>CM034147.1:884272769-884378636 GCA_019776745.2 Taxus chinensis
TATGTCTTACGCTGGTGTGCCCGAAAGTTGTATATGATCACATCCTTGACCCATCTATACTGAGATTCCCTTCTCATTAATATAGCATCCCTAATATACAAGTAAGGACTCCTGAATAAAACATCAAAAACATCAAGTGGAATAACGTCAACTTCCAAAACATCAATATACTGGTAATTTATCCCAAACTTGACCTTACATCTTCTTTTTACCTTAATTTCAACACCCTTCTTCACCCAACCCAAAGGATAAGGGTGTGGATGTTCGTAAGTCTCAAGACCAATCTTCTTTACAACTGCTTCAGAAATCAAGTTAGACTGAGAGCCGGTATCAACCAAAGCATTTACCTTAGTTCTCTTGATCTATATTTTGATCTGGAATAGTCTACTCATCTCCTCTTCCTGGCTGTCCACATTGGTGGTTGTGCATCCAAGCCTTTTGTCTACATCAGATTCATCTTTTATTTCCACCTCCCCTTCTATTTTTTATAGTTGTCATGGACTTCTTTGAGTCCTTGGTTATATTCTTCGGATGTAACTCTGAATGCAACTTCAAACATATAGCATCAGTATGACCATTGATATCAAATTTCTTACAAAAATTCTTGGGATCTTTACAAGTATTTAAAGTAGTGTCAGTTTGTTTACCTTTCCCTTTCCACTTACCCTTGTTACTTGTTTTCCCATACTCTTTTTTTTGCTAATTTTTCAACTGCTTAAACCTTGGCTCTGCTTCTCCTTGCTTCTTTTCATCATCTATGTAGTATGCCTATACACATGCTTTGTTAAGATCTTTGGGCTTTATGGATATGACTTTTCTTTGAACGTGAGTGTGAAGTCCTCCCAAGTACTTTGTCAGAATATCCTCATCCTCCAAGTCCATGTTTAGCAACATGGCCGGCCTCCAAAAATATATAGTATAGTCCTTCACACTTTGACCACTACCTTGTCTAAAATACTGCCATTTAATCATTTGTTCAATCTTGTGGCCAATAGGATAGAAGTTGGCTCTAAGTAATATTTTAAATTCTTGCCAAGATTTCACAATATGATGCCTTCTTCTTTTCACAAGTGGTTAGATGGGTTTCCAACCAAACCAGAGCATGTCCTTCCATTTTTAGATGTGCAAAGGTGATCCTCTGTGCCTCAGTGACATTATGGACACTAAGGTAGACTTCTAACTGTTTAAACCATTTATCAAGCAACTCTGCATCTACTTGTCCTTCAAAGCTTTTAATCTCAACTTTCGTCTCAAATTTAAAAGGATTATGATAAAATTTTACCTTTTCTCTTATTTTTGAAGTCTCTTCTTCATGCTCTTCCCCATAATCTTCTTCATGGTGGCTCCTCCCTATACCAAAATTTTATGCTAAGCCTTGAACCAATGAGTCCATGGATTCTTTCTCAACATAAGTTGTCTTTTGTAAATCTACAAGTTCTTCTTACCTTCTAAACATCCTATCCATCATGGTCTCCAGCATCTCGATTCTATGGAACAAGTTCTCTTCCTCCATTTTTCCCCGAATTATCTGTTTCCAATTCCTTGTAGAAATTTCTAGATCTCAAGGTAAAGCCTCTTCACCTTTAGATCTCATCACTATCATACAAATCCAAGAATGAATACCACAATTCTGGATATTTTTTAA
This sequence comes from Taxus chinensis, assembly GCA_019776745.2. NCBI lineage: Eukaryota > Viridiplantae > Streptophyta > Pinopsida > Cupressales > Taxaceae > Taxus > Taxus chinensis. Next base: position 884,274,415 of record CM034147.1, read on the forward strand.
TCTCTGATACCAAAATGATCTATAAACTCTTCAACTTTGGAATTATCTACAGAATCACTAATATAATGTTGTTATTCTACTTTCTATCAGAAAATGACAGAGATAGCTAGTGAATGAATTTTACTTGTGTTTAGATTCAACAATTATAGGAAAGGAAAGAATATAAGCTCAGAAACACCAACAAGTTTTATCCTGGAAACCTCAAGAGGAGGAAAAACTAGTTAGGAAGGGAAATTTCTCTTTCTTCCCACTTTTATTGGCCAATTCAAACAATAAGTACAAAAATTAAAATAAGTATGAAACAAAAGTAGATAATATCTCACACTTCCTCCCAATTACCTTCTTTCTCTATCTCAACACTCCTTTCTTCTACAAAACACAATTCCAACACTAAGAACTTCTTGCTTACTTTCTTTCATGCTTTGATGATCTTATTATCTTCTACAAACATATATTATTTCCTTTCTCATGTCCTCCCGTGCACTGGAGAATGGGAAAGGTCATGGAGGATAAGAGACATGAATAACCCTTAAAATTCTAAGATTGTTTTTTTTCATTTTATTTTCTGTCCGAAAGAGCCAAGACCGTCACTCAATGCATACCGGTGGTCCCAAGACCACCTCCTTGGTTGGGCAGCGGTTCTGTAACCCTCTCTCTGCACAGATCGGTGGTCCTGTTACTATAAAGAAAAAACCTCTATGTATTTATTTTCTTTCTTCGTTTTGACTTATCTGATGAAGTAGAGTCCTTTTGGATCCGTATGGATCACACACCCATCTTGACGTGCATCTTGATCATCCAATAAAACATTTGTGCATTCTTAAACTGAGACGTGTAATTATCTGACCACATATAATGTTGATTGAAGTGGATGTCCCTATCAGACAAGTTTCCATAAAATAACTGGAAACACCCTTGCTGAAATTTAGTAGAATGAGTATGATCATCATTGATATAAAAGCGGTATTCTCTTAATTTTTTTTTATCATTCTCTATACTGTCAAGAGAATATATAAATGCTATATGCACAAAAATAACAACTTGTACTGAGTTGCAATATTGTGATTGAACCTCCATTTGTGGTTACAATGTGTAATTCTATGCAAAATCGACCACTGAAACAATAGTACTAATAGGAAATGTGTCCTTGCATATCATGAACTGTTCATCCAAGCATCAAGATCTATGTTTATGCCTAGCATACTCATAAAAAATTTCATCCTTAAATTTTCTCATAAATTAAAAAATAGGCATATGCTATGTAACTAGCTCACACCATTTAGACTTTTTTCCATCTTTCAACTGGTATAGTACTGATTTATATTTATCAAACTCAACTGAATTATGTCCTATTGCACCTCCACTTTGCTCATGGATGCAAATTTCCAATTTAGGAAACCTGTTGTGCATACCACAACTTCCATCTAAACAATCTCGACTATAAAAAAATTGTCTAACTTCTCTTTCACAAAATATCGTAGGAATGAAATCCCTAGAATATATTGGTGGAAATTGACCATCAAATTCTGATAACATTGTTTCAGATGTTCCATTTCAATTTATAATGAGTTTATGAGGGAAAATATTTACTCATCACATGTTCCATTTCAAGAGCAAGTTGTGATGTCGGCTCTAGACCTTGTGACTTATATTTCAATATGGATGTTAGGATCACCCAATGCACAATATTCAATTTTCTTAAATAATATTTACATTAAAATCTACAAGTATGATTATTAACAGTACTAATATATATGATATTATTTCATAATTTACACTAAAAATCTATACTAAAAAATATGGAATTTGAATAAATCCTAACTTTGATAAAAAAACTCATTTTTTTCATATTATAAAATTTTTGTATTCGATAAGACCACATTTCTCTTAGGAATTTTGTCAAACAATACACACACTTCCACATTTTATATACATATCTACTATAACACTTGCAATTTGAATAGCTACCGAAATTTCCTTCGTCATAATGCTTCATGTCTAAGAACTAAATTGATTTCATAATAACCTTTTTGTGGATATTCTCGTAAAGGTTGCGGGGTCTAGCTTTACACATCTTGATTACAATTTCCATAAATATTCCAAATCATTTAAAATAAAACCATATTACATATATCCTATGATCTATACAGTGCATGAGGATACATTTCAATTAGACATTTAGTCTAACATTTCACATGCCAATTGCATGATTTCATATTTTGCATACATTTCAATCTTGGTTCTTACACCTAAAACACCTTTAAATTTTTAGTTCTCCATAATGATTTAGTGGATGTCCTAACCTTGTTTCAGCGCTCCTATTTTAACAGAGTCTAGGAGTATGTTTGATTACAAGGAGGGACCTATTTATGGGTGTGGCATGGCTATAAAATGTAGCTCCTTTGGTACCTCTAAAGAGAACTGTGTGGCATGGCCTCAACTCCATAGCTTCCCAACAAGAACACTCCTCTTTACTTTTAAAAATTTGTATGAGCCAAGAATTTATCCAACACATATGTCACAGAAATGAGGAAGGTAATAGTGGGATGATTTTTCAACGTTCTTCCTAACATAGGAACTCAACAACAACTAGGTAGCACAATGCATATCACCTTTATTAAGTATGCGAACAAGGTTTAATTTATCTTATCTTGATTTCTAAATATAAAAATTAACAAGTGGTGTGTTTCTAGTTATGCACCATCACATTTTTTTATACTACTGGGAATGCAAACCCCTAAGAAAATGATTGCTAAAAGAATGAAAGTTCCCAGCCATTTCCCACTACAACAAAAGATGCATCTGGTGTAATAAAATTATTATAAGTATTGGAGATTAAAAACCACATACTAAACATTTCTAAGACAAAATTTGTGACAAATCTTAGTCTTTGTCTAATTAGTGGCTCTCCTCTCTTACATCGACACCCTATTTCAAATGCGGATATTTTCACTATTCTCTACATGACTAAATGTAATAAAATATATTAAATCTATACTTTTGAATTAAGGTGTAGAGACCATAAATAGACACACAAATATAAATTGTTAGTTAGAATGATGTGTGTGTGTGTGTGTGTGTGTGTGACTATTATCGATCAAAATAAGCTTGATTTCTAAAAATTAATTAATATTTAAGAATACGGGGCTAATTTTTGGGAGTTCAATTATTTTTTTATTAGATAGGGTAAAAACAAGGATCAGATCCCAGAGGCCAGTACATGAAAGATTACATCGTGAAAGCACCCAAAAAGGAACAAAAATAGGAACATGACCAAAAGGAGTTAAACAAGCTTAAATCTAAAGCAAAAAGGTCTAGAAACCCAACCATAGAGAAAAAAACTTAAAAACTAAACTAAAAATAGATACAATTCACCAAAAAAATCTGAAAGTACAGGAACAAAAACAAAATACATTAATTTTTCTTTTGATTTTTGGAGGGTTTTGGCTTCATGGTCACAGTCTCCTTATTGTGCTCAAGCTTCATCTTATTCTAGGGTGGATAATCCTCTTCCTCATCCACTCGTTCCTCCTCTTTCTCGTCCTCATTCTCATTTTCTTCTTCAGAGCTAGTGGTGCTGGAGTATTTTATTTTCCTCTACTCCTCTTCAACCTCTTCCACACGAACCCTCATATCACGAACAAGATTATCCAGGTTGTTGATTTCCCCCTGATGTTCTTATAGGCCATGCAATTTTTTTTGTGACTTTAATGTTGTCGAGCATTCCATTCCTAACCATATAATTTTCCTCCTCCATAACCTGTATCACAGTTTCCAAGTACTGCATTTTTTTCTTCAAGTCCTTATAGCTCGCCTTTGCTTCCAAGACCGTTTTACCTTTTCCTTTCGAGGACCCAACATCCTAAATATCCAAACCATCCACATTCTCCCCCTCCTCAACTCTGTTATGGCCAAATTTTATCTCTCGTATCTTTGTGAGACATTTAGCCAAAGTGATGTCCTCCTCAATTTGGGGCATGGGTTTAGCGGGCATCGGTTCACCATTTTGAAATAGAACGATAATGAGCCCCTCATGGATATGGGTATCCAACTTACCCCTTTTAAAATATTTCATAGAGGTATTCAAAGACATAAACAGAAAGAAGGGAATACTTAATAGTTTATTGTGCCTGAACATATTCAGTAAAGACAAGTGATGGATATATATCTTATGATACTTGCCTTCCAAAGTCAAATACTTTATAATGTGGACTATTGGGTTTTTTCTAATGAGGAAATCAATTGGGAGGAATTGAACCCACCCCTTAATTTCAATGGGGATAGGATTTCCTTAGCATTCTAAACCTCAAATTACATATTTTCTATATCCCGAGATTTCAACAACATGAGGATTCTATTATATGGAAAGAAGAGGATTCGGGAGAGTATTCTATTAAATCAGCCTATTTCCTTAATTTAAAGGATTCTACTGAAAATTACTATTGGGGTAAGATTTTCCCATGAAATACCTTTTACCTAAAGTAAATATATTCTACTGGTTGGCGGTGCAAAACAAAATCCTCATTGCTTACAATTTGAAGAAACGGGGAATGGTTATTCCCAACAAGTGTGTTCTTTGTAATAGGGAGGAGGAAAGCATCAACCACCTTTTCAGCTCTTACCCCTTCTCTCAAGTGGTATTTTGTAAGGTATATTGGAAATTTTTATATCTAACTTATATTTCTTATCACTGTACTTGTCCTCAAGCCAAAAATAAGGCTTTTAAAAACTATGAGCACAATTTTTTCTTATGGATCCCTAGTTTTCTTCTTCTCAATTTTGTCTTAGAATTTGGACTAGAAATATCCCAAAATTTCTAACAATTGTAGAAAAATTATGTGTATTTTTTAGCTCCACTGTTTGGTCTTTATTTAGGTCAGGGGCACATGTTCAATTTCAATTGTTTTCCTCAATTTTAATACATTTGTTACCAAATTTTACATGCCATTACTAAATAAATTTGAATTCAATATACTATAAATAAAAAATTAGTATAACTCATTCAACATAAATAAATATACTAAGCAATATATAGAGATATGTAATATATCCTAATCATTTTATTGACTACTGATGAGCATTCCTAAGAGATTGTGTAGTCATTAAAGTATTTATCCTTTTCTTAAACTAGTATTTTATATCAAGTACTTTTTTTTACATTGTACATTATTGGAATTATTTCTATTTATGCAATTTATGTTTCTACATAATATCTGTTAAATGGTTCTTATGATTTAGGGGCTCAATAATTGTATAAGACTTTATAGTTCACTTAAACGAAACTAGACAACAACATAGGCCCGTATTTTATACTATGTTTTCCTTAAACACTTAAATAAGATATTACATTATGTCATTTGGTCAAAAAACTATAACTTACAAATAAATATATGAATTACTGATTATTTATAGTTAATAACACATAATATAACTGGTAACAAACATCAATGTTAAACATGCTATGGAGTTATGGTGACAAAGTTTACCAAACCTCAGGAATTTTTTTCCCAAAGCTCATGGTTGATTCTCGGTAGATGTTTCGAAAACATCATCATTCTTACTAGCCTCATTATTTTCTCAATTTCTTGATTGGATCAAGAAATCATATTTATTGGACTCTTAATTTTTCATAACTTGTTTCCCTAGATGTAGTGTTGCATGTACATTACATCATTCTCTTGGAAATAGAATGAGCTCAAAATTTGCAATGCAACATGGAAATTGTCATCTTCTTCTATTTATCCATTTTGGGATTTTTCCTCCATTTTTATGTTGAGAGCATCATTCACTTGGGTAGAGTGAGCACTGAAATGTTCAAGTTTATTGAGAATATTTCCATTTTGAACAAAAGCATCCTTAGGACTAAGAAATATTCCATTTATCCAACTTTGTTTGAGAATGTTTTCATTCTCATTAAAAAGGGAACGAGCACAACATGGGAACTGAAATTTTTCTATTATCATTTTCCTTATCTTGGTCACCAAGGACTAAGAAATACATTTTTGAGATGAAATAATCATCTCTTTGAGTATGTTCAAGTTCAAGAGGTGATAAAATGTTGTTGTTCCTACATTTCTTGACATCTTCTTCCAACGAGAAAGAGAAGATTTCAAGTTCAACAACATACCCATCACATGAAAACTCATATTGCGACTCAAGAACATGATCAAAAACATTGCAGTTACCTGTCAAGAATTTGTTGAGAATTAATCCTTGATCAGTGTTCCTCATCGCTTAAATATTGATTTGTTTCAAATCAAGGTCCTCATCACCATCATCAACATCCAATGGAGTAATTTCATTTATGCTATCATCCTTTGGAAAGTATACAACCTCAAACTATGATTTCATCATACCTTCATGATTTTATTTGATAGGCCTAGTGATGCTCAAACATTCCTCCACCAACATGGGTAGCTCAGTATCATCCTTAAAGGTCATGAAAAATTTGTAATATTTATAATTTTGACTAGGGATATCTGTTGCAGGGTCGTCTGGTTTTTGCATAGTATACTTCATTTTCCTAATGGAAAGTAGTTTGTTTGTTTTACCATTGACTAGGATGCTAGCGTGTGACCAATCCAGGTACATATCTCCTCTGACATCTCAATAAAATGTTTGAGCTAATAACATACTGTAAGAGGCAGGAATGTATGCTACAAGGATTCTCATTGTGATTTTCTTATCAGGAAAATCTGCCAATGCTACCTCAACATCCTTGATTTGACCCATAAGGGTAAATTATTTCAATTCCATGGAGATAAAATGGATAGAGGTAGGATAAAGGGATAGACTGAGGGCCTTAAAAAAAATTGTAGGCATGACATTTTCCGAGGCACAAGAGTCAATGATGCAATTTTTTAGTTTATACTTATTGACTAATAAGGCTATATAGAAAGGTTATAACTTCTTTAAGGAGGAGGGTATGGAGGAAATAAAATTTAGAGATGGAGTGGATTGATATACATGAGGTAGTTCTTTAGTGGTGGAATCTCTAGAAACAGAGCTAATTTATTTGATATGCTGCATAAGTTTCTCAAGTTTCTTGGGATGAGTTATTAAGTAATCAAATTTGGAAATATATAGACTTTGAATCTTTTAAAATGATCAATGATGTAAAAATATGAGGAAGTAATAGGATAATCAGAGGTTGTGGTGGGTTTGAAATGGATTTTCTTAGGATTTTTAGAAACTAATTTTCTAAGAGAAGGTGAAGGAGACTTACTTGAAGAGGCAGAAGGATTCTTGGTTATAGTGATCTCATGATTCTTCTTAGCTGACCTTGCTGAAGAAGAATTTGATGATCCTCCTTTCATTGTTTTTATTGGATTTTCCATTTGAGCATTCAATTTATTAGCTTTTGTATTGAAAGAAGGGCCTTATTTATCCTTTTGTGATCAAGTGAACACCACATATGAGTAACTATATGTGTATTCTTCATCATCAAGTGTGCATTCATAAAAATCAATTTGAACACATTCTTCATCTCCTTAATATTCAACTTATAATTCAAAAATATCTATATCTTTGTTGATCTCACATATTGCATTGACCAGATGAGCCTCCAAGGAAAGCCTTTAGTTTGATCTTGCAATCTGGTTCTTATTCTGGTTTGGATGAGATGTTCATTGAGAAACCTTCCTTTTCATTATTGTTAATTCATTTTCCAACTTCTGCAACATTAGATCAGTTCTCTCATCTTTGGAACCCTATGATCTACCCTTCATTGAAGGATTATTGATCTCACCTAACAAGATGAGGTTGTCTTCCACCTTAACTAAAATTTATTGAGAAATATCCAAGTCTCTTGGTTGAACTCTCTGCATTATGAATCTTAGTTCAAGAAATTGAGAAAAATTCACAGTAACATCATTTACATTGTGAATCAGGAAGCTAGAGGAACCACTTACATATTAGTATGGTGATTTTTTATATAGTAGTGGGATGTCAAAAAACCCATCACATGATGCACTATTGAAAAAATGGTGTGTATGAAAAGTGCAAGGAATACAAGTAGAACATTGAGTATGCTCATACAACTTATATAATGAGTAGATGTACAAGTTCATTTTCAAAATAACCACCAGTTTTATAATTTCAAGTGACGATAAAAATCACACATTGTTCACATTTGCATCAACGATGACATCCATAATGGTTTTTTAATGTAGTGTATGTGAGATTCCTTCCATTGGGTCACACACATGAGGATATAAATGGGATATTTAGGTAATTATTGAAATATCATTGTGAAAATTACAAACATTATCTTTGCCAGGAATAATGGAAACTTATAAAACATACCAAGAGGTGTCGAGCACATTCACTCCATACCTTATTCAGGAAGTATATGACTTTAAGGAATTTGTGGAACCACACCTGCTAGATGGAAACCAAAATATTGTAGGTATCAAAAAACAAAATATGTTTAAATTTTGTGTCATCAATAACATTCCCATCATGAAGTACAAAAAAGCAATCATGGATGCATTATGGTCTCAACAAATTGATATCTAGAAAACAATGGGTGTGAAACCTTACTTTCCTGAAAGGAATCCTCCATTTTCACCATTAAAATAACTAAAAGAGATTAAAGAGATACATAGAGGCATTCAAGCATACATCACACATTGGGAAAAGAGTTTAACAGATGGTTGAGAAGCATTCTGTGTTCTAAATATTACATATTGGAAAAATGTGTAGTGTTCCCTAGAAAATCCCTTTGTGAATTGTAACATGATGAGGAGAGATTATTTTTTGGCCTAAAATATTTCAAGATAGCATAATGTATGATCAGATATTGTGTGCACCATGTCCTAACATGGATAACTACTATAGTAAAAATTTCCTTTCAAACAAGGATATATGTTGGGCCTATTTGTGATAGAACTTGAGACAAATTCAACCTTGTAGTGGATGTGAATGATAGGAAGATGATACTAGTAAGACTAGTTGATGATAACTTACATATATGGATGGGAAAGGTAGAACAAATTGCAGTATAGGTTGCTCACACACAGGCTTACAAGATAATGGTAATTTGGTTGTAACCCATAGGAAAATAAAATAAAGGAAAATAAAAGTACCAAGAATGCTTAAAGAAAAATCAATGGTGGTGTAAATTCAAGGGAAACATCAGAGACTGACTTTAATAGCATCATTTGTGCATGAACATTAAGTAAATAATGTAAAAGACATCAAATTAAAATATTGAATCAGGGACATGATGTTATTCAAGCATACCTTACACAACTTCAAGAACAATAATTAATGCATTGTAATTAAAATTGGTTGGACTAGATACCCTTGAGAGGAATCAATACTTATATGTAATTTTTAATATTTATCAATATAATATCCTAAAGGAATTTATTGCCTATGGAAATAAATTGTCAAATCCATGTTTCAAAACAACGTGTTTAACGTATTTCTTAATTTTTTGTTCTGTATGATTTATATAATGGCAAAAAATGAAATTAGTTCACATTATCTTGATTATCTTAGATTTTGAAATGCCTAACAACCACTAAGTTCCATTACAATGATTTCAATTTTACAAATTGATCAAATAAATGTTAAAAATATGTATCTTAGTGGCTTATGTAACTTAGAGATTGATAGGACTATGTAGCTTAGCGGCCGCTAGGCTTATGTAACTTATGGCCACTAGGCTTATGTAAACTTACCACTACTAGGATTATTCCACGTAGCCTCTATGATTCTCATGTATGTTAGCACCCGCTAGGCTTATGTAAGCTAGTGGCTGCTAGGATTATGTGTGGGAATCCTATAAAAACAAAATAGAAATCCTAAAATAGTGAAATTGAAATCCAAAAATTAGAGTTTAGAAATTGGATTCCAACTAGCTACAAAATGAGAATCCAATAGCAATTATATTGGAATCCAATAATAGCAAAAGTGGAATCCACTAATAGCGATATTGGAATCCAATAATAGTGAAATTAGAACTCCATCAAGTTCAATAATGACAATATTGAAATCCAATTTTACTACTAATAGAATCCAATAATAGTAATAATGGAATCTAATATACGCAAACATGGTGATAAATTTCTTCCAAAAATTGTAATACTGCAGTCTAGATTCACTGGAATATGTTTAGATTTAGTGAAATAAGCATTTAGTGCATCAAAAAGACTAACTTGCTTACTCTTTCACACTAACACACCTATATTTATGCTAGCACACACAATGCTATGTTAGGGAAAAATGCAAGCCACACTAAAGCAACTAATTGTGTGTGATAGAATAACTTTTAAATTTTCTTCAAGGCCTGAAAAGAAGTAAATACATTCAAAAGTTAGGTTTTTCTAGATATATACCATGTTGTCATTGTAAGGTTCTCAAACAAACACTCAGACATGATACACATGATGGACACACTTGGAATGATGATCCATATCTCTCAAAACTCAAAGCACAAATCTCACTTAGAGGGAAAATACAATATAGTAGAAAAAATGACCGCTGATTTTTGTAAACCCTCCCATGCTTCTATTTATACCATTATCCTAACCCTAATTTATTGATTTTTGGCATTTGTGACATCTCTCTCTCTCTCTCTCTCTCTCTCTCTCTCCCCCCCCCCCCCCCCCCCCTCCTTCCCTCCCTCCTATCGAGTGGTTGTCCATTACTTTGTTACATCACCCACCCACTCGAGGGGGCACTCCCTCGGTTCTAATCCAAAACCCACTGGGGCATCCACATGTCTTGCTGGGGAAACATAGGTAGTCCATCAAACTTGTTCATCATTTTTTTACTATTTTACATGCGTCTACTATATTTTAAGTGTTATTACTTAGTAATAACATTTTAAATATAGGCAAATGTAGACACCCCAAATAATGATTATGCATTATAACAATTCAAAATCTTATTAAACCCATTTTCCTTCTCTAGAAGTAATTTAATTAATTCCATTGAACCCTATACCCCCGCTTACCTAATTTTATTAGATAATTTTATATCAAATTAATAATATCATATCCACTTTCATATTTTAATATAATAAATATCCTCACATACTCAAGTTGACTAAAAATCATCACTAAAGCTAAAATCATTATTAAATTCAAGAAGATATGTTTACATCAACTCAAATCATGCATTTGAGTTAACCAATGATATCTTCCAACACATGGAAATGAAAAATTAATTCACACCTTTCCAAAACCAGATCTTTTACGACACTTTTAGATGAATAAAATACAAGATATGGAATTAATAGTAAAAAAACATGCATGCAACCCCTTTCTAACTCAAAAATGAATCATACATGCAAATTTAGAACATCATTTCAACTCCTCAATCTATGTGTAAAGTCAACTAAATAAATCATTTATGTTTAGTTATCTCCAAATAAACTCAATCTAATGTTAGCTTGAGGATTCTCTTTTCTAGGCTATAAATCAATGGTCGTTCCTTCACAAATCACCCACGAATAAGGTTGAGAGTTCATAATATTATTATATTTAATTTATTTTTGATTCAATCAATCATACTGGCCTATTCTTCTCATATCAAATCAATAATTTTCATACTCATAGCGTGATCAATCTTCCATTCGGAATACTTATTGGAGCATGAAAAAATCTACAAATTTCTTCAAATCAATTGGATCCAACATGAGCATTACTCATCCATGCTTCTAAAGTTAGATCTAGTCTGAGGTGGATTTGGAAAACTTATCAAGAGAATATTTACATTGTTTGTTTCAAATTTCTCTATTTATGTAATTTCCATGGTGTATAGAAGGAATACTTCAATGGTCAAGAATGGAAGATCAAACATCTACACTATGGTCCATAAATTGTTTTCCATATAGTTGGTGATAACATATTTGTTCATAATTTGCCTTTGTGCGTGAGCATGCACCCAAAATTGAATGTGAAACTTCTCAAACCATAGGTCTAATTGATCCTTGATCAAGAAACAACAACAATCATTATTTATTTAAGTAGACAAGGCTAGGTATTGTATTGATTAATTTAAGTCGTATAAAATTTAACAACATCATGTTCAATATCCTCAACTAGTACTACTCTTGGAATTACGATGACATCTTTTGAAAAAATGGATAATAATCCATGCACAGTTTTTTTATTATTCCTTTTCATAGCTCACACCTGAACCCAGGACAAGCTTGACCCCACCGCACCCGTCAACCACCATGCCACACATTATTTCAGGAGAATATTTTGAAAACTTTGTACTTATTAGCGTATGCGAACATAAGTGACAGTTAGCCATACCGTGAGATCAATACCTTTATGGGATTTCATCAAAATCATACGACTACAAAACATTGAATTTTAATTACTCGGTTATTCGTAACATCCCACGTGACTTTTCTCCTTTTTGAAGGAATTTCATGGAAAGGAAAAAACATGTGGCATTTAGTGTGATACTTTACATAATTTCGTGCATGTTCATACACTCCCACATCTCACCAAACACAGCTTATTTATTTAGTATCATGGACCCTTGGTGAATTTACTTATGTAATCCTTTGCATCCCATATATTTTTTCTGTAATCCACAAATCTCCCATAGACATGTGATAGAACCACATAACCTTTTCATGATCTTTTGAAAATCACCCCGCATTACATTTCTGATTTCTACAATGTCATATAAGCCTTTGTAAAATCTGTAGTTTACCTTAACATTATGTAAAACATCACTGATCTTTTTTGTTTCATTATACATTTGAAATTATTCTTCGCATTTAATGTCACTACATGTCTATGTAGGAAAATTTTAGTTGATTTGTCTCTCATAATTACTTTTTCTTCCAAATACGTACACCAAATAATGCATCCTACATATCAGAATGTTTTTGCAGCATGCCACAAGTTATATCCCAAATATCCCATAAACTAGCAAGATGGAATTGTTTCATTCAGGGTTGTTACATTCTTGACAACATCGTTACTGTTTGGGAAGGCATGGAATGGGATCGTATATCTAACAAATCTTTTATGCTCATTAAAAATTGACTTTAAAAAATCATATGACAAGATTGAATGGTTGTTTATTCTTTCCATGATTCAAGCCCTAGGATTTGGCCACATCTTCATTCAATTAGTTTGAATGCTTTTTGCCAATGCCTCTACCCAAATCACCATTAATGGCCATAGCTCTAAGTATTTCATCCCGTTCCACTCTATTCACAAAGGGTTCTCGTTAGCACATGCTCTTTATGTTCTTACAACTGAAGGTTTTGGGTATCTTCGAGATTAAGCCAAATATCAAGGGCTTTTCAAGGGAATTAGGTTTCCTTCTAGGGACAGATCTCAACTTCTCAATGGTCACTTTGTTGATGATTCTTTCCTTACTCTCATTGAGGAATAAAACAATGTTTGCAATACAATGTATTATTTGGATATTTTCTATTTATCTTCTGGTTCTTCCATTCAATGGCGAAAACCACAGTGTTACAGGAAATATTTCCTCCCTGTGCCCACTTGGATAGACTCATTTGACTGGAAAATGATTTTTCATGGTGAGATGTTAAATTTATTGGTATTCCCTTTTCCTTCCGGGAATCACCTGCAGAGAATTGAAAGTATGTGGTTCAATGAGTGGACAAAAATTTGGAATAATGGATTACCAGGCCTTTGCCGTTGGCAGGGAAATTATAAATTTGTTCCAAAGTCCTCAAACACACCCATGTCTACTACTCTTCTTGTTGGGTTCCTTCCAAAGATTAAGTCTAGAAATTAGAGAAGATTCTCAAATACTTTCTTTGGGCTAATGCCTCCTCGAGTAAAGGGTTTCATAGAGTCGCATGAGAGACCTTCCGCTTTCCTTATGAAGCTAGGGGGATAGGTATTATTGATATATTGCGATAAGGGAAGGCACTCTATGATAAATGGATAATTCAATTCATTGAAGGTCAAAAAGTGTGGAAATTGCTTCTGTGTCATGGTATTGAGGAGGGATCCCCTTATGATTGTCCCTCCTAGAAAGGTCTGGGGTTTTCCAATCTTCTCATTGCTCCAGTTCCTATCAAAGTTGTTGGCACATTCTTATTTCAAAATAATTGGAAAGTATGGGAATGCATCAAGTCGTGGCTTGAATTGAAAGTCAATTATGGATTTCACAATGAACTTTCCATCGATAAACAATCTTTGTAGTGGTCACCTGTTATTAAATTTCAGGATCGGAATCACTGCGCTCAAGATTTTCAAGATTATATTTCATTTCACTCAAGATTTTTATTGTAATCACAAACAATTCTGGTATTCTTGTGCTGATTTCAAATCATGTTTTAGAATCACCACACAAGATCATGCTAGTATGATCAGAATCTTAAATTCGGTCCTTGATCATATGCTGCATAAGATTTATGTGTGTCCTTCCCATCCTTGGTGGACGGACTGAAATTGGTTAGTAGACACTCCATTTTAGAATTACTCAGCTAGTAAGGGTTATCATTGGTTCTTACCACATTTTCCATGGTTGAAAAACTGAACACTAGGTGGGGGCTTCACTCTTCTCTTTCCTGTTGGAGAAGGATATTTGACACTATCTAGTCTACCTATGTGGAGCCTAAAATTGCACATTTTCTATGGTGTATTCTACATCAAGGTCTTTCAATAGGCTCCCACCTAGTTCAAATTTATGTTCCAGCCCCCAAATGTTCATTATGTGGCCACTAGAAAACCTTAATGCACTTGTTCTGGTTTTATTCCAAAGCCCAACAGGATTGGAATTGAATTCATTCTTTTTTCTTCCCCCTCCAGCCAAAATGTTCACATGACATCATATTCTTTTAGGAAACTATACGACAAAAAATCAACACGTGACCTTCTTCGCACCCGACCTCTCAAGGTCGTGTTGAGACAACTGTGTGTGGAATGAAAATGGAAGTGATAGTGATGGTGAGGGTCAAGCTAATTGAGCAATCTTATATCCTCAATACACAATACTGGAATTTGCGAATCTAATGTGAAGAATGCTCTCCTAACTTGAAGGGGTGTGATGGTATGATTTGATATGATAGCTACTCGGAGACTCCAATCAATGTCTTGCTTTGCTGATATTCTATTGACTGGTTGTGGAACACGTGGAAAGTAGCCTACAGGCACCTCGTATGAGTTTCGAGACAAGGTCATGGAAATGAAAACAAGACGTGTAGTGAAGCTGCGGGGAATATGGGTGATTTTCTGGTCTTGTCCAGAAATTCTTAGCCTAATTAGCTATTATGTTCAATAATGAAAGTTGTGTAACAATATCTGGTGGAAGTGGTGAAGATATGAATACTAACGTGCGTAAACTAGTCTCAATATCTAGTTGATTAACAAGCTCGTTGAGTTGTGGGACCTGTGGATCATAACCAAGGACTTGTTGAAGCAGAGGCCCTTGTATGGTCATGCATGAAATCAAACCCTATTACCAGGAGCAGTCCAAAAGTCATGGGATTGATTGCAGCGATTTTCAATGTATCTAATTGCTCTATCTTATCAGCATATGTTGCAGGTGTGCATAAGACTGTTAAACGTAAACTTGTGTCAATGTTAGTTATTAACTCTGGCTCATTGGGGGTTGGGACCAGGGGATCACAACTATATGTCTTTTCCTGTTGAGGAACGTTGATGGTCATGCAAGATGAATTGATTTGCTTTTAGTAAATAAACTATCTATCAAGGGAAATCGAACCTATGTTTTTTTTGTTTTCTCAATATATCAGAATAAAGTAGTAAAACAAGCTAATCTATGGAAAGTAAATGTTTTTGTTCTTTTCTAAATTTTCAGACAATGTATCTAATCTAATAAACAAATTAAATACAAACAATTAGTTGGATGTAGCTAACTATTTGTGCAGATGTGTGAATCTAAACCTAAGATCTATTTTAACTCAATCAAAATCCTTCCAACCCTACCTTAGAAGTGAAGAACAAGTCATAACCCTAATTGAGCTATTGTTCCCCATAGCTTCCTTGGTAATGTTGAAGAGAAAACTTCATATTGATTTGATCTACTTGCAATTATCTAACTAACTGAAATGAACTATTTCTCTACTCTATTTGATATGTAATTGACAATTTGATAAACAAAGCAAAAAAATACACAATTCCAACCTGGAAGAGCAAGAGCTTTAGAAAATCCAGTAGTTTCAGTACCTGTCCCCTTAGTTCTTTCCTTTCTTTCTCTGAGTGTTCATGTGAGTCTAAGGGATTGGGAATGCAAAGAACAAAAACAAGAGGATGGATCTTGATCAATGGGAGCTTGGAAGCAATCTGGACGCAATGCTAGTAGAAGAAAGATAACATAAGAGATATGAGCTTGACTATGCAATTTCTAGCAAGACTATGACAACAAAACAAAACAAGATACATATAGGAATGGAGGCTGGGAGGTTACTTCATGCACAAGGAAAGAAGAGGTAGTTCCAACTAATTAAATCAATTTAAAAATAGAAGGAGCAAGGGGAACCAAGCAAACAAACCTATTTTTAGCCAATTTAGCTCACAGATGTGTTCAAAAAGTGAACTTAAGTGAATCGTCGCATGCAAAAACACGCATGAAGATTATAGAAAAAGTGGGTAGGAATGCCGCCCTACCTGGGCGGTGGTTTGCAAACTGCCACCTAGGCAAGGTGGCGATTCTGACACTAAAAGCCAAAACAAACGCAGAAAGAAGTGGGGAGTTAGAAAAATGCATGGAAAGTCTAATTAATGTTATCTAGGCTACACATATGCACTGTAAATGGGCTTTGGTGCTCGAACACCTTCTTGAAAGGACTTTAAATCATCACTGGGGATTCTTGTAACTGTGTTCCCGACAATGTAGCACATGTAATTTTGGGTGTGTACAGAGACAACACCAGATTGCCTCACATGTTCTCCTAGATTTGACATGTTTTTTAGAGGGGAAATTTTGTTTTAGTTATGGAAAGAATGAAATTATTTTTTCTTTGTTAATACTAAATTTGATCAATAATTTTAAGTGTATAATAAATCGATGATTATCTCCAATGTGCTTCTATAGATTCAAGTTTAGGCCAACAAGGTTTCATTGTAGGTGGAACATTTATAGAAGCTTTGTGACATTAGGGTGATGCCCTATATAATGTTTCTCGGGAGCCACCTTCACCTTCTTGGCATTCTCTGGCCCATGGTGACCATCCCCGTGGAGGGAATCAGATCCACTCTCAACGGCGTTCCTTCAGTCTTGCTCATTGATCCCCACGTAGTTGCGTAGTTAAACGCAAAGGATTTTATTTCCACTAGCTCTCCATCAGGATTGGGGTTCCCCCTACTTTTCATCTTAGTTAGGGCATGAATGTTACTCCCGATTCACGCACCCACGATAGATGAATCTTTCCACCTCTGCCTCTATCACCTTCGAACAAACTCCCCCGAATTCTTCTTGCCATCTCTCCCATATGGGTGGTGGTTGACAATGAAGAGAAGGACCCTTTTGACTCAAGTTGGGACACACCATACACTGACAGGGACCTTCCCAGGTCTAGGTTGGCCTAATGATCATGACCCCATTTGTTAGTATCTTTGTTGTGGCGGCTTGACTTCAGCTGTATTTTTTGATGTATTCCTAGGCATTGCCTAGTGTGTTTTATTTCTTTCCTAGGCTTTTCCTACTTTGTTTTTGGTTTTGGGGCATGCTCTCATACCGCCTGCTTTTTCATTGTAAAAATCTTGTATCACGTTGCATATAATATAATATAAGATCTTTTTCATCAAGAAAATAAAGATCGAATTATTTTAATCATCTCACTATCAAATATCATCAATAATAATTATCAAATTTTCATACGTATATATCTAGATCTATATCTATATCTATATATATATATTGTAACTACACTTAAATAATATTTAACAAATAAATATTTTATCTTAAATTTACACGCAAAATAGTGTATGTTAATTTTTGTGTTGCATTTTATCTATTTGTTTGTAATCCTTCACAATAGTCTATAGGGATGCATTTCCCACATACTCTCTTAGTTTTCCCATCTATTTTATATACTTTTATAATTTATTATTCTTCGTTAATGAATAACACTTTGATTTGCTACATTTTGTAAATTTGGTTCACTAATTAAATTCAATAACCTTACAAACTCTTATAATCTTTTTCTACCGTACCTAGAACATAATCCCGCACACCACACATTCGTCTTTGATTAGATTACTCTAAATATTCCCCCCCCCTTAATAAAATGGTAAACATGTGGAAGTATGTAAAATTTAAAGGTAATTTATAACAATATTATTGTATCATCATAAAGTTAATGTAAAAAAGTAAAGTAGTAGTAGTAACAACGTCATACAAAAGGTAAGTAATTTTCAATTTTTATATTTTGAACATGTGATGTCAAATAAATGGTTGAGTTGTTATTGGTTCTACATTGATTATAAATAAGATGGTTATTTATGAGGCATTTCATCTTCTAAAATATTTTTTTTGTGTCTTAAAATAACTAAAATATATGAGTGATAATCTAGTTATATTTCTCACAATAATTTAATTGAAGTAATAAAATGATTTACCGATAACAAAAAAAATGTAAAGTGTGAATGCCCATTTTAAAAAGTCATTATTGTCATCTAGGAGCATTTAAAATATAAGTATAAATATCCCTTTAATAAAAAAACTTGATCATTTAATCTAGCAACTAGATTAATTTTTCATAAAGCATACTTGGTTTGAATGTAAAATATAGTGTTTACAATTTTGAAGCAATTTGAAAGAAAAGTAAGTAAACAATAAACTAAACAACTGATATTGGAACTCCATCAAGTCAAATAATGACAATATTGGAATCCAATAATAGTAATAATGGAATCCAGTTTAAAAAAATGGAATCCAATAAACGTAAACATGGTGATAGATTTCTTCCAAAATTTATAATACTGCAGTCCAGATTCACTGGAATATGTTTAGATTTAGTGAAATAAGAATTTAGTGCGTCAATAACACTAACTTACTTACTCTTTCACATTAATGCACCTATATTTATGCTAGCACACATAATGCTATGCTAGGATAAAATGCAAGCCATACTAATGCAACTAATTGTGTGTGATAGCGTAACTTTTAAATTTTCTTCAAGGCCTAAAAAGAAGTAAATACATTCAAAAGTTAGGGTTTTCTAGATATATACCATGTTGTCATTGTGAGGTTCTCGAACAAACACTCGGACGCGATACACATGATGGATACACTTGGAATGATGAGGCATATCTCCCAAAACGTAAAACAAAAATCTCACTCAGAGGGAAAATACAATATAGTAGAAAAAAGACCAATGATTTTTACATGCCCTCCCATGCTTCTATTTATACCCTTATCCTAACCCTAATTTCTTGATTTTTGGCATTTGTGACCTCTTCCTTAAATTTATATGAACATTATTTTTCTCATTTTTCGTGACTCTCTCTCTCTCTCTCTCTCTCTCTCCCCTATTGAGTGGTTGTCCAATACTTTGTTGCATCACCCACCCGCTCGAGGGGGCACTCCCTTGGTTCTAATCCAGACCCACTGGGGCATCCACATGCCTTGCCGAGGAAAAATAGGTAGTCCATCAAACTTATTCATCATTTGTTTGCTATTTTACATGTGTTTACTATATTTAAAGTGCTATTACTTAGTAATAACATTTTAAATATGGGAAAATGTAGACACCCCAAAATAACGATTACGCATTATAAAAATTCAAAATCTTATTAAACCCATTTTCCTTCTCTGGAAGTAATTTAATTAATTCCATTGAACCCTATACCCCTCCTTATCTAATTCTATTAGCTAATTTTATATCAAATTAATAAAATAAGTCATCATAGCCACTTTCATATTTAAATAAAAAAAACATCCTCACATCCTCTCCACCTCCTATACTCAAGTTGACTAAAAATCATCACTAAAGCTAAAATCATTATTAAATTCAAGAGGATATGTTTACATCAACTCAAATCATGCATTTGAGTTAGCCAATGATATCTTCCAACACATGGAAATGAAAAATCAATTCACACCTTTCCAAAACCATATCTTTTAGGACACTTTTTGGATGAATAAAATACAAGATATGGAATTAATAGTAAAAAAACATGCATGCAACCCCTTACTAACTCAAAAATGACTCATCCATGAAAATTTATAACATCATTTCAACTCCTCAATCTATCCGTAAAATCAACTAAATAAATCAGTTATGTTTAGTTATCTCCAAATAAACTCAATCTAATGCTAGCTTGATGATTCTCTTTTATAGGCTGTAAATCAATGGTCGTTCCTTCACAAATCATCCATGAACAATGTTGAGAGTTCGTAATATGATTATATTTAATTTATTTTTGAGTCAATCAATCATACTGGCCTATTCTTCTCATATCAAATAAATCATTTTCATGCTCATAGCTTAATCAATATTCCATTCAGAATACTTATTGGAGCATAAAAAAATCAACAAATGTCTTCAAATCAATAGGATCCAACATGAGCATTACTCATTCATGCTTCTACAGTTAGATCCAGTCTGAGGTGGATTTGGAAAAATTATCAAGAGAATATTTACATTATTTATTTTAAATTTCTCTATTTCTGTAATTTACATGGTTTATAGAAGGAATGCCTTAATGGTCAAGAATGGAAGATCAAACATCTACAATATGGTCCTTAAATTGTTTTCCATATAGTTGGTGATAACATATTTGTTCATAATTTTCCTTCGTTCTTGATCATGCACCCAAAATTGAATGTGAAACTTCTCAAACCATAGGTCCAATTGATCCTTGATCAAGAAACAACAAAAAATCCTTCTAATCTTGACTGTAAAAATTTGCACTCTCCATATAAACATAAAATTATTGAACTTAAATACACACTCTAAACAATGAATACTTGAAAACAATATTTCACAAAGTAGCTTTGCACAAAAACAAGATGGTACTTGTATAATTTTATTAATATGAAAATCAAGAATTACAATAAGAAGAGAGAGCTACAATATTTATAGATATTGGACAGCTTCTATCTCATCCATAATACATGGAAATAGATAAACTAATCTGAGAATAAAATGAAGGATAATATTCATTGCCCCTAATTGCACCTATTTCCCATCATGAAATCATCCGGGAATAAAAAAATGAGATTGAACAATATCTCACAAAACATGTGATAAGACAACTAAGGACAACTAAAGACAACTATGAGTTGAGTTAATATAATCGAACTAAAGTAATTAAAAATTATTTTATTATAATATAACATTTTACTCATATGTTGAATTAAGTTTTAGTTTATTTCTAACATTCCCCCCCTTAATTCAACATATTCTGAAGAGAGATGGTGAGGAATAATCTAAATGCTTCAAATTTAGGACGTGCGAGAGATTTGGTGAAGATATTTGCACGTTGATGATATTTCGGGCAATGTTGAAGCTATATGTTGTTATTCTGAACATGTTCGTGGATAAAATGGACTTGCACCTCAATGTGTTTGGTGTGTTCATGAAAGACTGGATTCCGAACAAGTTTTACTACTCCTTCATTGTCTACATGAAGAATGGTTGGATGATCCTGTGGAAGTCCTAACCCTTCAAGTATACATTTGAGCCAAATCGCTTCACAGACAGCTCCTCCTACTGCACGATATTATGATTCTATGGAAGACCTTGAAACACAGCTTTATTTCTTTCTTCCCCATGAAATAGGTCTAGATCCCAAAAAGAACACAAACCCAGAAGTGGATTTTCTGTCATCTATATTTCTTGCATGATCTAAATCTGTATAACCAGTCAAGAAGAAGTTATCATTCTTCTTGTACTCTAAACCAAAATCCATAGTTCCTTTAATATAACTTAGTATTCTTTTTGTTGCTTTCCAATGACCAACTCTTGGTTCTTACATAAACCAGGAAAGGTAACTAACAACATAACTGATGTCTGGCCTAGTATAGGTTAAGTAAATGAGACTCCCAATCAACTGTCGATAAAAGTTACATTTACTTCTGCTGATGGATCTTTCCGAGACAATTGAAGCCTTGTCTCCATAGGTGTTGCCATTGGGATGCTATTCATCATTTTGAATATTTCAAGTGTTGTCTTTGAATATTTTACTTGAGATACAAATATGTGATTATTTCTTTGCCATATTTCAAGTCCAAGACAATAATGTAGAAGTCCTAGATCTGTCATTTCAAATGACTTACTTAGATCTTTCTTAGTTTTTTCTATCAGATTCACTGATCCTCCAGTGATGATTATGTCATCAACATAAAAAACTACAATCACTAACTCCCCCCCTTGATTTTTGAGATATAAGTTAGGATCATATAGACTTATTTTAAATCCTTTACTTAAAAGATGCTCATCAATTTTTATATACCAAGCCCTGGGTACTTGTTTTAGACCATACAGTGATTTTATGATTCTACATACTTTGTCTTCATTTCCTGGAATTATAAAACCCTCAGGTTGAGTTAAGTAGACTTCTTCCTGTAAGTCACCATTTAGAAAGGCACTTTTCACATCCATTTGATGAACTTTCCAACCAAATTTTGCAGCTAAGGAAAATATCATTCTGATTGTTTTAATCTTAGTTGTGGGTGCAAATGTTTCTTCATAATCAATGCCTTCTTTTTTAGCATAAACTTTTGCTACTAATCGTGCATTGTGTTTATTGATGCTTCCATTTGACTTGTACTTTTTTTTAAATATCCATTTGTAACCTATTGATTTCTTCCCTTATGGAGATCTATAAGTTGTCATCTATTATTCTTAATCAAAGACTTATATTCATGATTCATTGCATCTGACCAAGGTTTTGATTGTAGGGCTTCTTGAACTGTAGTTGGCTCATTTGATCCAATAACTGTGCTCATTAAGGCTATGTTAACTTCATTTTGAGCCATGCTATGAGTTCTTGGTCCAAAAGTGGATGTGTTTGGTTCACTATCCAACTTAGCATCTTTTATTACATTTGTATACCACTTAGGCATACATTTAGCTGTAGGTGATGAAGTTGTATTATCTATATGATTATCATTATTAACTTCATCATCATTATTTTCATCAAAGTCATAGCCATCTTCAATTTTCATAGTAGGACTATCTTGAGAATTTCTTAAGTTTTTGAAAGGAACATCTGCTTCCTTATTCTCAAAGAACTCAACATCTCTACTTGTGAAATTTTTCCTTGTTTTTGGATCCATTAATTTGTATCCCAAAGCTTCTTCACTATATCTCAAGAATATGTAAGTTTCTGATTTCATATCAATTTTCTTTCTTTTCTTCTTAGGAATTAGCATACTTGCTTTGCATCCAAAAACTCTTAAGTGTTTTATTAATGGCGTATGCCCTGACAAAGCTTCCTGTGGATTTATTTTGAAAAGTGCGGAAGTAGGAGCTCTATTAAACAAATATACTGTTGTTTTAACTACTTCTGCCCAATATGTTTTGCTTAACCATGAATCATCAATCATGCACCTTACCGTATCCATTACTGTTATGTTTCTTCTCTCAACTACACCATTTTGTTGTGGTGTATATGGAGGTGCCATTTGTCGACGAATTCCATTTGTTTCTAAGAAAGCCTTGAATTCATTACTGGTGTATTCACCCCCTTGATATGAGAGGAGAGTCCTTATCTTTTTACCTGTTTTAGTTTCAGTGGCTACCTTAAAATTTTTGAAGGTTGAAAAATCTTGATCTTTGGTTCTTAAGCAGTAAACCCATATTTTTTGTGAGTAATCATCTACAAAGAGCATGAAGTACTGAAACCCTGAATGACTAGGTCTCATTGGTCCGCATAGATTGGAATGCACCAGATCTAATTTACCACGGGCCCTATATGTAATTTTGTGAAACAATGCTCTATGTTGTTTTCCTGCCAAACAATTTGTACACTTATGTGTATTTTTTCTGAAATGTGGTAGTCCTCTAACCATGTCATATTTCTGAAGTGTGTCAAGATAGCTAAAACTTACATGGCCAAATCTTCTGTGCCATAATTGTGTCGATTAATCTTCCTTACTAATAAGAGCCTGATTATTGGTTTGAGCAAAGTCCAACTTAAACATCTGACCCATTCCTGAAGCTTTAGCTACAATTTTGGAGTTTTTAGACTTATCTTTGATAAGACACGTCTTCTTTCCATTTGTACAATCAAAGTCTACTTTCAAGTTGTGCTCCAAGAGTTGACTAATTGAAAGTAAGTTTTTTGTTAATCCTGGAACATGAAGGACATCTCGTATAGTACATTTTCTTAATACGAGAGGTAACGAGATGTTCCCGATGCCTTATATTTTGTATGAAGAATCGTCACCTGATGAAACATGGTCTTTGTTAGGTGTGTTCCTTAACTTAGTAAAACATTCATTTGTTCCTATCATATGCTTTGTAGCCCCTAGGTCTACATACTATATTGATTGAGGTGAATTGTTGACTTGAGTTGATTGTGCATCAAATATGAAGTCCTCATCTTGTGGGTTATCTTCCTCTTCGGCTATGTTACCATGTTGTTGTTTCTTTTTCCAGTTTCATTTCTTTTGAATTTTTTTATTGTTCTTGTAACCTTGATTTGATTGTTGAGAAGTTGGTTTCTTACCACTAGATGAACCTTTCTGAAAAATTTTATACCAATATTCTTTCAAATCATGGCCTTGTCTACCGCATATCTAACACTGTTTTGATTCATTGTGTCTCTAATGACTATGTTGATTATGTTGCTGATTAGTCTGTTTATTTTTATGTGATGAATTCATTTGATTCTTCCCTTTGTGATATGAAGAGAGGGCTTGTTCCTCTTCTTCTTCAGGTTTGTGTAATGATTCTTCTTGTTAAAGCATGTTCACTAACTCTTCAAAAGTTTTTGTTTGACCCATTATATTAAGAGTTGCTACAAATATCTTGTATGAGCTTGGCAAAGCTCTTAGAACTATATGAATGAACGAATCATCTTCAATTTCTTCTTCCATAGCTTCAAGAGAAGATTTTAATAAAACAACACGTCTTAAAAATGATTTTATTTTTTCATTAGATTTCATTTTAAGACTGTGTAATTGACTTTGAAGTTGTAAAATAGTGTTTTTGTTCTTAGCTTCATACACTATTGCTAATTTTTCCCATGCTTCTTGAGTAGTTTTACATTGTCTAATGTGAGGTTGTACTTCATCAGTTACACCAAACATTATTATTAACTTAGCTTTTTGATTTTCTCTATCAAATGCACGTATTTGGATTGCATCAGTTTCTGGTCTCGTTAGCGAGCCATCAATTACATCGATTAAATATTCAAATTCAGTTTGTGTGCGTATTTTCATTTTCCACACAACATAGCTATCTCCTTTAAGGAGTTGTGATTATGGTAGAAATAATTTAGGTGAATTTTCCATGTTGGGTGATAGAATTGAGAGAGAGAGAGAAATTAACAGTACGACACCCCCTTCAAATCACACTCAAACATCCACCCCAAATTTCTAGGTTCTACTGATTTTTGGGCTCCTTTTAGGCCGTGTTACAATGACCTTTTCGACAATATTGGCCCTATTACAATTTTTGCTATGTGGCCGATTTGCAAAAATAAAATGGCTCTCTTGGCTGATTTGAAAAAAATAAAAAATTTGGACTCTTTGGTCTCTTTTTCAAATACAAAAAATTTAATTTTTGCAATTTTTTCAAGACAAAGCTTATTAAAACCTAGACCAATACGTAGGTCTCGTAAAAACACACACTTAAAAAACACAGCACCTCAAACTGAGGTACCAGTTGAAAGTTACGACCATTTTAAAATGTTTTTTTCGGGCCCCTTCCCAAAAATGGAATTTTTTTCCTTCTAATTTTTTCCGCATCATCCAAAAAAGGAAATTATTTTAAACAAAAAACGTGGGTCTAACTTATGTGCATACATGCAACTTGTTTTCCTCCGTTGTCAGCCTTGTTTCCTCCACCACCGCCTCAATTTATCAGCTTTTATACATCTCTTCTTTTACTTTCCTTTTCACATATTCGCTTTTCTCCAACAATGTTTTTTTTCTCTGTGAATTGCAGGATCTGCGTGTGGATGGCTGTGCCAATGGAGGTCGGTCTGTAAACAAAAATCACTTCTTTTATTCCTTTGGCCGCTGGTTCTATTCTTTTTGCCACTTTTCCTCTGCCTCATCCTCAAACTTCCAGCACTTACAGGTTCAGGCTCTTCCAGCTCTGATACAAAATCTAAACAATGAATACTTGAAAACAATATTTCACACAGTAGCTTTACACAGAAACAAGACGGTGCTTGTATAATTTTATTAATATGAAAATCAAGCATTACAATAAGAAGAGAGAGTTGCAATATTTATAGATATTGGACAACTTCTATCTCATCCACAATACATGGAAATAGATAAACTAATATGAGAATAAAATGCAGGGTAATATTCACTACCCCTAATTGCACATATTTCCCCTCATGAAATCATTAGGGAATAAACAAAATTAGGTTGAACAATATCTCACAAAACATGTGACAAGACAACTAAGGACAACTATGAATAGACTTAATATAATCTAACTAAAGTAATTAAAAAATTACTTTATTATAATCTAACATTTAACTCATACGTTGAATAAACTAACACACACTCCCTAATGAAAATCATTATTTATTTAAGCAGACAGGGTTGGGTATTATATTGATCAATTTAAGTCGTATGAAATTTAACAACATCTTGTTCAATAGCCGCAAGTAGTACTACTCTTGAAATTGAGATGATATCTTTTGAAGAAATGGATAATAATCCATGCATAGTTTTTTATAATTCATTTTCATAGCTCACACCTGTACATTTTTTCTCACCTTTCTTTTGGAACATGAGAGGCATACCGTGAGATCAATACCTTTATGAGATATCATCAAAATGATACAACTACAAAACATTGAATTTTAATTACTCAGTTATTCGTAACATCCCACGTGACTTTTTTCCTTTTTGAAGGAATTTCATGGAAAGTAAAAAACATGTGGCATTTAGTGTGATACTTTACATAATTTCTTGCATGTTGATACACTCCCACATCTCACCAAACACATAGCTTCTTTATTTAGTATCATGGACCCTTGGTGAATTTACTTATGTAATCCTTTGCATCTTATATATTTTCTCTGTAATCCACACATCTCTCATAGACATGTGATAGAGATAGAGAACCTGATCACGATATTTTGAAAATAACCCCACACTACATTTCTGATTGCTACGATGACATATAAGCCTTTGTAAAATCTGTAGTTTACCTTAACGTTATGTGAAACATCACTGATCTTTTTTGTTTCATTATACCTCAGCAATTATTCTTCGCATTCAATGTCATTACATGTCTATGTAGGAACATTTTAGTTCATTTTTTTCTCATAATTAATTTTTCTTCTGAATATTTACACCAAATAATGCATCGTACATATTAGAATGTTTTTGCAGCATGTCACAAGTTATATCCCAAATATCCCATAAAATAGAAAGATGCAATTGTTTCATTTAGGGGTGCTACATTCTTGACAACATCACTACTATTTGGGAAGGCATGGAATGGGATCATAGATCAAAAAAATCTTTTATGTTCATTAAAATTGACTTTGAAAAATCCTATGACAGGATTGAATGGTCATTTATTATTTCCATGCTTCAAGCCCTGGGCTTTGGCCCCATCTTCGTTCAATTAGTTTGAATGATTTTTGCCAATGCCTCTACCCAAATTACCATTAATGGCCATAGCTCTAATTATTTCATCCCGTTCCACTCTATTCACAAAGGGGTCCCATTAGCACCTGTTCTTTATGTTCTTACAATTGAAGGTTTTAGGTATCTTATGGACTATGCCAAATCTCAAGGTCTTGTCAAGGGAATTAGGTTGCCTTCTAGGGACATATCTCAACTTCTCAATGGTCACTTTATTGATTAATCTTTCCTTACTCTAATTAAGGAAGAGAACAATGTCTGCAATACCATGTATTGTCTGGATATTTTCTATTTAGCTTTTGGTTCTTCCAGTCAATGGCAAAAAATGCAGTGTTACAGGAAATATTTCCTCCCTACGCCCACTTGGATAGACTCATTTGACTGGAAAATGATTTTTCATGGCGAGATGTTTAAATTTCTTGGTATTCCCTTTTCCTTCCGGGCATTTCCTACAGAGATTTGAAATTATGTGGTTCAACGAGTGGCCAAAAATTTGGAATACTGGATTACCAGGCCTTTGTCATTGGTAGGGAAATTCTAATTTTTTTCCAAATTCCGCGAACACACTGATATCTACTACTCTTCTTATTGGGTGCCTTTCAAATCTTATGTCTAGAAATTAGAGAATATTCTCAAAGACTTTCTTTGGGTTATTGCCTCCTCTGGTAAAGGGTTTCATAGAGTCCCATGAGAGACCTTCCGCTTTCCCGATGAATCTAGGGGGATATGTCTTATTGATATATTGTGAAAATGGCAGGAACTCTGTGATAAATGAATAATTCAATTAATTGAAGGTCAAGAAGTTTGTAAAGTGCTTTTGCATCATGGCATTGAGGAGGGATCCCCTTATGATTGTCCTTCCTGGAAAGGTCTAGGGTTTTATGTTGGTGTGTGGGATCCTATGTGTCCTGTACTCACATATGGAGGGTCATATCACATGGGTTAGGTTTAGGGGGTTAGGGTTTGCTTGTGTGTCATGCACTAGGGTTACTCATCACCCTATATGTACCTTTTCATTCCTTGATTTATGAGTATGCCAAGACACTTCGCTATCTTTCCTCTATGTGCAAGCTTTATTTTTGTTGATGCAAGTTCTTCAACTGATTGATTGATTCTTCCTTGTGATTACGCTAGGAGCTATCACGATTTTGTTTGAGTGCAACTACTTCTTGGTGCATCATTTCTGATTTGATTCTTGCAAAATATTTCATGGTATCAGAGCTGAGATCAGGTAAATGTGCATTCATCATCTAAGTTGCGATTACTCCTGGTCTCATTTTTTTACTCCTCGTGTAATTTTTTAGATCATTATATTCTGGAAATTTATTGCTAACGTATTTAACAAACTGTTCTTGGAAAGTTATTTTCATTTTGTTGTGTTCTTCATACATGTGCAGGTATCGCCTTGAAGTTTTTTCAGGGGTTTTTATAGCTACATTTAGCTAACTGCATGGCTAAATCTGGTAGATAAGTTAAAATATAGAGGTTATTTTTTGGTTTTTTAATTTTTTTTATTAACTTGGTAAATTTTTTAGATCTCTATTTTTGGTCTCTGGTCTCTCTTTGTGTTCTTGCATGGTGGTTTTGTAGAATCCAGATTTTCAAAATTTTTGTGTGGACGTGTTGAACCATTACCCTGTGGTTGTTTGGTGTGAGGTGTTCTACTCCACCGAGCTCCTTCATTTCTCCATCAAGCTCTCTTGGCTCAGGTGAAGCTCTTTTGGCCTATTTTTTTGCTTGGCCAAGTTGTGTTCTGGTCTGAGCCGTCTTGGCCTGAGTTGTTTCCTCATTGATTCGAATCATGCTCTAACCCTGAGCCCTCTCCTCTCCCAGCGAGCTTCTTCCTGTGTCATGGATATCTCTTCCGAATTGCTCTCCCTCAGGCTTCAACCCTGCCCACTTGCATACTATTGAGCCCTCAGGATCCCTCCAACCGTGTTCCGATCACTAAACATTGGCCCACTTTCCAACGGATTCAACCCGCGATCCACGCTGGGATCCACTCTTCACTCAATTGCCGCACTCGACTACATTCAACTCGGGATCCTCCTCCAATGGTTTCCATTGAGCCCCGTGTTTTTTGGTAAGTGTGGTAAGTTTATTTACGGTAAGTTTTTAAAATTTCACTTTTTGGTGGGAATTTTTAAAGTGGGCATTTAAATTATTTAATGCAAGCCTCCAACTCGGGATTTCATTCAAACCATAAGTTTGTTACATTCATTTATGGTAAGTTTTTAAATTTTTAGGTGGGAATTTCTTTTAGAAAGGAAAGTATATTTAAATATTCAATTAGGATTTAATTTTAATTAGATCTTAATTAGTTTTTCTTTCTTATTCGTAATTAATTAGATTTAATTATATTAAATCTAGTTTTATTAATTACGAATCTAATTTGTTTATCTTTTACGATTAGTTGTAATTTAAAATCATCTTTTACTTAACGTTTTTTAATCACTTTTTTAAATTCCTAATTGCTTTAAAATTAGTTAAATTGGACGTTTCAAAGTGGTAATTTTAGGTGTTATTGTCAAATTTTTTTACTAATCATGCACTCAAGTGTGTAGTGACACTCTGAGCACCTATTATCCTTCCGAGCACTTTTCCGACATTCTAAAGATCATCAAGACTCATCTTGAGTTCCTTTATTCATTGTATTTACCCTTATTATTGTTTGCGACTAGTGAGTGCATCCGCTAGAGTTTGCAGTAAGGGGGTATCCTTTGCGACATGAGATGCTGTTTCTCACAACTAGGATTTGATTTCGCCTCCTTCCTAGTTTTTTTACAAATTGTGCTTGTATACGGTGTCACTTTGTTGTGCTCCACGAAACATGATTGTGGTCTCCTCTCTTATGCGTTATTACGCTGATTGCAAGGCAAGTTACCAACTATTTCAAGATGCTTGCTTGGACCCGATTGTATTCAACACACTAAACTATAAAGTGCCAAAAGCAGGGGGGTTATTATATTTTCTTGGGTGGTTGTGATTCTTGAGTTTCTTTTCTACATTTCTTCTCTCTCTTTCTCTCTTCACTATGGATGCACTTTCAATTCCTTTACTTACGCCATTCAAATTCTTCGAATGGAGATTGAAAATGATTATGAAACTAAGGGGTAAAGGGTTGTTCCACATCACCATGGGAACTGAGACTGAACCAGACGATGACCCTAAAAAATCTAAGTGGTTAAACCATAGTGATGAAGCTTTAGGTCTTCTTTGCATGTCCATTTATCATGACTTGTTCTTCCACATTGAGTTGTCTAAAACACCTACTTCTGCATGGAAAATGTTGGGTGGAATTTTTTGGACAACAAGATGACATGAGAGCGCATGAGTTGGTAAAAGAACTACTAGGGCTAAATCCTAGTTATTTTGAAAACCTACAAGCATTCTTCTCTAATTTTTTTGCACACTAGATTGTTGTTAAAGGAATTTCAAGTAGAGAAGAAATATTCTCAACTAATCTTGTCAATTCTCTCTAAGTTAGGTCCTTAATATTTTATCTTTGTGTCAAATTTTTACACTACAAAATCTTCCTTATGCAAGGATTAGAATATTCCCTCCTTTGACTATTTTCGTCCTAGTTGATTCGAGAACATGACAAACTACATTCAAATGGGGTATCTAAAGTCCAAGTCACAAGCCCTGTGTAGCGAGTACTAGTAAGGAAAAGAAGACTGAAAAGAAGAAAGAAAGAAAGGATCAACCTAAGAAGGAAACCAAGAAAAAAACTAAATTTAACACAAAAACTTCGACTTCTGAGCCCACCTTACTCATTTACTTGAGAAAAATAAAATAGGTGTTCCTAAGTCTATAAAAAAAAATGTCTCCAAAGGTCGAGTATTCTAACACAAACACTTCGATTTCTAAGCCTGATAAGCACAGAAAGGATAAGGCCCTTGTAGTCAAATGTGTCTCCTTCATCAACATGGATTATAGATTTCGGTTCGTCAAAGATCACATGGATTGTGTATGAGAAAACAAATTGATCACCTTACTTATTTACTTAGATAAAATCAAATAGGTGTTCCTGAGTCTATCAAACAAAATGCTCTGAAGGCCAAGTCTTCTACTGCAAAAGGTTATAAATTTGATAAGAAGAAAGGAAAGTCCCTTATAGCCAAAGTTGCTCCTTCATCGATGTGAATTATAGATTCTGGTCCCTTGCACCACATGGCTTTTTTGTGTGTTGAGTTCTCCAACATCAATCCTTGTGGTATGTCCCAAATCACAATGGGTAATGACACGATAGTATCAGTTTCCAATATTGGATCAGTAGAGATGGATGGGGGGAACATTCAACCAAGTGTTGAGTGTTCCTGATCTCTCTACCAATCTCTTATCAGTTTTCCAAATTACTCACCTTGGTGAAGGAATGTGAGTGGAATTTGTTCCTAACTCGATGATTATTCATGAGTTTAACGATGATACTACAGTGGCTGAGGGAAAGGTAGATCACTGTTCATGGTTGTATACCCTTTCCCACTTTACTTCTGATTCTACGCCCACTACCTTGCTCAATCATTTAAATGAGGTTAGTGAGCTATGACATGAGCGTTCTCAGACATCTTAATTATCACTACCTTAAACAATTGAGCCGAAATGAAATGGTCAACGAGTTACCCTCGCGTGAAGTTTTCTAAGGGACTTTGTGAGGGTTTTACCCTTGGAAAGCATCTTGAAAAGAACTGTGACAAAAGGAAAAGCTTGGAGAGCTACTCGTCCCCTTTGGATCTTGTTCACATTCAATATTTCTGGTCCATTTCCATCTCCTTTGTTTGCTAGAGCTCTTTATGTGCTTGAACTTCATTGATGAATATTCACAATATACTTGGTTATATTTTATTAAGCTTAGGTCTGAAGTCTTTGAACATTTTTTAGGGAATTTAAAGCTCTTGTTGAGAAACAGGCGGAACAGTCTATCAAGGTTCTTTCGAACCAAAAATGGAGGTGAATATGTAAACATGATAGGTTCATGGATTTTTGTACTTTTGAAGGGATTTCCTTGTAGCATACAGTTGCTTATGGCCCTTCACATAGTGGAGTAGCAAAAAAGAAAGAACCGTACTCTTAAAGAGATGGCCACTTATATGATTCACTCGAAGTCTCTTCCTCCACGGTATTGGGATGAAGTAGTGAGTTGTGCTAATTAGATTCATAACATGTGTGCCACACAAGGTAGTAAGAGGGATGAAACCCTTTAAAGCCTGGTTTGGATGCAAGATTGATGTTAAACACTTTTGATTATTTAGATCTAAGGCTCTGGCTCAGATTCCCAAGAAGAAACGACAAGGCATTAGAACCAAAATCTAAACCTTGTATCTTTGTAGGGTATTTTAATGGCGTGAAGGGATATTCAATTGTTGAATCCTACTTCTCATGAGCTTTATATTGAGAGTAATCTTAAGTTTGATGAGTCTTATTTGAATTCAAATTCTATACCTATTTAGGTTTTTTAACTTGCTGATTTGGATTCTGACTCATCAAATGATGATGTTCAGGACTTTAAGGCGTGCTCCCTCTTCCTGATAGGCCCGACCATCAGACCTATTAAGAGTCTTCTGAACCAATAATGGAGGTGAATATGAAAATAATTAGGACTCATGGATCCCTTGTCACTCGAGTGAAGGGATCTCCTTGCAGCATACAGTTGCTTGATGGCTCCTAGTCCTGCATAATGGAGCTAGCAAAACTTTGCAGAACCGTACTCTTAAAGGGATGGCCACTTGTATGATTCACTCGAAGTCTCTTCCTCTGTAGTATTGGGATGAAGTAGTTTTTTGTGACTAAGAATCATGTTCTTTGCCAAGGTCGTAAGAGGGATGAAATCCTTTGAAGCCTAGTTTCGGACGCAAGCTTCTGATGTTAAGCACTGAGTTCGATTCTTCAGATCCATGGATGAGGCTTAGATTCCCAAGAAGAAACGAAAGGCCTTGAGAACCACCAATCTTCTGAAACCTTGTATCTTTGTAGGGTATCCTTGATGGTAGTGAAGGGATATTGATTGTGTGAATCCTACTTCTCATGAGCTTTATATCACTGAAAAGTGTCCTAAGTTGCAAAGATGAGTCTTCTTCGACTTCAACTTCTCCACCTATTTAGGTTTTTCAACTTGCTGATTTGGATTCTGACTCATCAGATGATGATGTTGTTGAGTGTGCTCCTCTTCCTGATCCTAGAGGAAGAGACCATATGGAACCTTTGAGTCTTCTGATTTTGATAGTAGTGATGATGAGGAATATGTCTCCTTCTCACTCAAGTGAAGTATATTCTGACTCTGGTAGCCTAATCCTTCTGGTCCTCTTTGGGCTAGGAAAAGTGTTGTAAAGTGTTAGAGATTTAGTTGGAGATACTTTGGATATGAGACATACTCACTCAGAATTTCAACATTAGACCCCACTCTTTCTTCATCTCTAAAACTTCTGAATCCACAGTCTTTTCAGGAGGCTTAACATGGTATTCCCAAGTGGGATTATACCATGGATGAGGAGTATTCCTTTCTCATGAAGAACGATACTTGGGATCTCACCCCTCTTTCGAAAGGAAGAAAAATCGTTTGGTGTAAGTGGGTGTTCCAAAACAAAATTATGGAGTAGATGGAGACATTGCAATGTTTTTAAGTAGCTACCATTAGTAGCAAAAGGGTTAAATCCTAGATAGTACTGGGGTTGATTATACTGAAACCTTTACTCCGGTTCAAAAGATGACTTCTATTCAACTGACCCTAAACCATTTCCACAGCAATCCTGCCCATATGGAAAGTTCACATCAAATGGACGTTAAGAGTGCCTTCCCTTCATGGTGACCTAGAGGAAGAGATACTACATGGAACAACCACCGGGTTATGTCCATGATCCCATCCCTAATGTTTGTAAGTTAAATAAAACTCTTTATGGCCTGTAAACAAGCCCCTTAGGGCTTGGTATGCCAAGATGGACTCCTTTCTACTTACATTAGGGTTTACTAGGTGTCACTCTGATCCAAATGTTTATATTCTATGGTAAGATGACTCCATACTCATTCTTGTTCTCTATGTTGATGACTTGTTGATCACAGGAAACTCTTCCTCTATCATTGATTCTGTGAAGATCACCTTGGCCAACAGGTTTTCCATGACTGACTTAGGTCTACTTCATTACTTTCTTGGGATCCAAATTTCACAATCTGACTCAGGAATTTTGATTTCGTAACCTAAGTATGCTCTTGACTCACTTTCTCATTTTCAGATGTCTGATTGCAAGTCTTCTCCTACTCCTTTTCTTTCCGGGGTTAAGTTGGTTTCTTATTGCTCTACTCCCTTGGTTAATGGTACCCTTTATCGACAGTTGGTGGGGAGCTTAATTTACTTGACTCACACTCGACCGGATTTATCTTATGTTGTTGGGATCATGTCCAGATTCATGCAGGAGCCACATGAGTTGCATTGGAAAGTAACTAATCAGATCCTTCATTATGTTCATGGCACCTATACTGATGGTATTCACTATTATGGAGGGGTGGATATTGACTTGATTGGGTTCATAGATTCTGATTGGGCCGGTGACTTAGATCATCAGGAAATCTACCTTTGGCTACAGTTTCTCTCTTGGTTCCGGTCCTATTAGTTGGTCTAGCAAGAAGTAGAATGCAATTGCAATATCTTCTATAGAGGTAGAATACAGAGGAGTAGTTAACACTGCCACAGAGGCTATTTGGCTACAGGGTATTCTGACAGATTTTGGCATCCACTTATTGGCAGCCTACCATTATCTATTGTGATAACATGAGCACTATCTCAATTTGTAGAAATCCAGTTCAACATCAGCAGACGAAGCACATTGAGATCCATATGCACTTCATACGAGAGCTTATTCATGATGGTATCATCGACATTCAGTACATTAGGACAGCTGATCAGATTATAGATATATTCACCAAGCCCTTCATTGAAGTGAAGTTTCTTCACTTACGTGATCTCTTCTTGGGGTGAGGTCTTATGTAGCTACTCATCTTCTTTGGGCTATATAGTCCTTTCTCTTCTTCTTCTTCTAGGAAGATGTTGTTTGTATATGGGCACCTTATCAGGCCTTTAGTTTTCCAAGCCCCATTGACACATCTTTCTTAGTTGTTTAGGAGTGTCTTCTATTTCAGATCTGACTCATCATAGCCGCTACCCCCAGCTTTGATGAAAGGGGGTGTTGGTGTGAGTTATCCTATGTGTCCTCCACTCACATATGGAGGGTCATCTCACATGGGTTAAGTTTAGGGTTAGGTTTAGGGTTTGCTATTGAGTCATGCACTAGGGTTACTCAACACCCTATATGTATCCCTTCATTTGAAATTTATGAGAATGCCAAGACACTTCACTATATTTTTGCTACATGGTGCCCGTTTCTGATTCAATTCTCACAAAACTCTTTTCAAAGGGGATGCACCCTGAAAAAAAAAACAAACACAAAGAAAACAGAAACAAAACAAACACAAAACCACACCACACTAAATCACCAACTTGTGTCCACAGAAGGAACAGGGACAATGTTAAGAAGAAATTATTTTCCTGCCCTTGAGGGGATGGGAAGTAATCTGAAATATTTGCGATCTGTCCCCTTATTACCTTTTCTTTTCAACACCTTCATGCCACTGCCTTGATCTGAACTAACAAACAACATGAGATTTTTTCCTCTGTAGATTTGGGTGCTTTTTGATAAATTGTCGGACTCCCGAGTCATAATTTCCAGGCTGAATGCCCACACTTATACCAACTTGCTACCCGAGATTATATTCATAACTTCATCCACTATTTTTGGCTCCGCATTCTCATTGCTCTCATTACCCGGTGTCGTCTCCTGGAATGTTGATGGTTGCGGGAGACTAAATCAAGAAACAGGGTCCCCATCCTATAGCGGTCCCTTCTTAAAATGTTTGGTATTTTTGTTAAGCAGGCATGAGGCATGCAAATGACCTAGATTTCGACAAAATGACACCAAAAGGCGGTTTATTCTTGTTTATAGGTCCAGGGGTTGACGACTTGTTGAAGAAGTTTCATATGCAAAACATTTACTAAATTTCAACAAGTATTATTGAATAAGTGCCACATATGAGAGACTGGAAAAACCGGGATAATGCGTTCAGCCATAAAAACGATTGGACATCCCAAACTGAAAACTTTCGGCCCACTCACATAAGATTTGTGGAATCTTTATTCAGCTCCTTTCAATCAAGATGACCCCGAACCCCTCTGGAATTACAAAGGGCCCTTCGCATCATCCCCGTACTATCTTTCGCCTTCTCCCAATGCTTGGCCAACCCTTATGAGCATCCGTTACTGGAATCCGCAAGCTGTCCACTTTCCCAAACCTTCACCCTCCCCCCCCCTCACCCCCACATGCAACTCCCCTCACCTCATCGCTCCCCCCTCTCGTGGGGACCGGGGCTAAGTTAGGTAAACGACCATTACCCAGAAGCACTAGTGCGGATGGAACACCATATAAACGGGTAACTATGCGATCAAATTATTAGCATACATGGGAACCACGGGACGGTTAGGTACAAGCCTAAACTCTCAGTGTTTGTTCCCTAAAAACACCGCAAACTAGGGATGACCTCAAATAAAACAACTATGTGCCATAACGAAGATTATCGATTACCTCATGATATCTGAAATGAACAATGAAAAAACATTTTTTGAACCCAATGAAAAATTTCACACTCTGACTTATCCAGTTCTCAATATCCTCATTATACAAGAACCAAATTCAAGTACCGAGGAGCCAAGACCATTAAATCGGCCTATGCAAGAAGGGTATACAGAGCTGAACAGATCCCCCAACTTAGGGATATAGCGTCCACTTCCTACAACCAAAGAGGTTTGAGGCAGGGACGGTATATTCAATCGCCAAAAAAGGGTTCAATCCATCAAAAGAGTAAATTATAATAAAGAAAGGAGAAGAATAGTGTAAGCCATGAGTGCAGCCCTGGCTGCCCCCGTATGATGAGACCCCAGGCCTCCGAATGAATGGAATGTGTTCGGAGAGTGGTAGGGGTCGCCCCTATCATTTTTGGTTTTTATACCACCCTCATACAAGACATCACCGCCAAATAAGGTTTCCACCCAATCCAATCCCACCACATGCATGGATTCCGTTTTGCTCCGGGCCGGGTGTGAGGGTATTTCCCTGGGGGGACCCAAACCATTTATGGAACGTTTAGACCGCCTTCATCCTACCAACTCTCATTTTCTTATATTTCCTTCACCTCCCTTAGGGATGGATTTATGGTCCTCTTAGCCCTTTGCCCCCGAGCGCCTCGCTGGTCAGTAGGGTTCTTGGGTTTCTGCAGCGGCTCCTCAAGTTGGACTCGTCCAAGAAGAAACCCCAAATTTATAAAAAATGGAAACCTTGATTGAATGTTTGATTAAAAGTGTGGCAACAGATATATTTTGGTAGAAAATAATTTAAATTCCAAAAAGCGGGAAAGAGGAGGTAAATTTCATAGTGTTTTGACAACCACAAGTGATAACATTGTAGGATATAAATAAAATACAACACAAAATAAAAAAGAAGGTCTTGAAAAATATGTCCACAGTTAATAGGAGAAAATATGAATAATCACGACTCAAAATGGAGGTTATTAGACAATGTTTCCATATCAATCAAGATATCCACTAAGGAAGCAGAGTTTGTAGAAATAAACAAAGTATAATACTAAGGTGCTAAAAGATACTTGGATTGGTGGATTGTCTAACTAAAATGGGTATTTTCATACATTCCACATAAGGAACGAGCACAAGGCTAGTGGTGAAGTGTATTATATTACCACATTTATATTCGTAATTATATCACATCTAGATGAGAAGGATCCAACATTGTAGACACAATACATCATCAACACACTTGGGTAACTGTTCTAGGTCATAAAAGCATATGGGCAGCCTCATATGTACCTAAGTTATAGCTTTGAAAAACTAATAATCAATTTCTGATTGTCAGATATTTGGCCTCAAATGGTTTTTGGTGTCCGTTACACCACCCTACACCCCAAGATCGATTGGTTCACTATGCTTACCTCTTATGACGGGACACATAGAAAGCCAGACAAGACGCCAGAATCCAGGCACCCCAAAAACCAGGCTTATTTTTATCTTGAATAGGACGATATTTGTTAGGGAGGGAGTAGGGGGTTTTTTGGAATCTATTTTCTTATGGGGGTTGGCTTTAGTATAATGCCTTTCAAACAAGGCAATCATGGTAAATACACGGGGCCATTTATGTTACTTTACCAAAATGAAAGGACCAAGCTCTATGAATCTATTATCATAGACCTTAGGTTACATCCAAAGGACTCGAAGAGCATCAAAGGTAATTCATAAGATTTTATTTCAAGGGGGGACAAGGGACTATATTTTCTGCATACACTTAATAGGAAGGGGAAGTTCATTTTTCCATCCACACATCTATTTACAATGGTACATCTAGTTATCACCCACTATCACATGCGCTTGCATAAGGGCTTCATAGGGCACAATTCTATCACACACACATGAGAAATACATGGAGTTTGAGATGTGGTGTAGTGCTTGGTCATAAATTTCACTTAGTCGATTGATGACCAGGGTCATTATGAATCCCCATTGATTAAGAATATTATAATATATATAGATTCCTAATACTAATTATGTAACAATGTTAAATATATGTAATGAAGTACAAAAATTTACCAAAGTAAATTAAGCTACAAGGTATGAAAACGTAGTTGCAAATGAAGGGATAAATTACCTAGTTGATTTATAAATAATCTTGGACTACAGAGGTCTTTGGCACCCTCGCCCCCAGTCTAAAATGAGATATGAAGTTCCATTTATTTACAGTGTGTATGTGATGGTTGATTTCCTTCCTATTATTAGTAAAGCATTTGACTAGTCCTTATCGAAGGTTTCCTCAGGTAGCATAAATGACAAAAGATCACTAAGTCTTTCCTTGCCTCTCTTGCCAACTAAGGGGTACACTTATTTATAGCTTGTGTCATTACTAGTATTCCATAAGTAGTTGGGTATGATTATTTATTATCTATGACGTGACTTTGTAATTAGGGTTTTTAAAAATTCCATATTTGTTAAATCATTTGTGACACCCCACTCAGATGAATATTTTCATATCCTTATTTTAAAAATAGTCATTTCTTCATTGCTCCTAAGGTTCCTTGGATTTATATGTATGATTTACTTGCCAAAAATTCACCCACCTTGGGCAAGATGTTCTTGCAATGCATCAATCTCTAGGACACCTAGGGCATTGCATGTTGAACCGCAATTGCAAACACAAACACTTAGGCACAAAAGTGTCATTTTTTAATCATCGTCCCGCTCAGTCTCTGCATGACCCTAGCCTTCGTGATCCCCATTTAGATTCAATTCAAACTTTGAATTCGTTAAGTTTCAAGAAGACAAGGAGGAACTTCAGTTTGGACACGTAGTGCGAAAAGTTATGGAAATCAATGATGTAATGTCTTAATATGAAATTCAACATCTCCAAAGATGCTTCTTAAGAGCCCATTCTTGTTTTACCTTTCTACATTCATCTTAATTGTATGCTTCTATTAATGTGACTCATATCAATGAACCTCAAGTCTTACCACTAGCAAAACCTCTCAAGTTTGAGCTCAATCGTTAAGCAACATGACATTCTTCCTGAGATCCTAATCACATAAGATTGAATCAATTTTCCACCACTCATTTCCATTCTCCTCATCAGCTTGGTAAACTATTAATGTATCCCATTACAATTCATCATCGAATCAATGGGACAATTGATAATTGTTGATAGGTCATGCTTTGCAATGAAGAATCAAATAACCTTGAGCATAAGGTTTTATTCATTTGTTACAAAAATACTAGTACTTAGTGTTTATCTCCAATTGCTAAATCTCATTGGGTGTTAACCAAATCTGATGCATCTATGTCTCAAAAATGAAGCATCATAACCATCATTACGCAATATGTAAGTCAAGAGCCTGCCTAGAGGACCTTCCTCTAAAAATCAATCTAAACTCCTTTGAAACTCAAGTCATTAGATCCAACAAACATTACCAAAGACAAACAACTAAGAAACTGCCTCCCTTTAAAATTTAGTTAACCTCTTCTCCTATTAGGTCCCTTCTTGTAATATCATCAATCCTCAAAATACGTAACCAACTCACTAAGCCAAAACCAAAAAATCTAGCGGGCCTCTTTTCCACCCTTCCCTTTTCCCCTATAAGTGTCCTTCAAGCCTAAATCTTTGGAAACCAATCGTTTTTGTCAAGGAAACTACACACTTACATTAATCCCTTTAGTCCAAGGGGATTGTGACTTGATTCAGATCTCCATTTCCCCATAAACCGAATGGTGGGGATCGGCATCACGCTTACTTTCCCCCCCCTCCTAGAATCATCGATGTGTCTCGCATTTCTACTATTACAAATTCACGCTTCATACTTCCTATTTTTCTTCCAGAAATCATTACACATCTCGGTATCGTTTCACTAAACCCTTATGAGGTAAATCTAGTGTCCAAGGTTCACAATTGATGTTGAGGGCATTACCTATATCCATGAACCTCCACATCTTCACACATTAACACAATTCTGACCATGCTTTTACTTAAAGAGTACATCTTTCTAGAATTTTTTTCTCACAACATCATTACATCTTATTCTACAATCTATGTTTCGCGCTTTTGACTAATTTTCTAGTCCACATTTAATCACCCAACATTCCTATGACACACTCTAGTTCCATGGTTCACTACTTGACGTGCCTAATGGGTCTAAATTTGAAATGAACCTATACCATCACTCATCATAATCTACACTCTGGCGCTTCATTGATATACTCTTTTAGCACACATTATCAAACCATTACCCTGTGACACACTCTAGTTCCACGATTCATACTCAAATGTTCTATCTCTTAGGTTCGATATCTAAATTGAACCTCACCACATTCACACTCTTGTACAGCTTAATAATGCTCTACCTGTTTAATTGATGAGATAATTGATTTCCTGCTACGGGGTATGGCCATCTCTCGGCTCATCTTCCGATTATTATCCCCAGGGAATGGACAAGCAGAATCTACCAACAATAAATCTGGTGACTATCATAAGAAAGTTGGTCATGAATCTCAGAGAACTGGCATAAGAAACTTTAGATGCTCTTTGGTCAGACAGGATCAACCCCTAAAAGAGCCATTGGAATGTCCACATTTCAGCTAGTGTAGGGGCGGGTTAAAAGAGCTCAATGCCATGACATGGAACTTGCCCAGCCTTGCACCTGATTGAAGCCATTGAGACACTAGTTTTCAATGATGCTGCTCTGGACAAAAGGATCATGTCCCTGCAACAAACTGAACGAGGAATAGATTGGAGGTTGCTGACAGAATATTCTTCCCACCAGCAGAAGGTGAAGGTTCTTTTCGATAAGAAAGCTAGGAGCAGAGAGTTCCAAGTTGGTGATATTGTGCTGTTGTGGGACAAAAGACACGAACTCGTGGTAGCCATGGAAAATTTGATTCTCTGTGGCTTGGACCTTTCAAGATAAGACACTTTGCTGGTAAGAACTCTTTCTATCTTGATTACATGGATGGTTCCCCCCTCCCACTTCCTTACAGTGGGCAGTACCTCAAGTTGTTTAAATCCTAGGCGACTAGGGAGTCCCTTTGTATATTGTGTACAGTGTTTCCTGCTTTTTGCTTTTGGTGTGTTTCCCTTCTGTTGTGTGTGTGTTGCCCTTGTATTGGTTTGTCCTTGACTCCGTTGCCCAATGGATAAGGCACTGGTCTGCTTCACCGAGTTATCTAAGTTCTTGTCTTGTCTCATTCCACGAATTTACACCAAGTCATCCCCAGAAGGAGCCAGCTGTTGTCCACTCAAAATTCCCTGCTCTGTCAAAGGTAAAATCCCAAAATTGTGAGTCTAAGTGTCTTTCTACCAAGCTGGTGGTGTGAAAAAGTCTTGGAAGTCTGAAAATCTAAGTATTGGACTTTTCTTGCATGTATTTCGGGCCTGTCCGGACATTTTTGTCCCGACTGTCCCAAGTTCCAAAGTGCGAGTTGTTCCCCGACCGGCCGAAATTCCCGAAATTGTCCTATCTTCGGGCCCGTCGGAAGTTTTTGTTCCATATGTCCCGAAAGCTTTTGTGCAAATCATTCCAATTTCGGCCGAATCATCCGAACCGCGTACTTCGCACCACTTTGTCCCAAATATCCCAAAGTCAAAAGTACGAGCTTTCTCTTTTCGGCCGAAGCTTCCTAGTCGCGTACTCCGGAACTATCTGTCCAAAAGTCCCAAGTCCAAGCGGACCTGCTTTTCCAATTTCGGCCGAAATGCCCGAGCCGCGTACCTCGCGTATTTTTCGTCCCAATTGTTCCAAAAAGCTTTTTGAGCATTCTTTCTCCATTCCGCTCGAGCCGCGTGTTTCGCGCATTCGCGTCTCACATGTCCCAAGCGTACCTAGTGTCATCCATACTTAGTTTTTCCTGCTCACTCCAAGTATGGCGCTTTTCAAGTTGGTGTTCGTGTAATTAAATGCGCATTGAATTCACTCCTATCCCCAAAAGGCTATATAATGAACATTTCCCCTTCGCATTTTCTCACATCTTCCTTGATTATCCTTTGCTCAAACCCTCGCCGCCTACGAACTTGCGCACGTTCCTCTGCTTCTGTAATTCCATTCCAAGTCTAGTTTGCAACCTTGTTCCCCTGAAACTATCGACATGAAGATCAAATTTCAAGGACAAGAACAGATTTCTCCACTCGAGTCTGCTGTAAGCAACATTGGAGATAGCGAGGCCCGACATCTCGATTTCAGTGATTTTTGGGCAAGGATGGAAGATGCGAATCCCTCGCCGATGGCTCAGACAATTTATGACAGTGGTTTGGCGTACGCTGGAGGATTCCCAATTTCAGTACAGTGTGCTGATACAGTGCTTGCATGCGGAGCTCACTTCGACCCTGCCTCAAGTGAATTGACAAACGTACACGGGGAGCTCATCGCCAAGCTAGACGCTGCCGCCATTGGTGCCGCTCTGAGAATCCCGGAATTGGACAATGCCATAGTTGTTTCTCAAGTCCAAGCGCAAGCCATGTTCGATCAAGACAGTGACAAGTACAGGGCACGAGTGGCGAAGTCCTGGTTAAAAAACCCTAAGAAAGGAGCTTCCCGCCTCACCAAAACTCTCATCCGAGCAGACTTCAACGAAGAACTGTCAGATTTCATAATACTGCTGGCTCGGGTCATGGGTTTGCCTTCCACCAGCGAGTTCCATTTCTGGATGTGCCCGCTCATCAGTATGGTGTGCGAAGGTACACAAATATCAACTGGGCTGAGATCATCAGCATGAACCTGACGGAACAGCTATCCAACGTACTGCAAACAAAGAAGTTTTTCATGACTTCGTATCTGATGTATACTCTAGCAGCATCGAGGCAATGGTTTGGATTCTCATATATAGATGCCCACAAAGGCGACCCAGTGTACACCTATTGCCCGCAGTTTACCTTGGAGACCAGCAACCGCAATTTCAGAAGGGTTAATGATGCTTTCACTATGTACATGGTCCGATTGCTCGAGGGTGACACCGCTAGGAGGTTTTCAGATGAAGCCATGAACTTGATATCACGGTATGGGGCCCTACTTCATCCAATTCAGGAAATTCTCATACATCAGGCTTGCTGGCTA
The DNA here is from genome assembly GCA_019776745.2 of Taxus chinensis. Lineage (NCBI taxonomy): Eukaryota > Viridiplantae > Streptophyta > Pinopsida > Cupressales > Taxaceae > Taxus > Taxus chinensis. The sequence goes on from CM034147.1 coordinate 884,318,821, forward strand.
TGAGGGTACTCCTCTGAGGCTTCCCATGTTCTGCAATGACAAGATGGCCTTGATTGAAATATGCAGGCAACTGGACAAGTTGCACAGAACTTGCAGAGACAAGAAGATCTCTGGTTTGCACTTTCCCCATCTCTCTGGGAAATTACACGTGCAAAACAGCCCTGGATGCCCAGAATATAGAGAGAACTTTGGTCCCTGTCACCGTTCATTTCTTCAAGCCAAGAACCTGCTTTGACTTGAAGAAGTTTATTGAACAGAACATCAAGATAGTCTATCACCATGTGGCAGAAACAGAAGATTACTGGGCCGACTGTACAGACGACTTTGAGGCCAGAAGAAGACATTATGGCAGGTTCTCCTTACAATTGATTCAAGAGCTCGGTCTGTACCAAGTTCCTGAAGGCCTTGAAGATGATAATTCTGAGCTACACTCATATGAGTATGAAAATGTGATCAAACACACCCCTCTGGAAGACATAGATTGGAACAGAAAAGAGAGGGATGATTTGGCTGAAATCCTTGCTCCAGTCTTAGTCAGGACTAAGGTCTGGTTCAATAAAAAGGTCCGAGAATTCAGGAGACGCTCGGGAGAATCCTCCTCCAAGGATGCCTCTACACCAATAAGAGAAGCACCAGTTTCAAGGTCCGAAACACCAAAGAAAACCTCTCCTACTTCAGCAGCTCAGGGACCTGCAGAATCTACTCCTTCTCCATCCACTCAGGTATATAAGAAGAAGCTCAAGGAAGTAAAGAAGGAAACCAGTGGAAAGAGATCCTCAGGAGAAACAGGCGGAATTGCCTATTGGACCAGAGAAACATCATCATCCTCAGTGAAAGTGAAGAGAGTGAAAGGCCAACTCCTGCAAATGTTCCTGAGGACCCAACAGATAAAGACAAGGAGGTCCAGAGCACTGAGCTTCCAGGGGCTAGTGATTCTTCTACTGCCATTGTCTCCAGTGCTCCTTCCACATCTCAGCTTGAGTCAACAGCTGCACAGACCCTGAGTGTCATGGGCTCCCTGTCTCTTGGCCCCCTTGCTCCTCCTGCAGATTCTTCTTCCTCTTTTGCATGGGTGCAACCCTTGGTGGACAAAAGGAAGAGAAAACCATCCTCCCAAAACCTGGGACCAAATTTCGATGCTGTTGCAGCCATGTTGGGTACCACGCCTTCTCGTGCCAAGAAAGCAAGAACCACCTCCAGAATAGTATCTGATACTCAAGGTCAGCAATTCTTGGAGATTGCCAAGCCTGCTATGGACAGATCAGAACAGGACTTGCAAGTATCTGACTTGGAGCTACTGAGAATCCCAATGGGAGAGTCTACCCCTGAAGGCAAGATCCATAATCTCCAGGAAACAGTCACAAGAGTTATTGGAAGAGTGGAAAAAGGACAGCAAGCTATCGAACAGTTGGAAGAGCAAGCCCGAGTTCTTACAGGTTTCATCAAGTCTCTTCTATCTAAGGACAAAGTTTTGGATCCCACCCCTTGACTGCTCTACCTCCTCCTGTAATACTAAGCCAAGATGAAGTGCAAAGTATAAAAGATATGCACAAGTATCCTGTTTATGGCATAGAGCTATCGAAGCCATGGTGGATGACGTGCTTGTTGCGGGGTTAAACTTCATCGATGAAGCTTTAAGCTACATGAAAAGGTGAGTAATTTGCAACTGAAGCTCTCCTCCACTATCAATGGGTTATGGATAAGAGCCTCAAAATCTGGAGCAGTTGCATAGTAGATCTCCGCCTCATGGGACAGACAGATGAGAACATCTTAATGTGCAAACAAGATTTTTGATGATGCCAAAGACAATTTATCAAAGTCCTTGGGTCTACAGCGTGGAGTGGAAAATCAGAGTCCTTAGAAGAAGCTGTAGGTAGAGATGAAGAACAGTTTGGCAAAAGGGAGAAGCTTTCAAGCACTGACAGCTGCCTTCAAGGATATGCATTGTCATCTTCAGGATGAAAACTCTGGTGCTTTTTTCCCTGTCCCTGCAAGAAATCAAGCTCAGTTCAGAGCTTTTGTCAAAAATGATCTGTTCAAGGAAAGCACCATCTCCAAAGAAAAGATGAAGGACATTTGCTCTCTTCAATATGCCATTAAAGAAGCAAATAAAGATTATCATACTCACGTCGAGTTTGATAAAGAGATGGAGAAGTGTCTAGGATTTTGGACTCAGTCTGCAGCCAACACGTCGGTTCCATGTGGCAGAGACATAGCGAGGCTTTGAAGAAGTTCAGGCAGCGAATTCTGAAGACAGTGGGTCCCTCACTGTAGCTGGCCACCTGTCTTTCCTCCTTCTTTCTTTCTTTTCTCTTCTTCCCATTCTTTTCGTATTCCTTGTAATTAGTTAGGATATTGCAACCGGCGATACTTAACTATTCTTTATTTAAAAGAAATGGTTACAAGACGTAACTGAATTGTAATCTATATAATGGCCTTTCCACGCCATTTTGAAAGGAGGAAGAACTTGGATATTTTTCTGAAAGTGTAAATAGATCTTAAAAGAAATCAATACAAAAAAGGGCTTTCCGTTCTTTGTCTATCTGATTCTTGTTGTCTCTGTGTTTTCCTTTAATATTGTGAAGATCATTTTGTTCTTAACTCGTTTGGTCTCTCTGATTCCATACTGTCCAGTTTTGCAAATACAGCGATCTTGTACAACCAAGAAGGAACTTTGTGTCCTTGACTAATTAATCCGAAGAAGGTTATTTATGGAACTTTGTGTCTTTAAATTTAATCTCATTCAAATGATCTTGTCTTAAATCCTTTGAAGCTTCGCATACATGAAGAATTATTCTGCTATCTATAATTCTGAATGTTGCTATTCTGCTCATCTTCTTATTCTTTTTCCTCAGTCCTTGCGTAACTGATGATCCTAGTGGAAAGCACTTTCGTAATATCCAAGTTAACCATAAAATAATGTTCTGTATATTTGTAAATAAGTTCGTTTCAGAATAAGGGAACCTCTCCCATTAAAGAGGAGGGACTTTTCGTCTCCTGTCTGTTGCTCTCTAAAAAGTCCTATTTGACGACCAACATAATGCAACATATAGCTCATTGAAAATTGACGAACGAAAGGAACTCTACAAGGATCTCGGTGGAGATCGATGCAAAAGATCTGAAGGCCAAGTCAGGGAGAGTCAAAGTTAACATGATGCCAAGTTTAATCCATTAAGACAGTGCTCGACCAACCACTTGGGAGAATTATCTTGTTGACCGAGAGATATGAAATTATGCAGATATGGGAGGTTCAACATCATTGAATCTCAGGTTTGTAATTACATAATGGAACGACTTCTATCAACCCAGGAAGATAGTATAAGCACCATAGAATACCAATGTAAAATTGAGTCAAACCGACATCTTAAAAAGAGCTGTGAATTATAATGGTGTTCAGACCTTCCTCGGCCGAGTATTCGGTGCACAGGCATCAGGCATGTTGCAGTATAGTAGAAGCCTTTTTGAGCACTTCCAGCAAGCAAGTCGTCCAACGATGTTTTTATCTGTTCAGCATCGAATGCATCCTCAAATTCGGGATTTTCCTTCAAGATATTTTTATTGAAAATCGATTAAGTGACAGTAAGAGTGTTACTGGGAGACTTGATTAAATTTATTACAAAGATTCTCTATCAAGACCTTACTTGTTTTACGATGCAACTCATGGAAGCAGATCTCATAGAGGTGGAACTGTTTCATATTAGAATATTCATGGAGCATAATTTTCTTTGCAATTATATGAGCATCTTTAACGAGTCACTAAGTTGGTGAGCATAAAGGATTCTGTTGGAATTATCAAACCTTACAAGCTACAGCTGAAATGTTTGCACCGAGAAAATGATGTCTCCTCACGCTGAGTGGAAAGGTGGAAGTCAGCGGCCATCTGTCTAAAATGAGATATGGCCAAATGTATAACGAAACCCCGCACTCCAATCCCGGACATGGGAAATAAGGCGACCAATGCCAAGAAGGTTTTCGTGGGATGGCAAGCCAAGGAAGAAATTCCACGCGGGGGAGATTCAGGCAAGCACCACCAAGTGGAAATTTTGGGTTGGTAAACTCATGCTGTTCACATCCGCGTAAGGGAGAAATCAGATCAAACTGCCAAAAAATGGGAGAAATCTGATCAAACTGCCAAGCATGGAGATTTGATGATGGCAATCCAACATGATACTTCTGCATGGGCTGTTTAAAACAGGATCCGAGTTTTTGTGCGAGTCACTCGGAAGGTAAGTCGGGGAACGTGGGAATGAGACAGTTGAAGTTTCAGGCTCCACACATTCTGCTTACCACGTATAACATCCCTATAAACCCGTCTACATATCTTCAACTATTGCGGACCTGCATTTCCAGGAATATGCTTTCACATGAAAGAGATGCCTTCTCATGGAATACCATAATTGCAGCTTACAGAAGACACGTGTTTCCTCACGAAACGTTGATACTGTTTCACCGAATGCAACAAATAGATGTCCGACCTGATCAGTTTGCCTATGCCAGCATACTTCTCCCAGCTTCCATGACCTTCTCCTCATCCTCTGTACAGCTTTGAGCATTCGGTGGTCGCGAGAAACTCCCATGCACATGCACAGGCATGTTGCAGTATAGTAGAAGCCGTTTTAAGCGCTTCAAGCAGACAGCTACAGGAAACAAATATTCACTGCCGTATACGATGGATTGGAGTCACACTATTCAAGGCTTCGTAAAATTTTCCTGAGTCAGGAGATGGAAGTTTAAAATGGTGCAGAATGAAATGATTCATATTGCTTAGCATGTTTTCTCCTAGAAACGAATTGAATGTGAAGGTCAACTCTGAAATACGTGGTCGGCCCGTTTTGCATGCTACATCCTTGTTACTCGTAAATGGTCTCTTTGAGAAACTCTGAGGGTAGAAGCAATATTTATACCCTTCCATTATGTACGTCCAATCAGACAATGAAAATATTCTTTTTACCAGGTTCAGAGAAACTTGTTTTTAACAATGAACGATTATATTGTAGTTTCAAGCTAATTTTAGCTAGCTTATTTCTATTAGCTTTTATCCATGACTAAGGAAGAATTCATATGGTTGTTACCTGTACATTTTTCCAAGAAGGTCCTTTTCGTTGCCCCATTTGTTCAACGTATTTTTTGAAGGGCTTATTTTATGTGTTGCAAATTGTAACATAAACGATATTTTTAGTTTCTGGAAAAAATGAGTATATGGTGTAGCTCACAACTACCTATGCCACTACTAAGATGGTCTCAATAGTGAGCATAATCTGTGGACATTGGAGCTAAGATTTATACCCTTCCATTATGTACGTGCAATCAAAATACCGAAGGGTTCTTTTGACCAAGTTCAGAAAGCTTAGTCTTAAGGGTGACTATCGACGATGTTACGGGCATGTAGTTTCTGGGGTCATCATCATATCTAGCATTAGGTCTTCTATTGGTAATGGCAGCTTTCTCCATCGTTTGAAGGGTACAGAATTGTGCTTATTATGGTTGTTAGCTAAAACATTCTTACTGCAAGTGTTATATGATAAGGAAGAACCATGAGCAGTTGTGGTAAAACCATTCTTTTTAGAAATGTATGACATGTTGGGCAAGCTCGACATTCAAGGATCTTTTTAGTTTGAGTATATTGTGTAGCTCACAGCTACCCATTTACTAAGGTACCCCAAGCATAATTATTGGAAAGGCAGTGCAGATCGTACTGAAGGTGCTCTTTGATGAAGATCGACATGTTATGGGCATGAACCATGGGTCTTGCAACATTAGGTCTTTATTGATAATGGACTTCGCAGGAGCTCGTGGTGATGTTTCATGAAGAGCTCGGTGACTTTGCAGGGATCTCGTGGTGATGTTTCATGAAGTTTGAACGTGGAATGCATAAATGGCTTCTAGTTAACAGATGAAAATGATAAGAATCGAGTTTGATAGCTCACCATTCGAAGGACTCAATGCAAAAGATCCTGATTGCCAAGACGCAAGGAAAGAGTTAGTGTGGGGTTCAAAATCGATTGCAACACCGAGTTAGAGGATTTGAAGCTCACCGAGTTGAGATCTATGTGCAGACTCTATCCACATGGACCCCCCTCCTCTTCAAGTCAAACGGGTCAACGGGGGGGGTCCCAACATTATGTTAATTAAATTAATATTTTTATTTAAATATTTTAATAATAATATTCATTATTATTATTTAAATATTTTATTTAAATATTCTTTTAATTAATTGAGAAGACTAGGTCATCAGGCAATTAATGACCCATGATGGAACCTTCTCAGGTGGTTCAACTAACTGTAATAAATACATCATGGGCCTTCAATTTAGGAATGTAATTATGACCTTTCCTCTTCTTTCTCACATATTCTTCTATAAATGTAAGTTGGAAGCTCATTTCAAAGGGTTCCAACAGTTCAGACAAGTTGGACAGTTAGATATCTCAGGAAAGTGTATACTTTTCAAGAATCCTCTCTCTTCTGCAAGTTGTTCTTGTGTGTTGAGAGAACTTTCAAGCCTCCTCTTCAAGACTGTAATGGCAACTATTGCCTCTTCTAAATGTATGATGCATTGTGCATGTTATTGAAGCAATAAAAGTGTGTGTTTTGTGACTAATCTCGGTCCCTTCATCCTTCTGTGCTTCTTTGTGCCTTTCTCATACTTGCAGGTACATTGTGCAAGTTTAAGTTCTATTGCAGGTTCTTGGAGTTCTGTGCTTATCAAGTGGTGAAGTATTGCATGCAATTGAGTTATGGTGTCTGTTCACCCTTCTTGAGTTCATCCTTCTTCATTGGGAAACTGGTATATTTCTCGGTCTGATAAATTTTAACAAAGGGAACGCGTGTCTCTTAGTTTGTGGTATCCTGTACCCTCTCTAAGTTGCAGTAGGTGAATTTGACCTGTCGTGCACACACCCTCTTCAAATTAACCCTTCCCTGAGTCTGAAGACACCCTCTATTTGGTGCATCACCATCCCTAGTATAGTTTCATTTCTGTAAATCTCTTTCCATAAAACCCCATGAAAAATGTTAGCATAGGACTAGATAATCATTTTTGTTACACTAGGAGTAGTACATCACTTAGTTTAGAAAGAGGCAAGCCAGCCTTCTCCGGAGGTTCACCTCGAGCCCAAGTCCCACAGCTTGAGAGGTGATCCCATGTGTCCCAATCACACCGAACGTCCTATTTACATTCTGGCCATTCGGAGGGTGCAGTGATTTGGCGGTGGGACATCACAATCTTTCAGAGTTTTTGGCATGCTCGGTGGGACCAAGAGTTAGAGTACTTCTCTTCTCACTTGAACAAATCAAAGTACCTAGTGACTCTATATCTCTAGATTCCAAATCTCAGTGCAGTAACTTATGCGAAGAATTCAGACAAGAACTTCTTCAAAGAAAAGAAAGTATCACCATATCGAACTTTCCTTGTCTCCTCTAAAGAGAAGAAGAAGAGGCATTTCAACATCCCCAGTTGCAGATTTACCTAGTAGGGGTCATTCAACCCCTCCTTACGGAAGGTTTCCTCCACCAAGGAACAATCAACCTCTTGCGTTGCTATGGCGAGGAAGCCAAGTTTTTCCCCCTTTCAATGCAAGCACTCCTATTATGTTGGCTCAACATGACCCTATACCTATTGTGGCACTCAAAAGTTTACCCTTTTACATAGGGGAAACTCACGTTACTCCAGTGGAACATATTCTTGATGTAGCTAGCATTTGTGCATTACATAATATCACGGATGACAACGTTGTGGTTAGACTTCTTGCTACCTCTTTCAAGGGAAAAGCACTTCAATGGTTTCGAGGGTTAAGTGTTGGCACTATAACCACTTGGGACGAGTTTGGAGAAAAGCTCTGTAAACGGTTTGAAGACAAGAGTGATCACCTATCACTTTTGGAATAAATCACTACCATGAAGAGAGCTCCCCAAGAATACATGAGTGATTTCAACTTCCGATTCCAAAGGACTTGGAATAGGATTCTGACGCTCATAAAGCCTTCTCCACATAATGCATTCTTGTACTATTTGCGAGCCTTGAATAGCGATGTAGCAGTTATGATCCAGTCCATGGGAGGGACTACACTTCCTGATGCCTACGAAGTTTCCATAAGAGCAGAAAATTCCTTGATTCAGGATGGAAAGATAGCTCCACGACCACCAATGCCCTTGTTCTCCAGATCTTACGAATCATCAGCCTATCATTGCTCCTATTCCAATAGACTCCAATCAACCATAGCTCAGTTTGCCCCTTCCTCTTCGAATGATCTATTTGAAGTCAAGTCACTACTGCAAACTTTTGGAAATGAGCTCATTGCACTCAAAAGGCATAATAGTTTCAATATAATCATCCATACCAGCCACAAAACCAAGCAGTATCAGGCTAACCATCCTCCTTTTCAAGGGAACAATCAACCTCAAAATCAAACTACAAGTCAAGTTACAAATGTCAGGCCTTTGAAATTTTAGAACCCTCTTGTTGCTAGCTCATCTAGAGCTATAGTACCTGTTCAAAATAATATAGTTCAAGACTACGAATGGTGTTATCCTTGTTCTCAACCTCACAATCAAAATATTTGTCCCAATGGAGTTCTTGGCTAGGCCCTTATGGTTCAAAGTGTATCTACCCCTTCAGAGTTAACAAAAATTCATCTACACAAGAAGCAACAGATCAACCGCAAACACCTGAAGAAACCACTTTGCTAAACTGGCAAACAGAAGATTTTTGCGGATTGAATATAGATTCCTCATCAGTGGCAGCAAACACTCATTCCAAGAAGAGAGCAATGGAACCTCAACCTTCCAAAACTGATCAAGCATCCACTTTCAAACCTTAGTCACAATGGCAGTTGATAAAGATGCGGGAAAGAAATCACCATAAACACCGGCTAGCCAAGCTGCAGGGAAAGAAGGTTCTCCAGGCATCACGATACCCAACAAGCATTTTCCAAAGGAGGACCCCAATGCCCAAAAAAGTGTCATCAAATTTGGAGCAATTCCCTTCAGCATAGTAGAAAAAATGAAGAAAACCAATCTGAGTGTTACTATGTGGGACGCACTCTCAATTCCTTCTCAAAGAAACCTGTTGCGAGAGGCTCTGAATAGTTTTGGTACAACCAGTGGATCACCAGGCCATGGAGTGCAACTGCTACAAGTTTGTGTCAACCGGAAGGGAAAAGTATTCCCAAAGGAAAACAAACCACCACCATTCTATATTTCCATGATCATTGGCGACCACCTGGTTCATAATTGCATGATCGATTCTGGTGCCAGTAGCTCTGTCATGCCCAAACAAATTACAGATGTACTAGGAATACAATATGCACCAGTTACAAGAGGGGTTGTTTAGCTGGATGGCACAGCTATTAAGACTGTTGGAGTTATCAAAGGACTTCAACTTACCATCCATGCATGCCCAAGTTTTTCATTCACCCAAGACATATCAGTCATTGATCTCCCTCCTCTCTTCGCCATCTTCCTATCACGAGATTTCATTTCCAAGATGGGTGGTTACCTATCAGCCGATTGGTCACATATGATTCTTAGGACTCGATACGAAGCCAAAGTGACTATAAGGGCAGAACCAATCTTCCATAATTATGTAGAACCCTACACTGCTAGTCCTATAAATGGGAATTACACCATCGGAGATCCAGAAGAAGAAGATGTTGATCATGAACCAACTACTCTTGTAGAGGAAGTCCCTGATAAAGTGTTAGATGAAGTAAGTAGAGATCATCAGTACGATCCCTACAATGATGTGTTGGCAGAAGAAGAAGCTGGTTTGTTGGTTTGGAAGAAATGGGATTAGGTACCTACTGTATTCATGAAGAAGATACGATCATACCACAACTTGTCAAAACACCAAGTGATTCTGGAAGGATTGTGGAAATTGTTCTTCGATGGCTCAGAGAAGTAAGAATGTATCCGGTGCTGGTGTTATGTTAATTTCTCCAGAGGGAGATAAGTACTTCTCATCTTTCCGGTTGTAATTCAGTTGCACTAACAATGTTGCTTAATATGAGGCCCTTGTGCAAGGAATTCAGCTAGCCCTAAAGAAGGGAATCAAGGCTCTGACCATTTTTGGAGACAGTGAGTTAGTTGTTCATCAAGCGACGACATGCAGTGCATCCAAGAATGATCTTTTAAGATCATCCAAGAACCAATTCTGGGACTTGATTGAAGATTTTGAAGCTTTTGGGATCCATGCAGTTCATAGAAATCAAAATCAAGATGATGATAGGCTTGCTACAATTGGCTTGCAATACGACATACTTGTTGATATAATTGTTTTTGTCCAACAACATGACCAGATCTTGACAATGAAAATTCACAGCACCCCTAAATGAGTTATGGATCTTATTTTCTAAGGAAATATCATTTGGGCATGCACAGCATTGAGCTTTCCCAAAGTGTGGGACCTTTGCAAATGGGGAAAGCTCTCAGAAAAGGCTGGTTCCTCTTCCTAAACTACCTGCCACAAGAAGTGCAGGAAAGCTAATCTAATCCTAATCTAACTTCCAAGGAGACAGGGAGAGAAAGAAAACAAGGAAAAACAGAGCCTACACTAAAACCGGTGATACATCAAAGAAGGAAAATGCTGATCATTTGTCAAAACTCCATGGAACAAGAAGAGGCGACCAATGGAAAGGATGGACAAGTGCATCATAGACCAAAGATGGATTTCACATAAGAAATGTTCCAAGGAAGTCCATGTAACAAATGAAAAATATCTTATGAAAATTCAAACATGCACAAATACCTATAATGAGAGAGAGGCAAGAAGAAAAAAACCAAAAATCATGACATGGACAAATGCATACAAAACTGCTTTTTATTGCTCCAGAAGTTTGCACAAAACATATCATGGGTAACTGGAAAAAAATGCCATTAAGAGCAAGGGAGGAGGTTCAAACTCCATTGAGACTAGTGAAGAATCCCAAAATTGAGAGGCAAGGAGAATGAGGAGCTAACCAACAAATGAGCCATAATTTTATCGCTTAGACAAAATGAAGGAAAGTAAATTTGGTGTGTTAGGCAAAAATTGATTTAAAACTCAATTACTGAACAATCTCTTCAATTTTTCTTACAAAGTGATGGGAACATGAACAAACCTCATACGCCAAAGTATATTGCTTTGTAGAGAAAGAAAGAGGGCCCATACTTCATTAATTTTGGTGGTTGGGGTTGTTCTTCTAACGTTTTTTACATGCCAGAGACGTTTTCTTGATTTTCTCCAGACAAAAATTGACCAAAAATAAAAATTGAGGAGTCCATCGTGGAGAGGATGTTGAACATCTGTGCATGCCATGGGACAATGCCAATCAGTTTGTGGAAGATCCGAGCTGCTGTGTTCCAATGACACCAAAATCATAAAAAACCAAGCTCTGGTGTGAAGATATGCTCCTCTGAAGATTTAGGGAAAAAATGGTGAAATTAGGGCAAAATTCGGGTTCGCGGGCCAAATTTTAAACTTTTTCCTCTTTTTTCAAATTGGGAAAAATTTCCCAAAAACCTAAAACCGGTCCGTTGCCACTCTGAGACATGTGAAACACCCTCTGGTTCTGGCCATGGGCTCAAAATAACATTTTTCTCCTTTGCGCAAAATTGGGAAATTTTTCCAAAATCCTCATGGCCCCGCCGCTTCACGATTTGCTGATGTGGACATGTGGCATCATTTTATTCTGTGTGGAGATGCGGTTCAAACGTGCAAGCCCACCTTTGCACTTTTTACAACTTTGGAAAATTTCTCCAAATCCTCTCCCGTCCCCGACTCCCGCTGCTGACTGGACACATGGCGTCATGTGATTGCTCGGGGGGATTAACGCCTCTAGAAATTTCGCCTTTGACGCATTTTGACCAAAAGCCAAAAAATTCAACTTTGTTCCACCCTTATCCACTCCACCTTGACACATGGCTCTCTCTGATTGGCATGGCCTTAACCAAATTTTTCCTTTGTGGGCTTTTGGGCTGAGATTTTCCCTTGAGTTTTTTAGCCAAAAGGCTAAGTGCCAAAATTTTTCTGAAGATTTACGCAAGGCACTTCCTTGGCAACGGATTTTCCCTCCAACCTCGCTCGAGGCATAACTTAAAAAATACAAGGAGTTTGGAGGACTTCTTTACCTTTTGGAAAGAGGAAGAAAAATCCTATTTGATGAAGCCATTTCCAGAATCTTTTGAGTGCTTGAAATGTGTGAAAATTGAAGTTGAAGCTGTTTGAAAGAATGAAGGCAAGTTAGCCAAAATAAGCAGTCCTGGGCTCATTTTGGATAACATGTGCCTAGTTGAACCTAATGAAAGAAGGGAGTGCTTCAAATGTGTCAAAATGGTGGTTCAACCTGCAGTCCCTGATAATGTGAGTAGTTGGCAAGTGTTCAATAGTGACAAACAAATTGTCCTCTTTCCTACAAAAGAGGCAGATTTTGCTGTAAAAAATCAATATAAGTTGCAAGAATCATATGGTGATAAAATCATACCAATTGAAAAGAAACAAACTACCAAAAGGCTTAGTCACTTTGGAATCCATTTTCAATTCAGATGATCAAGTCCAGAATACAAAGCTCTAACATGGTGGTCAAAGAAGAATATTTTAAGGAAGTCAAGGTAGAAAATGAAAGGTTTCTGAAGATCAGAAATGTGTGTACTTCCGAAGAGAAAGAAATTTCATCAAACTTTGTCAAGAGTATCACCTTTGTCCCATTTTTGCATGGAGCTATAAGGACCTGCGTGGTTTTGATCCAGGTCTGGCACAACATACCATCGAACTGGATCCTAATTCCAAGCCAGTTCATTAGAAACAGAAGCCAATTAATCCCAAAATTGAGCCACTAATGAGAAAGGAGCTAACCAAACTCATCGAGGCCTGTATAATTTTTTCCCATCAAACACTCCTCTTTGGTAGCCAATATGGTGCCCGTAAGGAAGAAGAACGGAGAGATTCCGGTTGTGTGTGGATTTCAGGGATTTGAATCGTGTGCATCATTGAAAGACCATTATCCTCTCCCATCGATGTAGTAGATTCTTCAAATGGTGGCAGGAGCCCAAATATTTTCTTTGCTTGATGGATATTCGGGTTACAATCAAATTCTAGTCCAAGAATCTGACCAATTCAAAACAAATTTCACTACCAAGTGGGGCACGTATGCCTACAATAAAATGCCATTCAGATTGTCCAATGCCGGGGCTACTTTCCAAAGAGCCATGGACACAGTGAATTTAAGGGACTAATCAATGATATCATCTTGGTTTACCTTGATGACATAACTGTATATTCTAAGCATGCAGAAGATCACATCACGCATCTAAGGAAAGGTTTTCCAAAGGTGTAGGGAATTTGGGGTTTCACTTAACCCCAAGAAATGTATTTTTGCAGTGCACGAGGGAAATTGTTGGGGCATGTTGTTTCAGCAGAAGGACTATCAATCGATCCAAGCCAGGATTCATTCAATTATGTCCTTATCTCTCCCAAGTCACAGGAAGGGCCTCCAGAGTTTTCTGGGAACCATAAATTTCATGCAGAGATTCATCCCTCAATTTGTGCCATTGGCTAAACCACTGACAACCATGCTAAAGAATAATATGCCATTCTCATGGACAAAGGAAGGATGAGAAAGCTTTGAAGCCATCAAAATGGCCATTTCTCAAGCTCCCACACTGGTGAACCCCAGGTTTGACAAAGATTTTATCCTTTATGCTTTTGTAGGTCAAGAGAGCATTTCAGGGATCCTCACCCAACAAAACAACAACCTGATGGAGTAACCAATTGCTTTCTTCAGTCAATCCCTCAAAGACTATGAGTTCAAATACTCATTCATTGAAAAACAAGTCTTTGCGGTTATTCGAGATTTGAAGAAATTCAAGCACATGTTGTCCAACAACAAGATTCATCTGATGGTGTCTCATCCAGGTGTCAAGGAGTTTTTGCTAAACAAAGAAATGAACGAAAAGCGTGCTGGATGGATCACGAAGGTGATGGAGTATGACGTGCACATCAAAGTCACTAAACTTGTCAGAGGTAAGGGTTTATGTCAGCAACTTGCAACAGACATGGAATCAAAAAGTAATGAGGACGTGACACTCCTAAATACTGATGAGAGATGTTGATCAAGTTGACTGGTTATCCAAAATGAAGAATTTTTTTTCTCAGGAGCATATCCTGCAAACATGGATAAAAACCAAAGACGAACTTTCCATCTTCAATCTATCCCATATGTTTTGGTAGATAACGTTCTCTTTCGAAAGGATTTGAACGGTGTTCTCCTTTGGTGCGTAGGACCAGAACATGTAAGTAAGATACTAGAAGAGTTTCATAATGGCCTATCTAGAGGACATTATTCTGCACGAACAACTAGCTACCAAGATCATGTGAGCCAGCTACTATTGGCTGGATTTGTTCAAGGATGCTCATCTATGGGTAAGGAAATGTAAGGAATGTGCCTTTTTCATTAGGCAAGCAGAAGCTGGCAGCTCTTCCGCTGCATCCAATTCAAGTGGATCAACCCTTTGTTCAATGGGGGTTGGATTTCATCACAATGATTAATCCTCCATCTAGTGATGGACATAAATGGGTCCTTACTGCAACATACTATTTTTCTCGATGGACAGAGGGTGGTAGCATTGAAGGAGAGCAATGAGAAGGTAGTTCTGGATTTCTTGGAAGGGTATAATGACAAGATTCGGTGTTCCGTTTACAGTCATTTTCAGACAACGCAATGGATTTTCTTGGTATGAAATTGAGTGAATGGGCTGTTAAGAATGGGGTATACCTCAAAACTTCATCCAATTACTATCCGTAAGGAAATAGATTGGCTGAGTCTAGCAACAAAAACCTCATAAGGATTATTAAGTGCACAATGGAGACTAACAAGAGGACTTGGCATACACAGCTTAAGACTGCCTTATGGGCAGATTAGATCACACCTAAAAGGGCCATAGGAAATTCTTCTTTCGTGCTTGTATATGGAAGGGAGGAAAAACTTCTGCTCTCCTTAGAGTTACCTTCTTTGGAGTTAGCTCATCAACTTGAAGTTATGGAGAGTGATCCTCTGACAGTAAGGTTTGCTGAACTCATGGAGTTAGAGGAAGTACAAAGACAAGGCTATGAAGACTTTGGAGAAACATCAGGCTCAGGTTAAGAAATATTTTGACAAGAAGGCATCCGACAGGCATTTTCAAGAGGGATATTTAGTTCTCAAATGGGATGAAGACAGGGCCAAACCAGATAAGCATGCCAAGTTTGGTGCTCTCTGGAGTGGGCCATACATCATCACAAGTTGCAAAGAGGTGAATTAATTTCATCTATCCAAGCTCAATGGAGAAGAACTTCCCATTCATGTGAATGGGATACATCTCAAAGCTTGTTTTTGAGAAGCGTTCCACCCCATGTACAGTTTAGTTAGGTGTTTTCCTCCAAGTTCTTATGCACATTGTTGTGTGTTGTTGTTCTTTTGCTTTCCTTTTTGTTGTGTTTTGTGTTGTTCTTACACATTGTGTCATCATTGGAAGGTTTTTCAAGGAGAAGAAGGTTCAAATTTTCCATAAAGTTTCAAAATGCTGCTTCATTCAAAATTTTGTAGTGTTACGTAGGATGTCAAGCATTCAGATTGTATACTTCAATGCTTAGCATTCCAGGGAGGTCCAGGATATCGAATGCTCAAGGACCTCAGGGTATATCAAAGAAAATCAAACCACTTTCAGGATTCCAACATAGACTCCATGCCCAATGGATGACTTAAGGCTACTGGAATCATGCTTAGCAGGCAATCATCCTCGAGAGGTCGCCAAAAATGTTATCCAATTTTACACACATGTAAAAATTGGAAAACAGGGCCTTATTACTATCAAATCAAACATTGGTCCCAGGGACCCACTTCTGGTCATCAGGTGAGATCACTTTTTTTTGGTATGCGAGCCATCAAGGAATTCGTTAAATCTCGCTCGGTCGAGCTAAAAAGTGTCAAAAGAATAAAGAGACGAGTCATCAGAGGAGTTCATGCCTTGTCCTAACTCAGTCATAACTCAGATCACAAGCCTTAGACGAGTTCACGCGTAGGAAATGTAAGCTCAGTAACTGAGTTTGGCTTGTCGTAAAGGAATCTCGATAGGAGCGGAGGATGTTTCGGTATGGACTGGCTCATTGAGTAAGAGAAATGACGAGCTCGACTCGGTTTAATTCAACATGGAGAGATCGATGCTTCCTTGTTGGAATATGAACTCTATAAGGATCTCGGTAGAGACAATTAATGACTGAAGCCAATGAGTCAAAGTTAACATCAATAGCTGCCATCAAGATTTGGTCGAGTTCTTCTTCCATGGAAGAGAATTTGACCATCAAATGAAAAGGTGAGACAACTACTAAAACTTTATCTCATTCTTCACTACAGCTCAAGATTTTACTAACTACATGATCACGACTGTGGTCGCATGCAATGGGACTCAGAACATCAGGATCAACACCAACGGTTCCTTGGGGTCACTCTATGGCAGCTGTCGCAATCGACTCTCTCTGGAAATTCATTTTCTGAGATAAGTTTACTTCTCGCAACCCTATAGCTGCTGGGTATAGCCAATTACTTCCTCATGGCACTTTCCTAGGAGAATTTCAGTTCTACGCTGAAAGCGGCTGAGCATTCGATGCAGCAGGCATGTTGTAGTATAGTAGAAGAGTTTTTTGAGCACTTCCAGCAAGAAAGTCGTCCAACGATGTTTTTATCTGTTCAGCATCAAATGCATCCTCAAATTCGGGATTTTCCTTCAAGATATTTTTATGAAAATCGATTAAGTGACAGTAGAGAGTGTTACCAGAGACTTGATTAAATTTATTACAAAGATTCTCTATCGAGACCTTACTTGTTTTACGATGCACTCATGGAAGCAAAATCTCATAGAGGTGGAACTGTTTCATATTAGAATATTCATGAGCATAATTTGCTTTGCAATTATATGAGCATCTTCAACGAGTCACTAAGTTGGCGAGCATAAAGGATTCTGTTGGAATTATCAAACCTTACAAGCTACAGCTGAAATGTTTGCACTGAGAGTTTGATGTTATCCTCAAATTTGATGGAAAGGAAAACTCAGCAGGAGAAAAAATCTGTCCAAAATCCCGCAGCGCTGGTGGGAATTGCATGGAGAAATAAGGAATGAACTTGCCAAGTTTATGACATGGTGAAGCTGAGGCCCAGAGGCCCGTGGATTCATGGATGTCCAAGCCGTTATGCAGGGATTTGGAGCTAGAATGCCAAGATTCACGGCGAATTTGATGGATGGCAAGCCAAGTGGAAAGACCGCGACCAAGCCGTATGAATGGGGAACTTCAGGCAAGCACCGCCAAGTGGAAATATTGGGTTGGTAAACCATGATCAAACTTCCAAAAAAATGGGAGAAATCAGGATCAAACTGCCAAGCGTGGAAATATTACGATGGCTATCCAACATGATCAGACTTCCGCACGGGCCGTGTAAACAGGATCGGAGCACGTTGTGCGAGTCACACGGAAGATAAGTCGGGGGAACGTGGGAATGAGACAGTTGAAGTGTTTCAGGCAGATTGGCTTACGCACGTTATCATCCCTATAAACCCGTCCTTCATAAATGCGAGTATGCATTTCCAGGAGATATGCTTTCACATGAAAGAGATGCGTGGGAAAAGGATGGAACATAATTCAGGTTTAGCCATTGAAGAAATCACTCGTAGTTTCAGGCTCACTATGAGGAAAGAAACGTTGATATTCGTATCAGACCGAGTGCAACCAATGGATGTCCGACCTGATCAGTTTAATGCCAGCTATCGTCCCAGCTTCCATGACCTTCTGCATTTGTACAGGAAAGCTATGTCGCGAGAGACTCATGCACAGGAAAGGATGCAGATGACAGTAGCTGACCACGCAGATCAGGTAGCACAGAAAAGAAATATTGCACTGCCATATTGAGTCACCTTTTAAGCAGTAGCTTCTCCTGAGTCAGGAGATGGAAGTGTTAAAGCTGGTTCAGAATGAAATGATTCAATATTGCTCAGCATGTTCGTCCTGAGGCAACGAATCCCACGCCTATGTAGCAGGTCATACTTCAGTAAAATAGAAGCCTTCCGTTCAACGCTTTTGCAAGCATCCTTGTCAACTGTGTCAATGGTCTCTTTGAGAAACTCTGAATGCAATAGTTCGTAGGCTTATCCTTATTATGTAACTCAGATCGAAAATATAGCAGTTGCAGGAAAAAAATATTCACTGCCATGTACGATGGATTGGAGTCACGCTAATTCAAGGCTTCATAAAATTTTCCTGAATCAAGGAGGTGGAAGGTTTATTATGGTGCAGAATGAAACGATTCATATTGCTCAGCATGTTTTCTCCTAGAAATGAATTGAATGTGAAGGTCAACTCTGTAAATACCTAGTTGGCCGTTTTGTATGCTACATCCTTGTTACTTGTAAATGGTCTCTTTGAGAAACTCTGCTGGGCAGTAAGCAATATTTATACCCTTCCATTATGTACGTCCAATCAGATCAATAAAAAGTATTCTTTCACCATGTTCGGGCAGAAGCTGTGTTTTTTTTTTACAATGGATGATTATACTGTAGTTTCAAGCTAATTTTATCTAGCTTATTTCTATTAGCTTTGATCCAAAATCTAAGGAAGAATTCATATGGTCTGTTATATGATACAGGAAGAACCATGAACATCTGTGGTAAAACCATTCTGATTCAGAAATGTATGGGTTGAAGGGCTCGACATTCAAGTGAGTGTTGAGCCCATCATAACAGGTAAAGGATCTTTTTAGTTTCTAGAGGAAGAGCTCGAGTGATATTGTGTAGCTCAGGGAGCTACGTATGTGATGTTTCATGAAGATTTGAACGTGGAATGGCATAAATGGCTTCGAGTTAATAGATGACAATGATAAGAATTGAGTTTGCACTAGCTCACCATACCGAAGGACTCGATGTAAAAGAAGCGCAATTACCAAGAGCGAGGAAAGAGTTAGTGTGGGGTTCAAAATCAATTGCAGCACCGAGTTAGAGGATTCAAAGCTCACCGAGTTGAGATTTTTGCAGACTCTATCCACATGGACCCCACTCCTCTTCAAGTCAAACAGGTCAACAGGGGGGTCCCAACATTATGTTCATTAAATTAATATTTTTATTTAAATATTTTAATCATTATATTTTTTATTATTATTATAAATATTTTATTTAAATATTGTTTTAATTAATTGAGAAGACTAGGTCATCAGGAAATTAATGACCCATGATGGAACCTTCTGAGGTGGTTCAACTAACTGTAATAAATACATCATGGGCCTTCAATTTAGGAATGTAATTATGACCATTTCCTCTTCTTTCTCACATATTCTTCTATAAATGTAAGTTGGAAGGTCATTTCAAAGGGTTCCAACAGTTCAGACAAGTTAGACAGTTAGATATCTCAGGCAATTGTATACTTTTCAAGAATCCTCTCTCTTCTGTAAGTTGTTCTTGTGTGTTGAGAGAACTTTCAAGCCTCCTCTTCAAGACTATAATGGCAACTATTGCCTCTTCTAAATTTATGATGCATTGTGCATGTTATTGAAGCAATAAAAGTGTGTATTTTTTGACTAATCTTGGTCCTTTCATCCTTCTGTGCTTCTTTGTGCCTTTCTCATACTTGCAGGTACACTGTGCAAGTTTAGGTTTCTATTGCAGGTTCTTGGAGTTCTGTGCTTATCGAGTGGTGGAGTATTTCATGTAGTTGAGTTGTGGTGTCTGTTATGCAAATTTGATGAGTGTATGGGTTTGATAGACTATCTTACCAAGTTCAAGCATTTGTTGACACAGTTGAAGGGGAGTGGAAGAGATAAGAAAGATGAAGAGTGTGTTTACTTGATTCTATCCAAGTTGAGAGGACCATTTCAAATTTTTCTTCTACCTTTTCTCTAGCATGGATGCCTTAGGTGACACATTCAAAATGCCTAACTTAGAAACATTTTGTGAAAGACTTACTAGGGAAGAATCCAAATTGTCTCACCTTGAGTCTTCCACCTCTCAAAAGGCATTAGTTGCATCTAATCCTAAGGGCAAGGGAAAAAAAAAAAAGTAAAACCAAATCCACCCCTTCTCCATCTAAATGCTCCTAAACCCAAAGAAAACAAAAAAAAAACCCAAGGAGTCTTCTAAATCCAAGAATAATAGTCTAGTCTTTCATGCTCTTTTTTTGGGGGTAGTAATCATGAAAGAACATAGGTGTTATAAGTGAATGCAAGCCTTAGAGGATGCAGTCAAGAAACAAAAAATTTCTATCACTCCACTCCACCTCCTTCTAATCACATGGAAAAGCACTTAATGTTGTTGGGAGATCTCAGTCACCACTTGCAGACAATTGGGTTATAGATTCTGGTGCTTCTCATCACATGACTTCTTCCAAGGAGTCTTTTTTGTTTCTCTAGGTTTGAGTTCTACTTCCAAAAATTGAGTTGGAGATTCTTCCTTTCTTTCTGTTGAGGGAAAAGGTGATATACAACTTGATGGTGGTAAATATCCAAGATGCACTATATGTTCCTAACATCACTACAAATTTTCTTTCTGTATATCAAATTTGTCATTCTGGTCAAGGAAAAACAGTGACTTTTTTACCATGGGGGAAGAAGTAGAACTTTGTTGGAGCCTTCATTCACTTGTTGCTCAGGGTATTGTTGATCATAGTTCTAGACTATATCACTTTGAGGGTTTTTTTGATGACACTTCTTCTATAGGGACAGGATTGGTTTCTCATTCAGATTCAGAGAGTAAGCTTTGGCATGAAAGATTTGGACATCTCAATTACATATATTTGAAGGAGTTGAGCACTCATGGTATGGTAGATGGTCTTCCTAGAGTTTCTTGTCTTGAGGGAGTTTGTCATGGTTGTGCATTAGGGAAAAACAACACCAAGATCCTTTTCCTAAGAATTTGTCTAAGAGAGCTTCTTCACCACTTGAGCTTGTGCATAGTGACTTGATGGTTTTTCCTACCCCATCTTTCAATGGAGCTAAGTATGCACTTACTTTATTGATAAATTTCTCGAGGCGTACTTGGGTTTATTTTCTCAAGTACAAAAGTGATGTTTTTTCACACTTCAAAGTCTTCAAGGCTTTGGTCGAGAAACAATCTTCTAGTAATAGCATAAAGAACCTTCGTACTGATAATGGGGTGAGTACTTGAGCAATGAGTTTTCTAAGTTTTTGGTAACTCAAGGCATTATTCACTAGCCTTCTATTCCTCATACTCCACAAAATAATGGCTTAACAAAAGGGAAGAATAGAAAGTTGAAGTAAATGGCTAACTGTATGATGCATTCTAGAGATTTACCTCCTATCTATTGGGCAAAAGTAGTTAATTGTGTTTACTACATTCAGAATCGTACACCACACAATGCACTTGAGAATTTGACTCCAGAGGAAGCTTGGTCCAATATTAAGCCAGATGTCTCATTTTTTTGAGTCTTTGGGAGCCAAGCTTGGGCCTTTGTGCCAAAGAAGAAAGGAAATATTTGGATAAGAAGAGTAAACCCTTGATCTTTATAGGGTATTGTGAGGACATGAGAACTTATCATCTTTTAGATCCTGATACACATGATGTTATTTTTGAAACACATGTTCAGTTTGATGAGTGCTTCACTCCTCATGATTCTTCATCTTCTTCTTCTTCTCATCTTCAGGATCCTTTCTTTTAGGAGGTTATAGATGTCGTTGAGGACCCTATTCCCACTAATGTTGTCATTATGCCTTAGTGGACTCACACTACAATTTCTGAGGCAACAACTTTCATAGAGGATCTTCCACCCATTAGGCATCATCACACACATTCTACAAGTTATGGAATTTTGTGTTAGGCAGTTTTTTGAGGATCCACAGTCTTTTTCAAAGGCTCATGGGATACATGAGTGGGATGATGCGATGGCAGCTGAGTATTCTTCTTGATGAAGAATCATACTTGGGATTTGGTATCATTTTCTAAAGGAATAAATATGGTTAGGTGTAAGTGGGTATACCGAACCAAATATGCATTTGATGGGTCCATTGACAAGTATAAGGCTCGTTTTGTTGCAAAGGGTTTTTCACAAGTTGAAGGTATTTATTACTCTGAGAATTTTTCACCCGTTACCAAGATGGATTTTCTATGCCTTGTAGTTTCTCTTGCTGCATCACAGGGGTGGCCCGTATACTAGATGGATGTGAAGAGTGCCTTCTTACATGGAGATCTACAGAGGAAATATACATGGAGAAGCTGACTAGATTTTTTAGGATTCTTCTCTTGTTTGTAGGCTCTGAAGGTCTCTCTATGGTCTCAAACAAGCCCCTCAGGCTTGGTATGAGAAGATGGATTCTTTTCTTCTATTTACTGGTTTTGTTCATTGCCACTCCAATCATACGGTGTTTCTCCAACATGTTGGTGAGGATATTGTGATACTTGTCTTGTATGTTTATGATTTTTTACTTACTGGCAACTCTTCTTCCCACATTTAGAGTATTCATAGGGCTCTTTCTACATAGTTTGACATGACAGATATTGGGCTATTGCATTATTTCCTTGGTTTGCAAATTTTTTAGACAGATTCAGGGATTCATTTGAGTCAGCAAAATTACACCCATGATCTTCTTAGGTGCTTTGATATGGATGATTGCAAGCCAAGTCCATCTCCTTTTCAGTCTGGAGTAACTCTTACTTCCACATGTACCACACCACTTTGTGATCTTACATTCTATAGGAAGTTTGTTGGGAGTCTCATGTACTTGACCCATACTCACCCTGATATTTCATTTGTAGTAGGGCTTGTATCTCGGTTTGCACATTCTCCTCATAGTAGTCACTGGTAGGATGCTAAAAGGATTTTGCACTATTTTCACGGCACTTCCCACTTTTCCTACACTACACTAGGGGTTCTACTCAGTTGATTGGGTATACAGATATAGATTGGGCAGGTTTTATTGATGACAAGTGTTCCACTTCTGGATATATTTTCTGTCTTGGTTCTTCTCCAGTTTCTTGGGTGTGTAAAAGCAATAGGTTATTGCACTTACATCTTCAGAGGCAGAGTACATGGTAGTAGTTACAACGAGTCAGCAGATTCTTTGGCTTTTGAAATTTATTGAAAGAGTTTGGATTTCCATAGGATTCACCGACTGTACTTTAGTGTGACAACCAAAGTGTAATTCACATTTCTCGCAACCCATTTTTTCATCAGCGGACCAACCATATTGAGATACACATCCACTTCATTTGTCAGCACATTCAGGATGGATTTCTTTACTTGGAGTACCTTCCGACTCAGTAGTAGGTTGTAGACATCTTTACAATCCTTTTGCATCACTTCGCTACCTTGAGTTGTGTGTAATGCTTGGGGTTTCAGAAGTTGTTCTTGGGGGGTGTTCGTAAGAACATATTCCTTCTTCTTATTCTTCTTTCTCTTTCCTTCTAACAGGATTCTTTCCTTCTTTTGGTTCGAGATTTCTTCATGATATATTGTACAAAAGTACCTCATCAGCCTATTACCAGGACTCATACTGTGGACATGACACTTCTATTTTTGCCCCTAGCTTCACTTGAGGGGGGTGTTAGAGTAGGTATTTACCTAGCTCATGTTCACCTAGGTACATTACTTACCTTTAGTGTATTTATCCTCACCCACTTATGTGTGTGCATATTTCCTTTTATTATTTAGATATTAGGGGGATATAATCTAGTTGTTAGGTATAGTTCTTTCCTTGATCTATAGTATTGACTAGTTCTTTCCTTTATCTGTGGTATTGACTAGATCTTTGATGTCTATTTCTCTCATAAAATATTGAACTTAACTAGTTCTTTGATGACTAGTTCTTTCCATGATTTATGGTTTGATCTATGACCTTGACTAGTTCTTAGATGGTTATTCCTTGCATATATAAGCAAGGCCCATTCTCATTGTATTTCATTGAGTTCTATAATAATATATGACATTGTTGCTCATTTGTTTGCAAAGGTTTTATGTAAAATTATTCTTGCGAATTTCTTTTATCTTATTGATCGTGATGTTTGATTAGGCATCTGTGTTCTTGGCTTGGTACATCTAGTTATCGTTCTTTTTATATATTAGGGGTTGTCCAATTGCAGAATCATGATAATAACCGTAAAATGGGATTTCTTATATTTTTATTTAAATTTTAATGGAATCAAGGCTATCAATTAGATGAAGTCTCATTGTTAGATATACAAATTTGGAAATTAAATACCTTTATGTCTTACACCTATTCCATGTGTGGATTTTATCAACCCATAAAATATTCATTATCTATTATCCACTTTATAGTATCAATCTCACTTGAACTATTCATATGAATGAAATATTCAAATATAGGGGCCAAATATATAGGGGGAAATTTAATAGGTTCATGGTTAGAATCCTAAACACATCGCTTACTTTTTGTAATAGTTTCTAGGCATCCTTTTCATTTTCACACTTGAGTAATTGTATGGAAACATGGGATTCATAAATAATTAAAGATAAATTGAGAACCTCTGATGAATGGTCATATGAGTGACAAGTAGGTTTATCTTCCAATCTTGAATTATAATATTTTTTAATTTATTTATTTCTATGGTGTCAAGGACATCGATAATATGACATTTAATAAAACACCTACATGTACCACACATATTCCATGATCTCAAGTGTCTCAACCCAAAAGGATTTCCATTAGATGACATTTAATTTTTTAGATAAGATGAAAACATGAATGGAATTTTGGAAAAAAAATGTGGGAATTAAATGCATGCATGCCTTGCACCTATTCCTTGGCTTAGATTGTTCCTAATAAAATAACATTTACTATTTGTGTTCCACATTATCGGTTTCCCTTGCTTGCATTTTTCACAGTAAGTGCAATTTGCACATAAAGGGGTCAAAATTAAAAAAAATGGGAAAAACCATAGGTTATAGGTCAAAACCCAACCACCCAAACACAAAAATATCCTTTTTGTTGTTCGTGGAATTAGAAGAAAGGGCATCCAAATCGTTCATCCATTGGGTTATCTATATTTTGATTAGAATGGTAACAACCATTCTCACTTGGTTCTAGTGGTTGTCCGTTGGTGGTATCATGATGATACCATAATTAGGATTTTCCTATCTTTTCATTTGATTATTTGGCATCAAGGTTTATCATTGGAAAAAGTTTAATTTTTCAAAAAAAGATAGAGACGTGAATGGAAAAGTGGAAAAAAGGGGGGAATTAAATACATGTATGTTCCAGTATCGATTCCACGGCGCAAAGTGTATCAATACAGAAAATGGCTGCTATTTATGCTCCATTTTATTAGCCCAATCTCACATACATTATTCCATAAGTGAAAATATGTGCCTAAAGAGAACAAAATAAAATAGCGGAAAAATCAAATAGGTTTAAAGTTTTAATCCCATCCACACTGTTCGATGTTTTGTAGCAATTTTATGCCCTCTTTTTAGTTTTAACCTTTAGTAGTTGTATGAAAATAGGGGATACATTAACAATCAGTAATAATTTAGTTCCTCCAACACTTGGTAATATTGAAAAATATGTGGATTTTTATCTTTTGACCGAATTTATTTTTTTAGTATTTATTACTTTATAGTGTTAAGGCCATCGATTTGGATTGACTGAATTTTATAGATAAGACACACAAAAATGAACACTGAAATAGAAAAGTGAAAAATACATACTTGATGGCCTCACACCTATTCCATATCTCAGATTGTTCCTGGCCACAATTAATATATGCCACATGTGCTCGACTTCATAGTATCCACTATTCATCAGGATTTTTTTTCCTCCTCCTAGATTGTATAAGCCTTGATGGTCTTCTCAGGATCCATGCAGTTACTTAGTGCCCAATTTGCCTTCTTTAATTCATATTTCATCATCATAGTATGACATCATATTATGCAATTTGACACACTATAATTTTCTTGGTCCTTTCTTTCTCTGCTACAACATCTTCCTATTTCTTTGCAGCTACATATTATTCACTTGACACATGAGTGCTTTTCTTCTATGCTAACATTAAATGTAACAAAGTCTACAAGTAGTGTGTAGTGTGGAGGGAAAAGTTACACATACCTTTTCTTTGTAGTGTAGATGTGCCTCCAAATTTCAACTTTAAATAGTATCTTCTTTATCTATCTTTTATCTTTATCATTAAAGATGTTACAGGTCTATATACTAAAATGTCAGGCAATTCACCCATCTATCTACTAATACATTTCTCTTGTTGGGTTTTTTTAAAACACAAATCTAGCTCATTACCAGTGGCAATGATGATTTCAACTCTAAGGAGGTATCTTTTTCCCCTTAATCTTATTGTTTGTTACTATTCATTTTTTTCAGCTCTGGTTATCATTAAAGATGTTACAGGTCTATGTATTTACATTTAGTTAAATATAATCTTTTTATTTTTTGAAAACGTGGGTTGACATCCATCCGAGGAAGCTGTTACTTCTCGAGACTGACAATGTCAGGAAACTCACCCATCTATCTACTAATCCGTTTTTTGTGTTGATTTTTTTAAGACAAAGATCTAGCACATTACCGGTGATGATTTCAATTTTAAATAGGTATCTTCTTCAACATAATCTTATTGTTTGTTACTTTACATTTTTTCAGCTCTTGTTATCATTAAAGATGTTATAGGTCTAATTCTATATATTTACATTTATTTAAAGATATTGTTGGTCTATATATTTAAAGATGTTGCTGGCACTTCTCAGGACTGACAATGTCAGGCAACTCACCCCTCTATCTACAATGTCAGGTAAAACAAAGATCTAGCACATTACCCTTGATGATTTCACAGCAATCTAATACGTAAGAGGTAAGCTAAACCATATCATATTTGTAATTATGTTTAATTTCTTACCAGTGATGATTCTTTCTTGATTTCTTAGAATTATATTTAATTTATTTTTTATATGTGCAAAATCCTTTGATATATTTTTTTAACTGTGGGATAAACAATACATTATACAATTTTAAATATAATTCCACATAAAATTCCTCATCATCCATATATATCATATCATCACCATATCATTATCATATCCTGACTCCTGACACTACAATTATTATTAACACAATTATTTATCTAATTTAAATTTATTAAAACAATTCCATTTTTTTTAAAAAATAATTCATAATCATATCATTACAATTCTATTCATTCTAATTTCATCTATATCCATTATAACACAATCCATTGATTTATCATCTATCATTAATTATCAATTATCATCATTCATCATCTACGTCCACATACAATTCATGAAAATGCAAGTAAACAAGAAACATACATATAATTCATGATAATCACCATCTAATGCAATTAAAATTAAAGTTTGTATATAAATCCATATAATTAAATTAAAATACCATAGTGCATACTCAATAGTAGAAGTTTTCAGATTCAATATTTAAAGTTTCCTCAATAATAAAAGTTTCTAGTTTTCAAAACCCTCTTTTTCTTTATCCAATTCTACTCCTCTGCT
Organism: Taxus chinensis; assembly: GCA_019776745.2. Classification (NCBI taxonomy): domain Eukaryota; kingdom Viridiplantae; phylum Streptophyta; class Pinopsida; order Cupressales; family Taxaceae; genus Taxus; species Taxus chinensis. The sequence continues at coordinate 884,346,299 of CM034147.1, forward strand.
CTCTTCCCCAACGGCTTCTTCCACTGTGGCTGTACCTCTTTCTCCAACACCAGAAATAACCCCTAAACTTATTAGATCTTCTGCAGCACTGTCCAGATTTTTTAAAATTATTTATTCTTGATTTGTCGCATCTCCATGCGACAACAAATTTGGATCAGCTGCATCGTAAAAACTATCCCATTGCCAATAATTTTCATAACGACTAATAATCTCATTGATAAGAACCTTAGCCCTTCTCTCCCATCCTATAAGTTGATTGATATGAGGAAGAATAAATTCACTGACATGGGATTGACAATCATAACCAATTAAGTTCTCCAAAGGAAAAGGTGGAAACTGTTAACTTGTTAGTGTTGAAATGTTCATATCATTTTAATTCAGATTTCATTTCACCTTGCTCCCCTGGCCTAATTACCTCAAATTGTCCCAGCCAGGTTTTTCTGGCCTCTATCTTCTTCCTGCTGAAGGCCAGCTCAATTGCATCTCCATCTTTCTCATCAACCCACAAAAAATATTTTTTGTGCTTGTCCAGATCTATGAAATACTCCTTGCCCTCTTTAGAAGTAATTGTTCCCAAACCCTGTATGGTCCAAGAAACAAGTGATACCTAATCAGCAAGTGAACAAAACCAGAACTTAAAAACATATAAAGAGAAAACAAACTAGCAATACTTTGTAGTACTTTATGGTCCAGCCAGTTATCGATCCACTCAATGATTCTCTCCAAGCTTCATACTCAGGAATGGTGTAAAAAGATAACACATTTCCATTTTTGTGAGTTGCCTACATTAACATGTGCCAAAATTAGACATGGAGATACATAATCTCTGGAGGCTTAAAAACAAATATAAAGAGTCTCAATACACTCAACCAAATACAGGGGGAACATTTACCCTGACAATAGAAGTGATAAATTCCACAACAAATGAAGGAATTTTAAGCAGTGATGGCCAGTTATGGTGGATGAAATTGATCAACAATCCTTTGATGTGGGAACCATCATGGTCCTTTAAGAGACAAAGGACAAGTCAAAAAGGATCTCACTAGAAAGGATGTGTCAGAATTAAGCAGAAACTAAACAGCGCTAGACAAAGATCATGTACCTAGTCTGTCATTATCATCAGATGGCCATATCTTAAAGATTTAACGTTGTCATATATTTTATCTTCTTGTAGACCAAGGAATTTTTTTATATTTACTATCTCTGTATTCTCCATTTTTTGGTGAGTGGTAGCTTCCCTGACATTGAGCAGCTTACCTCTGAGAGGAAACATGCCATAATAATCTTGACTAATAACAGATATTCTTGCCACCTTATAGGATAAAGATAACTAAAATAACAAAAAATTAAATTGGAAAGTGATGTCGAAACATGTCACAATACTACCAAATTCAGTATTCACATTTCCCTGATTCAAGGCACAAACACTTACAGCAAGAGCCTTGGCTGAGTCACCCTCCGTTAATATTAAAGTACATTGATCAGAATTCTTCCCCCCTGCTTGATTTGCATAATCAAGTTTGGGAACATCAATTAATTTCCCCTTCTTGGTTCCATCAATTTTCTTAAGATCTTTTTTTTGTTTAAAATCTTCCCACGCCAGTATAATTTCAAGTACACACTTTTCCACTGCACTCATCAGGTCAAACAAAGTTACAAAGCTCATCTTAGACCCTAGCATTGCAAAAACTACATGTACTCAGAAATGCTAGATCTTAGACACCACGCCTGGATTTATTGACATGCTCTGCCAATGCAAAACAGTGAAAATTACTATAAATTTATAACAGCAAATTGTATCAGAATAAAAAATAGAATAAAAAATATCAATTAAAACAAATTATACTTACAATCAACATGGAAACCAAACGTTGATTCGAGAAATTTCTTGTCTTCTTCCACGAGTGTTGCCTTGGTTGTAACAATTGGTAAATTTTTGAACATAAGGCCCATAAACCGATGGATGTCATTTGCTTCGATACTGAATTAGAACATTCGGCCATCGTTCAGAGTCACATAAAAAATGCCATCCTCTGAATTGTAGGAGGACAGAAGGTAATTCAAAATATCCGGATCTGTTTCAAAATGGGCCATATTAACGAGCCCTGTAAATTCACATGCATCCATCAAATCTTTATATTTTAAAGACATCTTTAAAACAGTATGGATGTGAGGGCATAAGGGATTCCTGTAGTTGATCTTGGAAATTGATTGAATTGGATTCTCTTGATTTTTTTGCTGAACTTGCAGTTTGGAAGCATGTGAAGTCAACATTATAGTTGTACTTGCATCTTTGACAATGATTGAGACCTGTAAAAATTCAAGAGCGGGAAGGTGAAAACGAGAAAATGACCGGTTGAAGGGTATTTATAGGCTAAATCAGGCGTCAATGGCTTCAATTGACGTGCGTCAAAGGTCTTAGCTGACGCACGACAATAGTCCTAGCTGTCGCGCGTCAATAGGATCCAGTGACGCGCATCAATAAGAGCCAGTGACGCGCATCAATAGGAGCCAGTGACGTGCGTCAATAGGAACCAGTGACGTGCGTCAATAGGAGCCAGTGACGTGTGTCAATAGGAGCCAGTGAGGTGCGTCAATAAGAGCCAGTGATGCGCGTCAATAGGAGCTAGTGACGCGCGTTTGCAGGAGCCAGTGACGAGAATCAATAGGAGCCAGTGATGCGTGTCAATATGATCCAGTGACGCGTGTTGGTCAAGACCATTGATGTTCCATTGACGCAAGTTAGAAGTGATTATTGACGTTTTGTTGTCGCACGTGAGGAGTATCCTTCATTGGTTGATTTCATGCACAAATACCATCATGAAGTTGATAGGGCAAGGGACTTGTTGTTCCGTTTAACTGATTTGGAGACATTGCTTACATTGGTTGGTATTCTTCCAATGTTAAAGGAGATCAATACACTGATGAAGCATGCACATGGTAGATTAATCTATATTGTGGATTTTATACGGATGAGAAAAATGGTATGTCAAAGTCTTGATATATTGTACTGTTCCCAGGATAGTTTTGATGCACCTGTTTTTGAAAATTGGAAAGATTTATTAGATCTTAAAAATCCTAACACCTTTTTGAGATTTAATATCCACGATCACCTCTGCATCACTGTTAATGGGAGGGAAATACCAATGCACATTTTGCAAAAACATCAAGATATTATAGGATCGGAACGAGAAGATGTTCCCGTGACACGTAATTTGTTTGAGTCTGTTATAGTTGAAACATGAATAAAGCTTTAAAATTTTTTAGAAACCTTGTCATCAGAAATTAGGGAACGTTTCTGTAAAGATAAAATTCTAGAAGCCATGGGTGTGATGAATCCTAATTTTTGGAATACTGAAGGTGGCCGTGCAGAATTTGTCAGAAAGCATTTCCATAAATCAATGGGTACAATAATGGAACAATTTACAAAGACGTCAGAGCTCAAGGGTATGGAAATCAAAGGTATACTGAATGCCGATTTATTAAAGTTTCAGTCAACAAATTTTGCAACAAAAATGAGGAACCAATATAAGAATTTAGATCAACCTTCTGAAAGTGGTGCTATTACAAGGATGTGGCAAGGAATCTATCAAAGTTCTATCTTACAAGAAGATATCAATGAATATTTCAAATTATATGAGTTATGCCAAACAATGATTTTGGGGTCTGTGGAGGATGAAAGGGTTTTCAGTGCATTGTCATTTATAAAATCAAAAATGAGAAACATGTTGGATAAAAATCTGGAAAGTTGCATGAGGTGTTATGTTTCTCAATACTCCATCGAAACCTTTCCTTTCGACAGAGTAATTGCGCACTGGAATTCCCTTTGCGAAAGAAGAGGTGTGAATAATACAGCAACAAGTACAAATATTCCCAACCTTGAGAGTGTAATTGGCTCTTCATCACATTCTACAGAAGACAACATCGAGTTTGATGAAGCTATTGATAATGGATTGTTTCAACTTTAAATAGGTATCTTCTTTATCTATCTTGTATCTTTATCATTAAAGATGTTACAGGTCTATATACTAAAAATGTCAGGCGATTCACCCATCTATCTACTAATCCATTTCTCATGTTGGGTTTTTTTAAAACACAGATCTAGCTCATTACCAGTGGCAGTGATGATTTCAACTTTAAGGAGGTATCTTTTTCCCCTTAATCTTATTGTTTGTTACTATTCATTTTTTTCAGCTCTGGTTATCATTAAAGATGTTACAGGTCTATGTATTTACATTTAGTTAAATAAAATCTTTTTATTTTTTGAAAACGTGGGTTGACATCCATTCAAGGAAGCTGTTACTTCTCGGGACTGACAATGTCAGGAAACTCACGCATCTATCTACTAATCCATTTTTTGTGTTGAATTTTTTTAAAACAAAGATCTAGCACATTACCGGTGATGATTTCAATTTTAAATAGTTATCTTCTTCAACATAATCTTATTGTTTGTTACTTTACATTTTTTCAGCTCTTGTTATCATTAAATATGTTACAGGTCTAATTCTATATATTTACATTTATTTAAAGATATTGTTGGTCTATATATTTAAAGATGTTGCTGGCACTTCTCAGGACTGACAATGTCAGGCAACTCACCCCTCTATCTACAATATCAGGTAAAACAAAGATCTAGCACGTTACCCTTGATGATTTCACATCAATCTAATACGCAAGAGGTAAGCTAAACCCTATCATATTTGTAATTATGTTTAATTTCTTACCAGTGATGATTCTTTCTTGATTTCTTAGAATTATATTTAATTTATTTTTTATATGTGCAAAATCCTTTGATATATTTTTTTAACTGTGGGATAAACAATACATTATACAATTTTAAATATAAGTCCACATAAAATTCCTCATCATCCATATACATCATATCATCACCATATCATTATCATATCCTGACTCCTGACACTACAATTATTATTAACAAAATTATTTATCTAATTTAAATTTATTAAAACAATTCAATTTTTTTAAAATAATTCATTATCATATCATTACAATTCTATTCGTTCTAATGTCATCTATATCCATTCTAATGACATTATGCTCATATCATTACAAGTATAGAGAATAATTATCTTAAAACAAGTACAAAAGTCTAGAGAAGAACAATTACTGTGCTTGATGATAAATCTACATCCACAATAAATTGATTATCGTCCATATATATCATATCATTATCATCATTCATCGTCTTTCAGCATCATCTATCATTAATCATCAATTATCATCATTCATCATCTACGTCCACATACAATTCATGACAATGCAAGTAAACAAGAAACATACATATAATTCATGATAATCACCATCTAATGCAATTAAAATTAAAGACTGTATATAGATCCATATAATTAAATTCAAATACCATAGTACATACTCAATAGTAGAAGTTTTCAAATTCAATATTTAAAGTTTCCTCAATAATAAAAGTTTCTAGTTTTCAAAACCCTCTTTTTCTTTATCCAATTCTACTCCTCTGCTCTCTTCCCCAACGGATTCTTCCACTGTGGCTGTACCTCTTTCCCCAACACCAAAAATAACCCCTGAACTTATAAGATCTTCCGCAGCACTATCCAGATTTTTAAAAATTCTTTCTTCTTGATTTGTCACATCTCCATGCGACAGCAAATTTGGATCAGCTGCTGCTTTAGCTTTGAATAATATGTCAGGGTCGAAACCATGCTCTTTAATTATCTGCTTTAGTGTATTGTTTTGTTTGTTAACCAAAACAATATTTTGCTTCAAATTTTTTGCTGCGGATAAGTTGTTCTTTGCTGTTTCCAAATGAACTTGCAAAACCTTCGCCTGACTCTTCAAATTTTCATATTTCAACTGCACAAAAAGAGTAATGTCAATTCAAAATATTACTAAAAAATGAAAAATTCAAATTAACAAGAATGATTGTTTGAATGTAATAGTACTTACAACCGCTCTATCTCTTTCGGCATTTGCGATTGCTACCAAATCCTTGTCCTTGGACCATTTGTTAAAATATGCCTGGGCCTCGGCACTAATATTTTCCAATTTTTTTAATGCCTTATCTAAAATGTCATCTTTATAGTTTTTGTTATACGTGATAGTCCCACTTCTTACTTGGGTAAGTAAGGAATCCATCTTCGCAGGTTGATTCTGGACTGCAGCGTATAAACTATCCCGTTGCCAATAATTTTCATAACAACTAATAATCTCATTGATAAGAACTTTAGCCCTTCTCTTCCATTCTATAAGCTGATTGTTATGAGGAACAATAAACTCACTGACATGGGATTGACAATCATAACCAATTAAGTTCTCTAAAGCAAAAGGTGGCAACTGTTCACTATCTGAATCTGATGAAGACGATCTTGCTGGAGAAGTATGGGGGATTTCAGAAAGATCAACTGCTACTTGTTTCTGCCTTTGGGTGGGCTGATCCTGTTTGTGAAAAAATTAATCAATATTTAGATAAATAAATTTAAATCGAAATGTAATTCAAAATTGTAAAGCATATTTAAATTGAAATTTGAAGTATACCTGCTGGCCTTGAATCATCTCGCGGGTATCGAAAAAACCAGTTGGGTCATTGCTATCAATGCCCAAATAATCTTCATCTAAATTTATATTGTTCAAAATAGATATGCCTGTTGCACTGGGCAAGCCACCAAGTGAGAGAGTTGGAATTCGAAAGGAGGAGGCAATGTTTAGTGTCCCACTAGGGGCCGGAGCAAAAGGCATGTGTTTACCAATGTTCTTTTTCACTGTTCCTCTGGTTGGCATTTTAAAAATTATTGGTTGAGTGGGTGTCGGTGCCGTAGTTTGATTAGGACTAACATGTGATGAAAAGTACAAGAAAAAAATGAAAAAATAGGAATACAATTCATAAAGTCAATTTTTTTGAAATAAAACATACTATCGAAGAGTTGTACCTTGTTATCGAGGGGTTGTTTTTCTCGGTGCTATGGGTTGCCTTGTAGGAGTTTTACTCAGTGTCTGTTTAGAAGATATGAATGCATGCGACTGTATGGAGTGAGTTGGGGAAGAAGGTTGAGTTTGTGAAACAGGTGTATGTTCCAAATTCCCTGCAATTCATCAATATTAAATGTTGTCAATTCATTTGGTTAAAATTTAAATTGAAAAATAAATATGCAACTTTGAAATTTGTAAATAATATATGAGAAGGTATTACTTCTCTGGCGTTTAACGAGTTCAAACTGTTGAGGGTTTGGAGAGGAGTGAGCTTCCATTTCAGATTGGGAGTCCCGCAAAGCCTCAGCGTGTTGTTGGCCTCTTCCTCTCGATAATGCCTTTTTTCAGGGAAGGGCCTCAAGATATCTTCTCTGCAAAACATTAAAATTTAAGTTTTAATAACTGTGCACTGTAATGTTGAAAATTGAAATACAATTACAAACTAAATAGTTTATACCTGTTGTTCTTCAAACGGAATTGACAACTTCATCAACTCCTCATCAGTGCAAGTAGGAATTTTTTTATGTTTTAAATTTAAAAGTGCTGCATAATAAAGGATGAGGAGATAGTTTGTTGAATAAATGAAATGTTTTTCTGAAAGTTTTGAATTTGTTATGTCAGTTCTTATTTTTTTGGATAGATATGTTCACCAATCGAATTTTTGTTTTGAGATAGTGGCAACAATGTATGCAATGGACCAATTTGGTATATCAGTTTGGCGACCCTGCAAAACAATTCTGGATTGAAAAAATGAAATAAGTGCAGCAAGAAAGTGGTGTACAATTGATTGTGTATCCACACCACACCTGGATTTATTGACATGGGCTGCAAATGTGAAACAGTGAAAATTACCATAAATTTATAACATCAAATTGTATCAGAATAAAAAATAGAATAAAAAATATGAATTAAAACGAATTATACTTACAATCAACATGGAAACCGAACGTTGATTCGAGAAATTTCTTGTCTTCTTCCAGGAGTTTTGCCTTGGTTGTAACAATTGGTAAATTTTTGAACGGAAGGCCCGTAAACTGATGGATGTCATTTGCTTCGATATTGAATTGGAACATTCGGCCATCATTCAGAGTCACATAAAAAATGCCGTCCTCTGAATTATAGGATGACAAAAGGTAATTCAAAATATCAAAATCTGTTTCGAAATGGGGCATATTAACGAGCCTTGTAAATTCACACACACCCATCAAATCTTTATATTCTGAAGACATCTTTAAAACAGTATGGATGTGAGGGCATAAGGGATTCATGTAGTTGATCTTGGAAATCGATTGAATTGGATTCTCTTGATTTTTTTGCTGAACTTGCAGTTGGGAAGCATGTGAAGTTGACATTATAGTTGTACTTGCGTCTTTGACAATGATTGAGACCTACAGAAATTCAAGAGCGGGAGGGTGAAAATGAGAAAATGACCGGTTGAATGGTATTTATAGGCTAAATCTAGTGACGCAGGGATCTAGTGACGTGCGTCAATAGGCTCTAGTGACGCATGTCATGAGGTTCTAGTTTCGCACATCAATATCAGCCAGTGACGTGCGTCAATTGGAGCCAGTGACGCGTATCAATTGGAGCCAGTGACGCGCGTCAATTGGAGCCAGTGACGCGTATCAATTGGAGCCAGTGACGCGTGTCAATTGGAGCCAGTGACGCGCGTCAATTGGAGCCAATGATGCGCGTTAATTGGAGCCAGTGACGCGTGTCAATTGGAGCCAGTGATTCCCATCAATTGGAGCCAGTGACGCCCGTTAATTAGAGCCAGTGATATGCGTCAATTTGAGCCAGTGACACGCGTCAATTGGAGCCAGTGACGCGCGTCGATTGGAGCCAGTGACACGCATCGATTGGAGCCAGTGACACGTGTCGATTAGAGCCAGTGATGCGCGTTGATTAGATCCAGTGACGCGCGTCGATTGGATCCAGTGATGCACGTCGATTGGATCCAGTGACGCGCGTCGATTGGATCCAGTGACATGCGTCAGTTAGAGCCAGTGAAGCGTCAGTCGAGACCATTGACGTTCCATTGTCACACATCAACCATGCATTAGTGTCTATAACTCTGGAGTCTCTCTAACTAAAAAAAATTAGGCATAAAATTTAGTTCTAAAAAATTGGTAAATTCGCCTTTCAATGAAACCGGTTCCGGGGATATTCGCTAGGTATTTTCTACCTCCAATTTCCAAGAGGTCTCTTAAAATGAACCCTACACCCAAACATATATCCCTCATAAAGGATTTGTAACCTGTCACATTCTCTGCATAATAATAATACATTCACTCTATTTATGATCCATGAGGCATTAACCATGCAAACCCATGTGTCAACGTTGTAAATTCTTGCAGTGATTGGTTAGTTGCATATGTAGCTACGTCTGAAGCAGGTTCAATGGTATCTAAGAGGAAGAGAACTATTGTTTCCATTATTTTATCTAGTGTTGGGAAGTGTTGGGAAGTATACAAAAGATATGGGTTTCTGTAAGAGACAGTCACACTGTTACACCATATACTACAAACAAGTATTCAACTGATTTATTTTGGAGTGCAAACCAATTCCCATGTTACACCCCAATTACAACGCCGAAACCTGGTATGAAATTCAATGAAATATTTACAATTTAGAGGGATATTGTTAGATGTTGTAGTATTTGCAGGTGCCTTGGTTCTCATGAAAGCAAAACGTGGGAGCATACACATGACATATGAACTATTAGTGTTTGGCAGAGTGTCTTAAAAAAATGTGGTTTCATGTAATGCTTTGACTGTAGGATATGCACGAGATGGGTTTTTTTGAAAAGGATTAGGAACTTCCAAGAAAATGCAATTGACAAGTGTAAATCTAGGTTCCATCTCCTTTTCCAGCATCCTCCCAGCGTGCGCTGTAATGGGAGCTCTACAGCAGGGTAGTGATATCCATCAAAGCATAATGGTTTGCTAGATGTTTTAGTTATAAGTGCCCTGGCAAATGTGCCTACAGAGTGTGGAAGCATGCACTTGGCATGTGAACAGTTCAACTAAATTCCTGAAACGTGCCTTGATGGACTGAAATGATGGCGTAATATGTACAAAATGGGTTTGTTAGAAAGGCCATGTAGCCTATCAAGCAATGCAAAGCCAAGCTTCAAATCCTTTACCAGCATCATCCACCCTATGCCAAAATGGAGGATTTAGAACTTGGAATGGACATCCATCACATCATAATGAAGAAAGGGACAAGATTTTGTCAGATGTTATAGTTACAAGTGCTTTAGTAGCTATGTATGCGAAATGTGGTGGATTTTTTTTTTTGGTTTGGTGTTCAAAAAAATCATCCATAAAAATGTAATATTACTGAGTGTAATTATTGCATGTTTTGGTATGCGTGGGAAGAGTGAAGGTGCATTAGAATTATTTTATCAAATGCAATATTTTGGTATTTAACTAGATTTCATAACATTTATTGGACTTTCTTCTGCATGATGGAACTTCTTGGTTAAGATGGGAAAATACACAAAGCTCAAAAGTTAATTAAGAATATAACATTAAAACCTAGTTCCAGTGTGTGGGGAGTCTTCCTCTAGGTTTGCAGAGTTCATGGAAATTTAGAGATACCAGAGATTGCATCTAAGTGGTTTCTTGAGCTAAAACCTGAAAATGCAGGAAAATAAAAACTTTTCCATCGACGTGTTGTGACTGTGTTGGTTGGTCCTTGAGGAGCATGTGCATAGAGTCACTTTGGCTACAACAATGCTTGTGAACCGCTTGATGAAATACTCTTCTATTGTGTGATTCTATTGGTTGTGACTGTGGACCGTCTGGAAAGATCGCATACCCCACTTCCCTCATCATTGTTAGGCATGGTCTCCTTTACCTTTTCTTTCATAATTTTCGTAATTTGGGTTCTTCATTTACGATATAATAGAAATGTTAAACCACTGGATAATATTACAAATGGATATGTAACCAAATTTAAATAGTGTAAAGAAATAAAACTCCACCTTGTGATTAACAAAACTGATTTTTCAATTTAAACATTAATTGTGGTCGCTACCATAACCTTATACAATGATACTAGAGTATTCGAATTAAGTGCTCTTACCTGCTAGTATCGGCAAGAGTTAGATGATGTCGTCAAATCAAACAACCATTTTCTAACCTTGCAAAGTTAGAAATATGCAAATTTCATAGGCTTGCAAAACAACACTTTGAGCCACATACAAGAGTTGTCGAGTGTCATATGTGTTCCTTGTTATGTAGAAAGTCATGTCAAGCATTAGCTCGACCTCATTTGACTTTTTACACTATCTTCGCCGCTTCTCTAGGAGTCCCGTCACTCTGTTTGCACTTTTCGGGAGATTTTAAAACTTAAAAGTTGGCTTTCGTTTTGACCCATCGTTTAAACCCTGAGCAACAAAATGCTTAGCCACCTTTGCAAACCCCTAGTATTTTTACTAGAAAATTTCTTGGAACCTTAATTTTGGGGAAAAACACTCTTCTTGATAGTTTGAAAAAGGTGTCTTGTAGGCCTTCGGTCGCAGTTTGACTGGATAAAAGTGGACCCAATTACGACTAGTGGCTCCAGAAAACCCGTCGCCATTTGAAAATTGTTTATCAGTTCTGAATTCCGTCAGTTCCTATGAATTATTTTTATATAGGAGGACATGTATAAAATTACCCATTGTGTGTTTCCCTATCATAAGAAAACGTTTGGAAGTTGTTTCCTAGCCTCCGGGCCTAGATTGAACGTTTTTGCAACTAGCTAGAAAATGTAAAAAGAAAGCTGTAGGACATCCGTTGGGTTACCAAACCACCGTGGAAAATTTTTGACACTTGTAATAAATACTTGAAACTCTATCATGTGACTTGTTATGTGAAATTGAACTTTTGGCTAAATAGTGTTTCTCTCTCTTCCCTATCTCTTTCTCTCTCCTTGGTTAAAAAAATGAAGTGAAATAAAATGTAACCAATACATGTCTCTAACCATCTCCTTTCGAATGTAAATTATTTTTATTATGTAAATGAAAAAATAAAAATACATGTAATTGAAAAAATAAAAATACTAAAAGTGTTAATTATGCTAGATTTAGGTGGATGTCATGCCAATGATTTATCGTTGATTTCATGCTTACATGGTTTTGGAGGATGGAAGTAAGATAGTGAAAATGTGTGGTGTAATTTATTGTTTATTATTGTAAATTATATGTGTTATTGGAAAATTGTATATATGCATAATTTATTTCCATGTTACAAAAAATTTTATATTTGAAACTTGGTAATATGTATGAGATGCTAGTTTTAGGGATGCCTTGGGAAATGTGCATTTAATCATAGGTCTCATTACAATTCACATTTACATATGATAAAAAGGTTGGATATGTATTTATGTTGGATGCAATTGAATTTATTAGCTTATAGTGATTTTTTTGTGTAATAGACGATTAATTAATTGGGGGTGTCATGCTTTCTTACCTTGAAGATGCAATAAAGAAATCTAAACGAAACAATCGAATCTAGTAAAAAAATTGTGCATAACTAACCGTCATGTGTTAATCCTTTATCATAGAAAATTGAGACTTTTGAATGAACCTTGCACCCAATGAAACCTCCTAGCTTAAGTAAATGAGATCCCTAGTTTGAGTTTTTTTTTCATCAGAACCTATATGTTTGATGGAATCATCGTGAACCCGATTAATAGGAGTGATGTGGTCAAACATTATCTTAAGTATGTGGTTCCCCTCGTAGGTTTGGTAACCTAGTGTGTCGTAAGGAGAATGTGTTCCCCCTAAGGTAGTGCTCCATAGGAAACCAACATCAAACATAATATAGAACCCTCTTGGGCCAACACATGTGTAGAGTGAAGAGTGATATGTGGAAAATATTGCCAACTAACCTTATAAGTCACCTTTAAGAGTTGGGATCATAAATGAACTCGATAGCCAATCTCAATTGCCATTCGAGTTTTTTTTATGCAATACGGTGAAAGTTATATTTTTCCCATAACCTATTTAAACCATTTTTGTGGTGAGTAAAAGGATCCACGTTGTGTAAACTCTAATGTGAACCTTAACCCTTTTAAACGATGGAATATTCCATCTTGTCCTCCAAATTGTCCTATCTTGTAATGAATGTATGATGTGAAACCATGTAAACATGTTTGTGACACGAACCCCTAGGACAAAGACTAGTAGTCTCATGAGCATACCAATGTCCCTATTAATAAATGGGTTATACAACAAATTTTAAAAAGGTAATTAAATAAAATTAAGTAAAACCATTTTAAGATGAATGTAAATGATTCAAACAGGTCCTATGTTTTAAATACCTAGACATGAGAATACTAAGTGTGAATCCCCTTTCAAACCCTTTCATCTAGTGTGTCAGCTTGCCTTAAATTATAGAATGTACATAGATTTACAAGAGTATTTTGGAGATAAGGGTGTACAATAACTCTAGTTGTGACCTTAGTAAGGTGTGTAAAACTTATAGTTAAATATCTCTTTATAACACACATCTAATGCTTAATTGTCCAGGAATCCAGCCCTAGTGGATTGTGAAATCATACATATTAGTACCTTGATGACTAAGCAATTAAGTGAAGTAGATTAGATACATGGTTATTTTTCATAACGTAAAAAAAAAATAGAATAACCTTAGAACTTAAATACTAACATAAAAGGAACACGTAATCAATCTACTCTTAAATAAATAAACTTCCTCTGCGTCATGAGAACCTCCCTTGTAGCAACTAAGATAAATGGAAAATTCAATCAATTATGCAACTTAGAAAATGAATCCTTGGAAAAAACACTAAAAGGATCATGTAGATGCATATTTTTATACCACCAACCATGTTACGAAATTTTGGGGTGATGAGGGAAACAAGCAAAATTAGATGGGATTACTACAAGTGAAATTTTAAATAAAGTAAAGATAATGTAGTCTAGTTATAAAATAATTGATAAGTGATTTCCAAGTAAATAAGGTCAAGAACGAAATATGAATGTAATAAATATGTAAATCGGGGAAGTTTTGTCATGTATGGTTCTTATGCAGGGTTCATAATGTTGTTGAATCGTTATGTTGTGTCTTTTCTATTTTTTCTTTAAAAAAGTGGCCTTGATGTGCGTCAAGTGTTCTCATGTTGCCTATGTGGGTTAGTTTTCATGCAAGTAGATCATCTGTTGGGAGTTGTCATAAGTGATCCCATGTAGCGTCATTTGTGTATGACAATGTAAGTAAAAAAAAATTATTCCAGTATTTTTTAGTGTTGTATAGTGTGTGTAAAAATGTGGGTGTTACATTTGGTATCGGAGCGGAGGTTCATTCTCTCGAACATCTAGGAAAAATTTTAGTAGTGATGATTTTGCATGATGGTGGTGAATATTGGAAGAGTAATGTGCTATATGTCATAATGTGAATAATGTTTCAATTATGACATTATGAACGCACATGTGGTGCATGTCACTTAGTGCGTATTTGTTATCATGTTGATGTGCTTGTGATGAGAGTATTTGGTCTCCTTTTCATGGATTCTATGAAGATTTCACATGTGATGTACCACCTTATTGTGTGTGAAAAGGAATGCTATTTTGGATTGCGGATGTGTTGGATCATTTTGGCATTATGTGATATGAAGGTGTATTGATGTACTGCATGACAAAATTGGTTGTAAAGTGAATTGGATTTTATCGCAATGTTGTCACCATGCAGTGATGAATCGAGTGGTGTCACCATGTTGTATTTGGAATTGACTATATGTTGTAATGTTATACATTATGTTCCTCATACATATAATTCGTGTAATATGTGATTTTTTATGTCATGATTTAGGGGCATATCATGAACTTATGATCCTCTATTGTATAGTGCTTGCACTTTGGGTGTAGTATATGGTAATTTGATGTATTGTAACCTGTGGATGTAATGATTTTGATTATACCCTGTATAGATACCATGCATAAGATGATATGGTTAATGTGCATGAACCACCATTATGTTACTGATGTAGTAATGTGTTATGTTGTGAACCTTACACTAACCGACCCTAAGGGAAATTGATAAAATGATGTATGTTTGGAGTGAGGAAATATCATACCATTGACTAGTCACTTGAGTTGGAGTATGAGAAAGGAAGTGGAGTCTTACATAGGTTGAAAACCCACTTTTGTTAGTTTGGTATGTATGGAATTTGCTCAACAGGATGTCATGCATATTGTGTTTCGCAGACACCTTAGGCTCAGTAGATGGTGACATGTACTCCTTTCTCTCTCCCTATATGGTTATCATATGGATTCAACCTATGTGTAGTTACGACTACGTTGAACCTTGTGGAACAAAGGAGGGATGATTAAGACAAAGATGATGACAATTGTATTATTTAATATTTTATTTTACGAGTTGAGGCTTGATCTCTGAGTGCTAGCAAATCATTGAATAACCCATATGGTGGCTATATAAGGCCACATAGTTATTGTGATGTGCTATTTCTCATATACGTATTTTATTCGTAAATTAAACATTTTTCCTTTTTATTGCATAGAAGTAACAATTTTCTTGATTGATGTGTTCTTATATTTTGGGCATTTTATTTGGTTGTTGCACTAACATGCGGATTTTTGCAGTAACTATGGATTATTTGGCCATTTTATTTACTTATATTTAAAATTTACTGAATCATGTTTAAAGGTTTTATAGCCTAGCCTAAGGCTTGGGATTTTTGTCCACTTGGCATTTGAAACAAAATGTTACTGCTATTTCAAATGTCGTAATGTGTTAGAATAGGGTAATGGGATTCATCATGGACTAGTGGAACCTATGGACCCACTTTGTTGTATGGGGGTACACCCCATAGAGTTATAGATAGCTAACAACTTGTCAAACCATGAATTATTATGACACTTGGGTTTGAGGTGTCTGGACTCTATGCTGCCTAGGGTTATAGGGTGACCAACCTCTTTTGGGGAGTGAAAATGAAAATTTATCTTTATTTTATTATTAAGAGACTTGGGAGGTATAAGTTGCCACTTGATGCTTTGGGAGGTATATGGAGTTGCATTTGTGATGTTGTGGGAGGTATATTTTATTTTGTGATACTTTGGGAGGTATATGTTGTTGTTTTGTGATTCTTTGGGAGGCATATGTAGTTGTTTCGGGATTGCTTCGGGAGGTATATGGAGTTGTTTGTGATGTTTTTCGGAGTTGGAATCATGATTTATGTGTACTCTTGTGAGTCTGGTTATGTTTTGTGATGATGAGGATTGATGTTACTCATTGTGGGTACAATGTTGTGATCCCCCTTTGACACTATGTAACTACAGTTATATTTTCTGAGTTTGTTAAACCTTCTATATGTTTACTTGTTGGGAATTCCATTGTTGTTGTAGATCTACTTATCTTGTGAGTACTTCTGTGTCAAGGGACATATGTGACAAGTACTATATTATGTGGGATATGTATTTTTCTTTCCATGGTTTGATTGAGTTTCTTTTGATTTGATATAGTTCCAGAAAGTATGTAGTTATATGTCTTATGGACCATTAGTGTTGTGTTTGGAAGCCTTATGTGGTATCATGATGTCAGTTATTGTTGGGCACCCATGAGCATAAGTAAAAAAAACTAAATTCTTAAAACAATGAAATATTACAGAGCTTGATATTAATAAAAACTGTTAAGGGGAAATAAGAATATAAAATAGGTAATGATGTAAACTGAGAATTGCCAATCTTCACATTAAAATTAAGATACTTGTAAAATTAGTTTCCCCCTTCCTTGTGGTTGCACATTGTACAATTAATTTCTTCTTGTTACTAATGACATGTGTCATTGATTAACTTCCTCCTTCATTATGACGTACCCTCTTCGAGCTTCGGTATTGTGTCACATCGAGGATGATGCTCTTGTAAGGGGAGGGAAATGTATGCCGAATATAGATAAATAAAATAATAATAATAGATAATAATAATAATAATATAATAAAAATAAATTTAAAGAAACTGGGATAGTGATAAAGTTAGTTTGAAAAAAAATAGGCAGGGGGGTAGGTTGGATGAATAATGGTGGAAGAAGCGTGGAGATTAGACAAGGCATGGAGGTCCTGAGTAAGAAACATGGGCACCTTGAAAAGGTATTACCAACATGTCATGTTATCCTTGCACACATAATAGTAAATTCACTTTATTGTGAGTTCGAGAGGCATTTAACACATTGAAACCCATGTGTTAACATTGGAAGTTCTTACAGTAATTAGATAGTTGCATATGTAGTGCAAACTGAGGCTAGGTTGTAATGGTATTAGAAAAAATAAATGCTAATATGGTTGCTTTTCTTGATATGTGTTAGGTTTTGGACGAAGTAATCCATCAAAGATATGGGTTTCATTATGACAGTCACATTGTTTCACCATCTGCTACAAACAAGCATTTCAACTGATTTAATTGGAGTGCAAAACAATGCCCATTTTCGGATTACAGTGCTGGGAGGTGGTATAAAATTCAATGAAGTATTTTCTCAGATAGTAGGGATTTTTTTATTTATGTTCTTAGTATGTGTTAGGGAACTAGGGGTCATGGATACAAAATGTTTGGAGCATACTCATGACATATGGGTCTACTAGAGGTTAGAGTGTCTTAAAAGGGACGTGGTTTGGAAACATGTAATGTTAAACCTTTAACTGTAGGATATGCATGAGATGGGTTTGTTGAAAATTCTTAGAAACTTTCAAGCAAATATGATCAGGCAGGTGTAAATCTTGTGTTCCATCTAGGGGCCTTTATAATAATAACCGTATATGGGTGTGGGACAATGGGAGCTCTAGACCAAGGTAGTGCATATGAATAATCACCGAATAATAATACCCTAACGGCATACACAAGTGTATTTTCTATAGGTTGGTGTGCATTGGATAAGATGATGTAATGATAAAATCCAAGTTATGGGAAAATCTATGTTTTATACAGAGGTAGAGTCTTCCAGATAAGGTCTTGTTCATCGCTCCTTTTGTTACTGGCACAATCTACTCTAATGCAAGAAAAACTATATTTTCCTTATCTAACTTCTCCAAGGGTTTGAGGGAGTTTCAAAGAGTGCATGTTGATCAAAGCCTACTTCTAAAGTTTTTATCCTTCTTGAATGAGCTTGAGATTTGGAGAAGATAGCTTTGAATGTGTGAAAAATAGAGGAAAAGCTTACCTACTAGAAGGGGATGATAGAGTCTCAAGCAGCTCTCTACACTCTAGCAAATTCATTCGCGACAATGTTTCAAATCATACGCAATGATAATGAATCCCTGCAAGAGCATAAATAGACAAACATACACTGACAAGAGATTGTGAGGGTCAAGAAGAATGCATTTCAAACTACAAGGGGAAGAGACATCCACATGAGGTTAAGGTATCCATGGATTTCATTGGACACAGGCGTATCTATGTACAAAATGGGCCTAGATTCACCATTGCAAGGAGTCAACTACAAGGATATCTCCCCAGTAGAGAATGCTTGATAACACTCCAATTCTATTGAATTCTGAAGAGTTGAGCAATGGAAAAAGAGGGTCACATGCAAATCTCTTAAAATATGAATCATTCAACCACTTGCCAGAGGTAGTAAATGAAGCTTAAAAATGATGGTATGTTGCTTAGGAGCAAAAGACCCCCCCATATTGTCCTCATAACTTGCAGCAATGAGAAATGTCACCCATGCTTCATTAATGTCCTCAACGTGAGTTGAATAATCAACTACTTACAATAATTAAAACACTTTTCTACAATTCTAGCCACACATTTTTTGAAAAGTATCCATAAATTATTCATCAAATTCCTTCATTTATTGATTTCTAATTGTCAGGCTTGAAACCAAGATTCCAACAGTACCAATTTTGTGTGACATTCATTGAGATAATTTACTCAAGCATTATGGCCTTCTAAGTGCGGGCAGCCATTTTGGGTCTGCAGGCATTTTCTGCCATTTAATGAGAATCACCCCAGAATTTGATTTAATGGAGTTGAATGCATGTTTCTTTTATTTTCATATACCTACCCTCATTAAAAATAAGAAATCCATTTCGGCTCTTGATATCCCATCTATCCCGCCGTTGACTGGGTCATAAGGGCCATTAACTTCCTCCTTTGTCAAAATTTTCTTTGCTTGCAAATGCACTTTGGGTTTTTGCGTTTGGGGGACATGAGTACCTGCGGGTCATAGCCAAGATTCCCGATATTGACCACACGGGACTAAAAACTTCCACCTTTTATTGAGAATTGCCTACGGTGATCTAAGTAATGCAGCGTCCTAAAACCGGTCTCAATGTCCCGTGGAACATCTGGGACAAATTTTTCAGCTTTTGCCAATTTGCATTGTTTGTGGCTTTTTCACCTTTTTCGGGTCCCAACTGTCCAGGTTGAACTTGTGCGGCATGGGGGAAAAAATTTTGCAAAACCCTCAATACACTAAAACAAGCCATTCTTTTTGGATTTTTTTCAAAATTTTTCTAACATCTTGGATTTTTTCCTTGGATAGAAAAGTTAGAGAAGAGCCAAAGGGAAAAAACTTGATTTTGGTCCTTGAACCAATTCTATGAGTTGCTCTAACAAGAAAATATGTTATGCAGAAGTCAATATCCGAATTTAGCTCAATGGGTGAATTTGGGATAACAATATCCATCAAAGATAATGGTTTGTCAGATGTTTTAGTTGTAAGTTCCCTAGAAGATGTGCCAAGTAAAGTGTGGAAGCATGCACTTGGCATGCTGCAATACCTGTAATGACTAAATGCCTGAAACAATGGCCCTAAAATGAATGAAATGATGGCATAATATGTACAAAATGGGTTTGTTATCACAAAAAAGGCTTGGTGGAACCTATCCAAGAAATGTAAATCTAGGCTTCACATCCTTTACCAACATCATGCAAAATTGGTGTCAAAATGGAGGATCTTGGCTCCAATAGGGAATGGACATCAATCATAGCATAATGACATAAATTGATGAGATTTTGTCATGCTGATTTTTCTTAAAATGTGCTCCAGGTATGTATGAAAATATGTGGTGGAAAAAAATATTGGTGGTTGTGAGTAACAAAAATGAATCCATGGGAAAACATGTAATTTCACTGAGTGCAATTATTATGTTTTGGTATAGCATGAGGAAGCCTTTTGCAAGGTGCACTAAAACTATCATTTCACTCCATTTATGCAATCTTACAAGTGGTGGAAAGTAAAATTTCATGGGGATTTTCATTTCAATTCCTTCTGTATTGTGGATCTTATTGGTTAAGATGGGAAACTACACAAATCTCAAAAGGTTAATTAAGAATATTACATGAAAACCTAATTCTAGTGTGTGGGGATCCTTGATCGAGGTCCTTACAGAGTTCATGGAAATTAGAGTGTTGGGCTCATTGTAAAAATGGAAATAGTTTTTTTGGTAGCATGTCAGAAAATTGCATCTAAGTGGTTTCTTGAGATTGAACTATGCATATCAATGAAGGAATTGATAAAAAACATTCTTGGTAGATGTATCTTCCCCTCTTGTGCCAAAATGCAGGATTCTAGCCCTTTTAATGGACATCCATCATAGCATAATGAATATTGTGACAAGATTATTGTCAGATGATCTAGTTACAAGTGATTCTATTAGGTCATTGTATGCATGAAATTGGTTGCAAAAATGCAGTTGGTCTAGTACTGTGGAGAACTAATCCATCACCCCCTGGAATGTCACTGCACTGTAATGCTTCATATTTTTGTCACACATTGGAAGACTGATTCTGCACTAGAATTATTTTATCAAATGCAATATTCTAGTATTTAGTGTAGGTTTCATAACATTTATTGGACTTCCTTCTGTATGGTGGACCTTCTTGGAAAATTAAGATGGGAAACTACACAAAGCTCAAAATTTAATTGTGGCAGGTAGTTTAGGAGCATTAAAACCTAGTTCTAGTGTGTGGGGATCCTTATCTCGAGGCTTGCAAAGTCCCATGGAAACTTAGAGGTAGAATAGTATGCATCGTTAGTGGCATTCACACTTGAGCTAAACACATGAAACTGTAGTACAAACTAAAAACTTTGCCATCGAATCAGTGATAACATACACTTTTGAATGATGAAATAGTCCTTGAGGAGCAAGTGCATTAAATCTGACTGTTGTAGCTGACAACAATGCTTATGAAAAAATATGCATGCAAAATTGGTTTGTTGGATGATATATCTCTAGAATATTACAATGATAATGTGAAATGGTGGTTTTGGATGCATGTGAACCACTTGACGAAATTCCTATTAGAGCCCTCGCAAATCCCATAATTTTGACTAGCTTAGTTCCTCCAGACATTGTCTCCCTTACCTATATCTTTAATAATTTTCCTAATGATTGGTTTTTCATTTGTAATATAATAGAAATATTAAACTATTATATACTCATTACAAATGGATATTTTAACTAGATTTGACTAGTGTACAATGAAATAAAACTCCACCTCGTGATCTTGCTACGAAACTCAATTTTCAATTTGAACCTCAACAGTGTTGTGCTCCCATAACCTTATGCATTATTATACCTAGGGTGTCCAAACTCAGTACTCATGTCTTCTGTTTTTGGTGAGAGCTAGATGATGTCGTCAAATCAAAACAACAATTTTGGTTTACCTTACAATGTTAGAGAAACATGCAATTTCTAGAGACTTTCAAAACAACCACTCTGAGCACACATATAATAGTTGTCAAAAATCATATGTGTTTCTTCTTATGTAGAGATTCACATCAAAGCATTATCTCTACCTTGTTTGACTGTTTGCGCTACTCTTCACTGCTTCTCTAGGAGCCCTGCTCACTTTGTTTTGCACTTTTAGGGAGCTTTTAAAACTAAAAAGTTAGTTTTCATATCGACTCGGCGTATGGGCCCTGAATAACAAAATACTTTTCCACCCTCACAAACACTCTAGTATTTTTACTAGATAATTTCCTGGAACCTTTGGTTTGGGGTGAAAATCACACTCTTTTTCATAGTTTGATAAAGGCATCTTGTATGCCTCCAGTTGTTATTTGACTAGGTCAAACTTGGACCAATTATGACTAGTGGCTCTAGCAAAACTCATCACCATTTAGAAACAATTTGCCAGTTTTAAATTTTGTCAGTTTGTGTGAATTCTTGGTATATAGGAAGACATGTAGGAATTCACTTGTGGTGAATTTTCTTATCAGAAGACAACGTTTTTGAACAGTGGTTTCTTAGCCTTCGAGCCAAAATTTAGCATTTTTGTAACTAACAGGAAAATGTAAAAAGAAAGTGTGGATGATGCTCCGTCTAGATTACCAAAACTATCATGGAAAACTTATTAACACTTGTAAATAACTTTTTAAAATTCTATCTTATGACCTTTTGTGTGAAATTAGAAATTTTGGCAAAATAGTGTTTCTCTCTCTCTCTCTCTCTCTCCCTATCTCTCTTTCTCTCCTTAGTTAAAGGAAATGAAGTAAAATGAAATGTAACCAATAAATGTCTATAACCATCTTCTTTCAAATACAAATTATTATTATTATATAAATGGGAAAAAAAAATATTGAAAACATTATTTATGCTATATCTAGGTGGATGGCATGCCAATGATTTTATCAATGATTTCATGCTCACATGGTTTTGCAGGGATGACAGTATGATGGAGAAAAAGGCGCGGTGTAATTCACTGTTTATTATTGTATGTTATATATGTTATTGGAAAAATGTATATATGTATAATTTATTGCCATGTTATAGAAAAGTTTATATTTGAAACTTTGTAATATGTATGAGATGCTAGTTTTAGGGATGCCTTGGGAAATGTGCATTTAATCATAAGTGTAATTTCGATTAAGATTTACATATGATAAAAAGTTTGGATATATATTTATGCTAAATGAAATTGAATTTATTATCTTTTAGTGCATTTTCTGTGTGTAATAGACGATTAATTAATTGGGGGTGTCATGCTTTCCTACCTTGAAGATGCAATAAAGAAATCTAAATGAAAAAAATCAAACATAGTACAAAATTTACGCATAACTAACCTTCATGTGTTAATCCTTTAGCATAGAAAACTGAGACTTTTGAATTAACCTTGCACCTGATGACACCTCCTAGATTAAGTAAATGAGATCCCTAGTTTGAGTTTATTTTTTTCATTAGAACCTATATTTTTGGTGGCATCGTCATGAACCTAATGAATAGGAGCAATGTGGTCAAACATTATCTTGAGTACGTGATTCCCCTTGTAGGTATGGTAATCCAGTGTGTAGTAAGGAGAATGCGTTTCCCCTAAAAAGTGCTCTATAGGAAACCAACATCAAACATAGTATAGAACCCTCTTAGGCTGACACACGTGTAGAGTGAAGAGTGCTATTTGGAAAATATTGCCAACTAACCTTAGAAGTAACCTTTGAGATTTGGGATCATAAATGAAATCGATAGCCAATATAAATTTTCATTCGAGTTTTTTTTATGAAAATACTAAGATTTAATTTTGAAACTTGTAAACATATTAAATTTATGATTAGTTGGTGAAAATATAACCATAAGATGATGGGTTTGAAAAAAAAGGGTGAAAATTAGATCTTTCCCATAACATGTTTAAACCATTTTGTGGTGGGGTAAAAAGATCCACGTTGTGTAAACTCTAATGTGAACCTTAACCCTTTTAAACGATGGACTATTCCATCTTTTCCTCCCATTGTCCTATCTTGTAATGAATGTATGATGTGAAAACCATGTAAACATGTTCATGACACGAACCCCTATGATTAAAGACTAGTAGTCTCATGAGCATACCAATGTCCCTATTAATAAATGGGTTACAGAACAAATTTTAAAAAGGTAATTAAATCAAATTAAGTAAAACCATTTTAAGATGAATGTAAATGATTCAAATGGGTCCTATGTTCTAAATCCTACACATGAGAATACAAAGTGTGAATCCCCTTTCAAACCCTCTCATCTAGTGTGTCAGCTTGCCTTAAAGTATAAAATGTAGATAGATTTACAAGGAGGATTTTGGAGATAAGGGTGTACAACAACTCTATTTGTGACCTTAGTAAGGTGTGTAAAACTTATAGTTAAATATCTCCTTAATACCCACACAGCTAATGCTTAATGTTTCAGGAATCCAGCCCTAGTGGAGTGTGAAATCATACCCGTTAGTACCTTGATGACTAAGAAATTAAGTGAAGTAGATTAGATACATGGTTAGTTTTCATAACGTAAAATAAAATAGACTGACCTTAGAACTTAAATACTAATATAAAAGGAACGTGTATTCTATCTACTCTTAAATCAATAAACTTCCTTTGCTTTATGAGAACCTCCCTTTAGCAACTAAGATAAATGGAAAATTCAATCAATTATGCAACTTAGAAATAGAATCCTCGGAACAAACACTAAAAGTATCTTGTAGGTGCATATGTTCATACGAGCAACCATGGTTACAACAATCTGGGGTGATGAGGGAAATAAGCAAAATTAGATGGGATTACTTCAAGTGAAATGTTAAATAAAGTAAAGATAATGTAGTCTAGTTATAAAATAATTGATAAGTGATTTCTAAGAAAATAAGGTTTAAGAACGAAATATGAATGTAATAAATATCAAAATTGGGAAAGTGTTGTCATGGATGGTTCTTATGTAGGGTTCGTAATGTTGTTGAAATCTTTATGTAATGTCTTTTCTTTTCGTTTTAAAGTAGCCTTGATTTGTGTAATGTGTTCTCATGTTTCCAATTAGGGTTAGTGTCCATGAAATAATATCATGTGTTGTGCGTTGTCATAAGTGATCCCCTACAGAATCATGTGTATGGAAATGTAAGTAAAAAAAAAATTATTCCGGTATTTTTTAGTGTGTAAAAATGTGGGTGTTACATTTTTCTTGTCTATTTCAAGGTATTTATGTGGTTTGAATTAAGGACTAATGGTTCCTTGGTATAAATGCTTATTTGAATCCATTGTATGAATGTTGATGAGGTCTCTCATGAATTTGTCTTAGCTTATTGTTGTGATCCATTGTTCTATTTTGAAATATAATGAATGCATAGACTGTGTGTTTGCAACTTAATGCTCTGTTTGAGACCAGTTAGCATAAATTTTTAATTTTAAATACAAGTAATTTGAAATTTGGACCATATAAGGGTTACAACATTTTACATATGGGTATTTTAGTTTTTTTTTCTAATGATGAATAATTTTTCTAGTTATGGAGTGTTTTCCTAGATGGATTTAGGTTACGCACAAATTGTTTAATAGAATGTCTATCTGGTAAAGTGAGTATATCTCAATTTTTTTTTAAGGTTTTTGTTATAATATTTAGAGGGTATAATATGGACAACATTTTTCCAGTGGGTTTTCAAGGGATTAGTTATTTAAACACCTTACAATAATTTATGGATGTCAAAATGTTGTTGTAGATCGTTGGTTCTTGAAAGCATAAAAAAGGGTAGTTTTATGCAAAGGAGAATATTATTGTAGTTTTTGGTTGTTTGAACTTATTTTTGTCATCATTCTAAAAGTGATTTGAGTTTTTGAATAAGGGAATAAGATTTGAACATGATAAGGATGTTAAATGTCCTAGATTTACATGTTTGAGCAATAGCCTAGTGAAGTAAAAGGGATGAACAAGGTAAAGACACATGAAGAAGTGAGTTATTTGATGAATAAAGTAAGAAGGAATGATGTTGTGAAAGTATGAAGAGTAGGGCATAGTGATTCTAAGAGGCCATCCAAGGTGATTTAGTGTCAATAGTCAAGATTTAAACAAGAAATAAAATTTATAAGCCATTTTAGGCTTCTTAGATCCTCTAGTACAGAGCACAGGTGAAGATAATTATTGAAACCTTATTTTTTATTATATACTCTCTGCATCATTTTTTATCATAGCATGGATATTTAAATTATTTATTTATTTTTGTTATTGAAAGAAGTTAATGTGAATGCAGGTTTTGTATATATCTAAAAATTTTAATTACTTGTTGGTTTGAAGTGATTGAGGGTGAACTAATTACTTCTTGTGAAAGTGTGTGCATGTGAATTTTATGACCGGTTTTCTCCTTTAAAAGTTGAAGAACATTAAAGTGAAGAGAAGAGAAAGTGAAACAACAAAAGACCTGGTGAGGCTAAGGTGAGGTGTGTGAAAATTGTCAAGTTAAAGAAGATATGGAGGCCGAGTTGGAAAAAGAGACGATTAGGTGGATGAAGAATAGTGAGAAGAGGAAGAATGAAGATAATATGAGAGAAGAAGAGAGGAAAAGGAATTTTTGGGAATAACAAGAGATAAGAAGAAGATTAAAGCAGTTTGATGAGTGGGAGAGAAAGGTGAAATAAATGGAAAGAAAAGTCATGAATAAAGTAATGAGGATAGTGTTGAGGAAGGGGATTAACTAGCCATTGAGGTCACTCATGAAGAGACATAAGAGATTACAACAGAATAAGGATATAACAGAGGATGAAGGCCAATAAGCAAGAGAGAAGAAATCTGAGTTATAGTGAAATATAAATGCATGAAAGAGAAAGAATTGGATGAAGACTATGTGGGAACTAATTATCAATATGTGTGTGTGAAGGCATGAGCAACTAGAGGATAAAATAAATGCACTTTAATGTGATTTGAGAGGTGAAGAGGTGAAATATGGTGATGAACAAGATGAAAACATGAAAAAGAATATTGAGAAAGAAGAAGAAATCGAAGGAAAAACAGATGAAGAGGCTCAAAAGTATCTTGTTTTTGAATATAAGGTTTTGTGTGTTTATTAAAGTGTAGGTTTGAATAAAGGAAATGAAATATAAGCTCATTTCAGATCTCAAATGAAGAGAAAAGAGAATGAAGACCACATTTCTTAGGGTAAAGAAAATTGATGACAAGGATTAAAGATCAAATGAAGAATGAAGATGAGGGAAATTCATGGGATCCAGGATGACGTAAGAAAGTTTAAGACATTGGAATCAATAAGAAAAGACAAATTACCAAACATGAATATGAAGGTCAGATGAAACACACAAATTGTAGGAATACTTTTTCTCCACCTTGGAAGTATGATGTAGGAGCATGTTGGCACAAGAAATATCATGTTGATAAGTTATCTTCTATTCATGAATATGAGGGTGTGGGATGTGTTAGAGTCCATACAAGGTTTGAAAAAGTCCTTTTAAAAGGTAAAAAAGAGTCCAGAATTTGAATTTCCTTTGAAATCAATTTTCCCTCCAAAGTGAGGTTTGAATTTGTAAAAGGGTGGAAATGAAGCACTAAGTTTGTAAAGTGGGTTAAAAGATGTTTGAGATGTTTTTTTAGAGTTTTATATGTGCCTTGAGATGTAGTAAGGATTTTAATTGAGTCTATGTGTCCAAGTGCATCATTAGGATTCTTGAAATAATGTAAAAAATGACAGTTATACATCTAGAAGGTATAAGGGAAGTTCAAAGGTCACAAAATGTTAGTTATGTGTCATTTTGGGAATGTAAGAGTTACATCCAGTGGAAATTAAAATATGTGAGATATAGGAGGGGATAAAATCATCATTCATCGTGTAGGATGAGGAGAAGAATATTGGAGAAGAGGATAATCAAAAGATGTTGAAGAAATATAGTCATATTTAAATGAAAAAACTCAGTTTTTGGTGTGTCCATCGTGTCTCTTCCAAGGAATTTATGTGGTTTGGATTAAGGTCTAATGATTCCTTGTTATAATTCTTATTTGAATCCATTTTATGAATTTTTATGAGCCTTTCATGCATTTATCTTAGCTTATTGTGGTGATCCAATGTTCTATTTTGACATATAATGAATGCATAGACCCTGTGTGTGAAAGTTAATGCTCTATTTCAGACTAGTTAGCATAACATTTTAATTTTAAATAAAAAATAATTTTAAATTTTTACCATAGAAGGTTTACAACCATTTTCAGATGTGTTTTCAATAGTTTTTCATTAATGATTATTAATTGTCTAGTTATGGAGTGTTTTCCTAACTGGACTGAGGATGCACATAAATTGTTTGACAAAATGTCTATGAGGTAAAGTGAGTATGGTCTCATTGTTTTTAAGATTTATGTTACAAATTTTTTAGGGTATAATATTGACAAAATTTTCAAGTGTTTATTTATTTGAACACTGTATAATACCATATGAATGTTAGAATGTTGTTGCAAACCGTTGGTTTTTTAAAGCACGAAATAGGTATTTTTATGAAAAGGAGAGCATTATTGTGTCTTGGGTTATTTGAACTCATTTTTGTGGTAATTATAACATTAATTTGAGTGTGTGAATAGGGGAAGAATATTTGGAGGTGCTAAGGAGGTTAAAGGTCCTATAATTGCATGCTTGAGTAATAGGCTAGTGAAGCAAAAATATTAACAAGGGTAAGACAAAATGAAGAGTGAGTTGTTTGATAAATGAAGTAAGAATTAATGATGTTGTGATAAGTGTGAAGAGCATGGAATAGTGATTCTATGAGGCCATCCAAGGTCATATAGTGTCAGTAGTCAAGATTACAACAAGAAATCATTTTAAATCTTTTTTGGGCTTATTGGATCCTCTAGTGTAGAGCACATGTGAAGATAATTGTTGATACCTTCTTGTTGATTTCATAAATGAATCAAATTGTATTTTTTCTCTGCATCATAACTATGTGACACTGTACAAAAAACT
The DNA here is from genome assembly GCA_019776745.2 of Taxus chinensis. NCBI lineage: Eukaryota > Viridiplantae > Streptophyta > Pinopsida > Cupressales > Taxaceae > Taxus > Taxus chinensis. Next base: position 884,374,899 of record CM034147.1, read on the forward strand.
ACAATTGAAATAAGTGAATTTGAAGAAAAATGGAATTTTTTAAGTTGCGTTGAGTACAATTTTGCTCCATGTTTGGAATCCTAAAAGCTTATGTTATAAGGGTGAAAAGTATCTTTATTTAAAATTGTTCAGGTAAATCCCAAATCTTCGTATACTATAATAGACTCTAAAAATATTCTTTATTTTTTTCCCTTTTCACAATTCCATTCGAGTTAGTTTCATTCTCATTATTCATTTTTGGACTTATGTGCAAATGAATATTTAGATTAAAATGAATTTTTAAATACACCTTTACAAACTTAAATATTAGTAATTGATACAAAGGAACGACTAATTTAATATAAATTTTATTAAGTATTAAATATATCTTAATATTTTCCAACTTAAAAGGCATGATTATTGAGCACTAAATATATTTTAATATCTCCCAACCTAAAAAATATGGTTTCGGATAACATTGCAACCTTTTGGAATTAATTCAATCATAGTATTATACATGGTTTAATATCATACATTAAATTAATACAAAGTTAGACACATTAAAGAAAATATATTTTTAACTATTTTAGACATGTTTTATTAGGAACAAAATTTCTATACAAAAACACCTAACCAAATCAAATCCTTAAAATGAACCCAAGTAACAACACCAAAACCACATAGTTGAGCTAAAAAATCCACAATGGTTGTCAAGGTCATAGTGGTAGAACCTCAGTGGAGATTGCAATAAAGATATTGCTAAAGGATATCAATATGCACTTGAAAACATAAAATTAATCGATGATATGCATAAGAAATAATTGAGTTCATTCAAGTTCACAATGATGACGTCTGAGGTGAATAAAGGAAAATATAGAAAAGGAGGTTAACAGAATACCTCCCACTCAATTCCTTATTATCATCCACTCATAAACATTCAATGTTATAAAAATTAGCAATTTTATCATTGAGTTTTATTCTCCCCCTTCATGTTGAGTGGACTATAAACTTTGCTATGTACCTTGGGATATATTATAATGTATATGGGGTTGATGGAGATGCCGACATGTGGCACACATCCCCTTATCTTATTATATCATTCATTTATGATTTATTATGCTTAGGAGGTCGGCCTCAGTATTGGCCATAGGTCAGAATGGTATATATAGGGGTTATAAGGTTGTATTTAAGGATGATATTGAGTATTGGAGTGTTATTGTATGGTTTGGAGGTTACCCCCCCTCGAAGTGGTATTGGAGGTTGCCCCCTCGAAGTGGAAAGGCTATTATATGATCATATTGTCATCATTTATCTATATTTTGGTGTTCTCTCATATTATTCTGCTGTATATGTTCCGATTTATACAAGTAATATCCTTACAAGTGGTATCATGTGCACTAAAATATAGATAAATTATGACATATGTTCATATAATAGCCTTGCCACTTCGAGGGGGAAACCTCCAATACCACTTTGAGGGGGTAACCTCCAAACCATACAATAACACTCCAATACTCAATATGATCATTAACTACAACCTTATAACCCCTATATATACCATTCTAACCTATGGCCATACTGAGGCCGACCTCCTAAGCATAATAAATCATAAATGAATGATATAATAAGATAAGGGGATGTGTGCCACATGTCGGCATCTCCATCAACCCATATACATTATAATATATCCCAAGGTACATAGCATTGCCTCCCTCTTGACATGTTTCGTCCCCGAAACATAAGAAGAAGCCATATAATGAGTGTGCTTTAAAATTATTGCACACTTGTCACCATGCTTGATCATTCAACCACCATATGAAATCCTATCATGTGTAGCAGCTTCATCATCAACATCTTCTTCTTCTTCTTCTTTTGTGCCCATCTGTCCATGAAAACTTGTTCCAGTTCCTGCAAAGACCCAATTAGAATTTTCCTTTTCTAACTTAGAAAAGAAAATATGTGTAGGGAAACTAATCCACAACTTGAATAACCGAATATCTGATGGTTTAGATAATTTATCCCTGAATTTGTTCCACCATTCTCTAAGCATCAATCCTGCCATCTCTAAAAAAAGCTACCATCCCCATGATCCACAAAACTAGGGTTTTCGAAATTTTGAAAATATTGCTGCAGATGGATAAAAACACAAAGAACAAAGCCCAACTGAAATTTCAAGATCTTTCTGAAAATATAAATTTTGCTAAAAAAAATACCACAATTGCTTCCTAAAAAGCGAATTTATGAAAACACTTTAAACACCAATAAACTTCCCTCAAAACAGATCAAATGGAGCTGAATTTTGCAGATATTCTGACTTATATTTTTTCCAAATTATGTTGCAAAAATTAGGAAAAAATTGGAGATCCTCTTCAAGATATCTCGAAACAAAAATTAGGGTTTTTTTGCCCTAATTTTGGCCGAAATCGTTGCTCTGATACCACTTGTAAGGATATTACTTGTATAAATCAGAACATATACAGCAGAATGACATGAGATAAAACTAAAATTAGATAAATTATGGACAATATGTTCATATAATAGCCTTGCCACTTCGAGGGGGGCAACCTCCAATACCACTTCGAGGGGGTAACCTCCAAACCATACAATAACATCCAATACTCAATATGATCATTAACTACAACCTTATAACCCCTATATATACCATTCTAACCTATGGCCAATACTGAGGCCGACCTCCTAAGCATAATAAATCATAATGAATGATATAATAAGATAAGGGGATGTGTGCCACATGTCGGCATCTCCATCAACCCATATACATTATAATATATCCCAAGGTACATAGCATAAATTAATCAATGATATGCATAAGAAATAATTGAGTTCAATCAAGTTCACAATGACGAGGTCTGAGGTGAATAAAGGAAATATATAAAAGGAGTTAACAGAATACTCCCACTTAATTCTTTGTTATCATCCACTCATAACATTCAATGTTATCAAAACTAGCAATTTATCATTGAGTTTTATTCTCCCCCTTCATGTTGAGTGGGACTATAAACTTCATCTCTAAGTTAAAAACATATGCACTTGAATATCAATATGCACTTGAAAAACATAAAATTAATCAATGATATGCATAAGAAATAATTGAGTTCAATCAAGTTCACAATGACGAGGTCTGAGGTGAATAAAGGAAAATATAGAAAAGGAGTTAACAGAATACTCCCACTTAATTCCTTGTTATCTGACAATCATACACATTCAGTATCAAAAACTAGCAATTTATCATGGATTTTTATTCTCACCCTTCATGTATGAGTGGACCTATACGCTTCATCTCTCTCTAGTTTAAAAAACTGAACGGAAACAAAATAGTGAGAGCATATCCTACAACTTGTTTCGTTGGTTGGTTTATTACTTCAAGTCTATCTCTTTCTTTAAACCAAATCTCAAATGAATTGGTACTATTCACATAAAATTATTGGGCCTGCTATGATGGACTGATAGTCGGCTAATTTGATAGCACTTATGTTATCACAAAAATCATGGGTAGGTTGATTGGTTTTCCGTTCCGTCCCCCAATTTCTTTTCTTCTAAAAAACAACCGTCATGAGTGCCATAATTTTTGTGTCCTAGATGAAGTGAGGGAAATGAATTACTGCTGTGGAGATGAAAAACAGAGCTATTGCTATTTCACAACCCAGAGAACCAAATCTGAAACCAAATAAAAATAAATTCCTGATGTTTGACTTCTGATCATCCAAACTACCAACCTCCACATCAGAATTAGAAAAC
>CM034147.1:886880001-887187259 GCA_019776745.2 Taxus chinensis
TACTCATTTTTCCAGGAACTAAAAAGATCCTTTATGTTACAATTTGCAACACATAAACGAAGCCCTTCAAAAAATACATTGAACAACTGGGGCAACCAAGAGGACCTTGGAAAAATATACATGTAACAACCATATGAATTCTTCCTTAGTCATGGATCAAAGCTAATAGAAATAAAGCTAGATAAAATTAGCTTGAAACTACAATATAATCATCCATTGTAAAAAAACAAGTTTCTCTGAACCTGGTAAAAGAATACTTTTTATTTTCTGATTGGATGTACATAATGGAAGGGTATAAATATTGCCTATTGCCCTCAGAGTTTCTCAAAGATACCATTTACAAGTAACAAGGATGTAGCATGCAAAACGGCCAACCAAGTATTTTCAGAGTTGACCTTCACATTCAATTCATTTCTAGGAGAAAAAATGTTGAGCAATATGAATCATTTCATTCTGCACCGTAATAAACCTTCACCTCCTGATTCAAGGAAATTTTATGAATCCTTTAATAGCGTGACTCCAATTCATCATACACAGCAGTGAATATTTGTTTCCTGCAGCTGCCATGGATCTGAGTTCAGAATAAGGATAAGCCTACAACTGCATTATGCTAGAGCATTGAGAATCCCGAATTTGAGGATGCATTCGATATTGAACAAATAACGACATAGTTGGACAACCTGCTTGCTGGAAGCACTCAAAAGAACTTCTATTATACTGCAACATGCCTACTACCTGGTGCATGGGAGCTTGTCACCTATCGCTTGCATCTAGATGAGTTTTCAGCATCATTTTTTGTCAAACTATTCGCACATGAGCCACGACTCAGCCATTAACGCATCACCTTGGTTGGGTCTGCGACGAGATACAAAGCCACTTTCTTTCCTCATAGTGGTGAACCGAGTGATTCTTCAGGCTAAATTCTGAAATGTTCTCCTTTTCCCATGCATTCGAACTGCAAGCGCTGACCCCCACTCGCCATGTTACTCAATATCATTTAACAAATATCTACATAATGCGGTGAGCAAAACTCTATCTCGGCCTGGAGCCTTCACTGAAATTGGTATCACGTCTCTTTTTTTCTCCATGACCCACTCCAATTCACAACTGTCTTATTAATCCTCCTGGTGACTTGCACAACAACTCGGACCACTCCAAGCTGCGCAAAATTCTCATGACGGATCGCCATCGTATGATCTCCACTTGGCAATTTGATCTGATTTCTCCCATTCGTAGAAGTCTGATTATGGTTTTCCACGGTTTTATCACGCTTGGTGGTGTTTTCCCAAATTTCCACCTCCTTGGCAAGATGAGACTCAGGGCCCCCTTTATGCGGAAACCTTGTGTTGGCTTTCCATCCCAATATTTTCAATTGTCCATGCTTGCATGAATCTCCCCTACGCGGAGTTAACAGCTTGGCCTGCCATTCATGAAAACCCACTTGGAAATCATCATGGAATTTTCCCATGCGTGGAAATATTATTGTCTTGGTGCAAACATTTCAGCTATAGCTTGTAAGGTGTGATAATTCCGACAGAAACCTTTATGCCTGATGACCTAGTGGCTCGTTGAAGATGCTCATATAATTGCAAAGCAAATTATGCTTCATGAATATTCTGATTTGAAAAAGTTCCACCTCTATGAGATTCACTTCCATGAGTTACATCGTAAAACAAGTAAGGTCTCGATAGAGAATCTTTGTAATAAATTTCATCAGATCTCCCGGTAACACTCTCACTGTCACTTAATCGATTTTGATAAAAATATCTTGAAGGAAAATCCTGAATTTGAGGATGCATTCGATACTGAACAGATAACAATATAGTTGGACAACCTGCTTGTTGGAAGCGCTCAAAAAGGCTTCTACTATACTGCAACATGCCTGCTGCCTGTGCACCGAATGCTCGGCCGAGGAAGGTCTGAACACCGTTATAATTCACAGCTCTTTTAAAGATGTCGGTTTGACTCAATTTTACATTGGTATTCTATGATGCTTATACTATCTTCCTGGGTCGATAGAAGTCCTTCCATTATGTAATTACAAACTCGAGATTCAATGATGTTAAACCTCCCATATCTGCATAATTTCATATCATCTCGGTCAAACAAGATAATTCTCGCAAGTGGTTAGTCGAGCACTGTCTAATGGATTAGACATGGCCTCATGTTAACTTAGTTTTCCCTGACTCGGCCTTCATATCTTTTTGCATCGATCTCTACGGAGATCCTTATAGAGTTCCTTTTGTTCGTCAATTTTCAACTAGCTATATTTTGTATTAACAAGATCTCATCGAGCTCTTACAACTGAGAGACTCTACCGAGATGATTTCCGAGATGACTATCAATTTTACACCGGGTTCTCTATCAACTCGACCCCGGACTCTTCACTGAGTTGAGATCAACTAGGTGCCTTCCGATGCTATGTGATCTGTTCATATGCAATTTAGGAATTATTTTTAATTATTGTATCTCGATAATAACCGGAGGTGGGTTCCTGGGACTATTATTTCATTTTGAACGTGATAGGACCCCATTGTCCAATGTTGCCATTTGTGCAAAATTGGATAACAGTAACAATTTAGATTTAAATATAATTTTTGGTTTTTTTTAATCAGTTTTCCCACATATTATATATTTTTATATATGTCAATAAGATCCTAATTTGAATTTAAAAAGTTTAGCTATTGTATGTTGACATATACATTGATATGATCCTAATTTGAATTCAATAATTTTACTGGTTATTACACCGTAAGGCGTTACATAGTGGAGTGAGACCGACTGATTCTGACAAATGTCAGGAATCATACGAACAAGATTTGCGGACATATTTTCGTTGAAATCCAACGGGTATAATGATGTATTGTCATTTGTTTTGTGGCCTTGTGGACTTGGAATTGTAACAAAACCCCATGGAATTCTTAGTGAATTTGTTTTGAGTTGTCGTGGCATTTGCGCTCATGTTGCAGATTAATTGTTGTCCAGAAGATGAAAAGAAATATTTGTTATAGTTCAAAGGAGGTCTTCACGGCCCCTTTGGAAGACTAGATACGTGGAATAGTTTTATCAACTCTTGCGTATTCCTGGTGGATACAATCTGGCTAGATTTTTCGATGTTCTATGCCACTTATGTTATCCCTTCTAAGATTAATGATGGCGTTCTTTCACCGTTGATTATGCTGCAATTGTTACAACACTTGCATCTCAGTTATAACACCTTCATCGGCTTTAGGATGCCTCAGGAGTTGCACAGGCTCAGGAATTTGCAGTATCTGAACTTATTGAAAGTGGGATTTGTTGGAGGAATCCCCCGAGAGTTGGTGAATATGTCTGGGTTGCAACACTTGGATATTTATATCGATGACTTCATTTCATCTTCATCCATTTCGTTGAGGATTGAGGATATGCGGATGTGGATAGGGAACCTAGGAGATTTACATGAGTTGTTGTTGGATGGGGTGGATATGAAGCAAGTAGTGAGTGAAGATTGGGGCAAGGCTATTTCAACTATGCCCAAACACAAGCGCCTTCAAATGTCCTACCGTGAACTGTATAGACCGATTCCCCTTTCCCTCGATAATCTTACCCGTCTAACCCACCTTCGACTTAATGACAATCCCTTATTCTCATCCATTCATGTCCACTTAAAAAATATGTCGAATCTACCGAAAGTAAGAATGACAAGGGAGGGAAGGAATTGACTATTTCATTGTGTTCATGGGGATGAGATTTGGAAAGGGCGTGAGCATAATCATGGCTCCATTGTTGGTTCTGAAGAAACGCAGGAGGATCTTCTTCGAATCGTTGGACATAATATTGATTTGAGTTGTAGATGTTAGACATGCATAAATTATAGCCTAATATTTAGGGATTCTGTAGTTAGCATTTAGGATTTTGTAGCTAGCATTTAGGGAAGTTATTTTGTAATTGACAACACATTAGATGATATGTGTACGTGCTAGCATATGTTGTCCATCTATAGGATGAAGAGAAGAGATAGGGTAGTTTGAGTTTGAGTTTGAATAAGACTTTGTTTACTACTATTCTATAAAGATTGTATTCTCTGATTTAGCAGAGCACAAGAAAATAAGAATAAGAAATAGATCAAAACCTATAGTTGCATTTCTGTGTTCTATTTAAGAGTGCTAATAATTTTCATGGTATCAGAGCAGTGTTGGTGAAGTGTTGCTGTAGAGAAGTATCAGAAGTTTAAAGACAAAGATATGGCCACATTTTTTTCAAGATATCCTCACAGAATGGTAGAACGATTTGATGGTGTTGGATTTAATCTCTGGAAACTCCGAATGAATATGTTGTTGCTGAACAAGGATATACTCCATATACTTGAAGAGAATAAAACTAAACCCACCCAGGATGTAGATCTGATCAGTAAGTGAGAGTCAAAGGATGGTAGGGCTCGTTCCTATATACTTTTAAGTTTGAGTGATAATGTGCTTTTACATGTAAGTGAGGCAAAATCAGCAAAGGAAGCTTGGAATCAATTAATCAAGTTATATGAATCAAATGATGTTAGCACAAGATTATATCTTAGACGAATATTTTCTCAGTTAAAGATGCAGGAAACACAAAAAATATTAGACTTGAAAAATCAATTTAAATCTCTCAAAAATCAATTGGTAGCATGTGGATCAGTTATTGCAGAAGAACATATTGTTATGTCGACTTCTTGGGAGTTTTCCAGAATCCTATTCTAGACTGGTAGTAGCGCTAAGCACCCAATCCAATTCAGATTTGACAAAAGTAATAGAAGCACTACTTCAAGAAGAAATAAGAAGGAAGGATGGGCCCATGAATGATGAGAATCCTACAACACTATTTTCAGCAGGATATAAGGGCAAAGACAAAACGGAAGAGTGACAACAAATCTCATCCCTCCAAGTCCAATGTCTCAAAGAATGGTAAATACAAAAAGGAGGAGAAAAATAAGGGAAATTGTTTTCATTGTGGAGCCCCTAGGCATTTTAAGAAACAATGCCGAAAGTGGTTAGCATGGGTAGAAGAGGTAAAGAGAAGGAAGGTTGCTAAAGCTAACATGACCTAAAGAAATGACCAATAATTTTTTTTTGAGATTTTCACAACCCCAAGTTCTGATGTTTCTAATTTTTTGTTTTTAGATTCAGGAGCAACTCAACATATGACACTTGAGAGAAGTTGGTTTATGGCATATACAAGAAGCACCCAAGAGTAAAACTGTCAGTCTTGGAGATGATAGAAAACTGTGAGATGATCGGAATTGGAGATATATTCCACTACAAATGCCAGATGGTGGATACAAGAAATTTGAGAACGTATGGTATGTACCCACTCTAGTAAGAAGTCTTTTATCAATGACCAAAATTACCAATGCTAGCATAATTATACAGTTTGACAGCAATGAATGTGTCCTCAAGGATTTTGAAGGAGTAATTTTTGCTACGGGAATCAGAGATGGCATTTTTTACAAGTTATGTGCAGCAGAACCTGATGTGGTGATAAGAAAAACAAATAATGAAATATCTAATTCAGTTCTTTGGCACCATAGTTTCCGAAATTAAAATCTTCTTTCATCTTTGAATATTAAAATAAGAGCATCTTGTGGAAGATTTTAATTTGCATCTACTAGTTGAGTTGGGAGTGTGTGAAGGCTCATTGTTTAGGAAAGCAACATAGATTCCCCTTCCCAAAGAAAGAAGCAACATGAGCTAAGGATAAAATGGAACTTGTACATCCAGATATTTGCGGTGCAATACAAACAATGTCATAGAATGGCGCAATGTATTTTATTACCTTTATTGATGATTCATCTAGAACGACCTTTGTTTACTTTATCAAAAATAAATTATGTGCATTAGAGATGTTTAAGGTTTGTAAAGCATTTGGTGAGAAGCATGTTAGGAAAACCTTTAAAACGACTCAGATTGTGATAATGGGGGTGAATATACCCTCAAATGCTTTCAAAATTTTAGTTGCCAAAGATGGCATCAAACTTGACTATATTGTTCATTATTCACCTGTAATAGAATGGTGTCACTGAAAGAAGAAATATGACTCTTTTTAAAAGTGAAAGATGCATGCTTAATAGTAGTGGATTATCTATTGTTTTTTGGGCTGAACCAGTCTCCAGTGCAACATATATAGAACACAGGTTGCCAATTTCTGCATTACATAACAAGACATCTTATGAGGCATGGCATCGAAGCAAGCCAAGTGTCAATGATTTAAGAATTTTTGGTTGTAGAGCATATGCACATATACTAGATGAAGAAAGAAAGAAGCTAGATGAAAAAAGAAAGAAGTGTATAATGGTTGGATACAATTTGAATTCAAAGGGATATCGAATTTATGATCCTATAACACATGAAATTCTAGTCGGAAGAGATGTCATTTTTGACGAAAATTCAGTTTTGCAAAAATCAACAGAGATGGAAAATGATAAGGATTCAGAAAAAAGGCCTTATGATTTTGGATCTGATGAAGAATCCAAGGATGAGAATTCTATTCCAGCAAGACCATTACAAGTTGCAGCCACACAGCCCATAGGAGATGAACAAGGAGAGCAACAGCTTTCGTAGATCAACAAGACTACGGAAACTCACTCAAAAGTCATGTAAATTATTTTCACTTAGTGTAGAGGTTGATGAACCACTCAGTGTTCAAGAAGCACTTCAAAGTATTTATGCAGTAGATTAGAGGGAAGCAATGAACACTGAATATGAATCACTCATAAAAAATCAGACATGGTAACTCATGATTCTTCCACCTGGAAGGAGAGTGGTTGGATGAAAGTGGTTATACAAAGAAAAGTACAAGTCTGATAGGTCAATAGACCACTACAAGTCTCGATTGGTGGAAAAATGATACACCCAAAATGCATGTTTGGATTCTCATGACACCTTTCCTCCTGTAGTCAAAATAACATCCATCAAAATTCCGTTAGTAGTGGCAGCAACCTTGGATCTTCATGTACATCAGCTAGATATAAAAAACTACATTTTTAAATGGATTCTTAAAAGAAGAAGTTTATATGGAACAACCAGAATGCTACATACAAGAAGGAAAGGAGCAGTTAGTGTGCAAGCTTAAGAAAACATTGTATGGACTGAAACAATCTTCAAGAGCATGGTATGAGCGTATTGATGGGTTTCTCCAAAATGAAGGATATGCAAGTTGCAATATTGATTCGAATGTCTACATAAAGCATATTGGTGAGTCTCTAGTCATCTTAGCTTTATATGTTGATGACACCATCATTATGAGTAATGATTTTAAGATGTTAGGCATGTTTAAGTCTCAATTACCTGCAGAATTGTGAGATGAATGATCATAGTGATATTCATTATTGCTTGGGAATTCAAATTTTAAGAGGTAGGGAGAAGATAAAAATCCATCTTAGCCAAGAGAGGTACATTAGGAACATTCTCAAGAAATTTGGGATGGAAAATCGAAAGCCAAGCAAGTACTCCAATGGAAGTAGGAAACAAAGTTTCACTGGACATGTGTCCCAAAACACAAGAAGAAGAAAGTTATACGAGAACGGTTCCATATCAAAATGATGTTAGGATCCTAATGTATGTAATTGTTTCTAGAAGACCTGATATTGCACATGCTGTAAGTATTGTGAGCCAATATTTCTAGCAATCCTAGACCACAACATTGGGCAATAGTTAAAAGAATTATTTAGACATCTACAAGGAACAACTAAACATGGAATAAGATTCAGTCGGAGTTCAGAAAATTCTCTGTAACTTACTGGGTATTGTGATGCAGATTACGCAAGGGACGTTCATAGTAAAAGATCAACTTCAGGGTTCTGTTTTATCCTCGGTGGAGGTGCAGTTTCGATGGGCAAGTAAGAAACAAGGATTTGTTTCTCTCTCTATTGCAGAAGCATAATATATAGCATCATGTCAAGCTGCAAAAGAATTGATTTGGTTAAGAAGATTGTTGCAGGACATCGAGGTTACTCATATCCCAACAAACAATATTAAAGTGTGACAGCCAGAGTTGCATAGCCATGATAAATAATTCAAAGTATCATGCTAGAGTTAAACATATAGGGATATAATACCATTTCATTTGTGAACAAATTGAGAAGAACACTATCAAAATAGAGTACTATGCAACTGAGATGATGGTGGTGGATGCATTGACAAAGGCATTAACAAGGAATAAGTTTGAGTTTTGGAAAGAAGGATTCGATGTGATACAAGCTGGTTGAAAAATATTTAGCTAAGTAGGAGTGTTAGACATGCAAAAATTATAGCATAATATTTAGGTATTCTGTAGTTAGCATTTGGGATTTTGTATCTAGCATTTAGGGAAGTTATTTTTTAATTGACAACACATTAGATGTTATGTGTATGTGGTGGCATATGTTTTCCATCTGTAGGATGAAGAGTAGAGATAGGGTAGTTTGAGTTTGAGTTTGAATAAGACTTTCTTTATTGTTATTCTATAAATATTGTATTCTCTGATTTAGTATAGCGCAAGAAAATAATAATAAGAAATAGATCAAAACCTGCAGTTGCATTTATGTGTTATGTTTAAAAGTGCTAATAATTATCAGCAGAAGACACACTGCCCTTAGAAGGAAGTAGGAACTTAAAATGCTTTTGCATACACTATACCCAAATTGATAAGGTTACCAAAAGGATAGTTCACACTAAATGTAGATGTTAATACATAAATGATAAAACTATCTATATTGCGAAGGGCAATTATCATTTTCCTAGATGGCTCTCTTTGTCGTCCTTTCCTCCTTGGTCTTGAATCCTTCATCACTTCTCTCACGTCCACTCGTTAATAGTTTTACTTTTTACTTGCTTTTTTTTTGGTTCGATGTAAAGCAATTCATTTGAGATATGACATATTCTATCAAATTAATAATTGTTAAGGTTATTTGGTAGTGATTGTCGAGGTGGTCAATAATTGAAAAATGTTGGAGGTTAGGTGGGTGTTTTTTTTGTTTTTGGTTCGGGGAAGTAGTCACATATGGACCATAAGTCATATGTGGGAAGTGCTGGAAGGAGAAAATGAATGGGTTTCCCAAATCTTTGAAGTAACATATTTTTGAAATAGTTATAAAAGTAAGCCCTTGTCAATGTAATACTCTCAATGCTTAAGTTGAGTTATTAGTTGATAGTCACACTATTATCACAATTTCGCTGTGAACATGCAAGATGGCATTGTTCAATAAGTTTCTTGTTTCTTGGTGGAACTCATGACTTTGTTCACCTTCCTGTGTAGCCAAACCATTTTCTTGGGAACTTAAAACTTTAATGATGGATGGTTTGTCATGTGAAACAAAAGAATAAGAGGATTTAAAAGAAACCCAATTGACATGACTTGTTGTGTTAAACATTACTTTTGTTTCTTGGTGATTATGTTGATTTGTCAAAGAAGGAAGAGACAACTTTTCTAGGTATTGTGACAATAGAAGTGTGACAAATTCATTAGTTTTTTGAAAGGCTTGAAACTTTTTAATTTGGACTATATTTTAAAATTGAAATCTATATCACACGCAATCAGAGGCTTGAGGGGATACAACCGGCGAAGAAAAAGAAGATGGCATGCCCATTTGAAATCCCCCAACAACTCAAATGCCTCCTCTACCATTTATGCTCCTCTTCTTTCCTTTGTAAAGTCATGTATGGAGATATGTTTGACATTTACAATAGAATTACTTATAGCCATAAGTTTAGACTCAAAGGGTAAAGCACATTGCATATTGGGATTTATAAAAAAGTTGTTTGGTGCTTGATAAGAGATGGTTCATATCCGCATATGACTACCATGTTTGTTGATTTTTAATACATTATTTTGAATAAACAAAGTATGCAGTATTACTGCAAAAAATGTGTTATGATACCAATAATCTTTAAAGTTATGGAAAATGATTTTTATTAGTTAAAGAACTAATTGAGTGATTGTTCACTAAGTGAAGACTCTAGGGACCCATCGTTTAGGTGTGGGAAATCATATGATTGTTGTGTGCATTTAATTGTTAGGTAATCTATATCTTTGCACCAAGTAGTGTTTGATCTAATCAATCATTGTCTAAGCATGACAATTCTTAGGGTAAGTTTGAACAAAACATGGTTCTCAAACAGCAATGATTGAAATAAACAATATTGTATCAAAATAGAGTTTAAGATGCCTTTTATAAACATTAAAGTAGGTGTGATTTTGGCAAGTGAATTTAAAGCGTTGGTGAAATAAACATGTGAAGTACAAGGGAGATAAACACCCTAATTAGAGAATGATCCCATTAACTCATTATCCTGAAGCATGGTGGATTTGGCAATGTTTTTGCATGGGGTCTATAGATGGACTCTAGGGCGAACCCCAGTAATGTATTTTTTAGTTACAAAATATTAGTAAAATTTATGCCCCCCTGGCCCCATGCAAAAAGAAAAAATGTTATTATGAATCTCGTATTTTTCGGCAGTATTGCTATCGGCAAAAAATAATAGGTACGTATCCATTTTCATAGAATGCTCAAAACATGGCAATTTTTGGGTACTGTAATTGCATTTTTGTAAGATATGTGTTCCCTTAATGCTTATTACTAGAATTGTTTTAAGTTGGTGTGAGGAGTTTTGAATAGATGATTTATTGATAAATTCGGCGGATCATCATTTGTTTTGTTCTGTCGGAAGATCTAAAATGATGCTCCAAATGTCTTCTCGCTGCCGAGATCAGTGGATAGGCCGAAAGCCATGTAATAGGCCATTTCCTTCACTAACTCACTTCTCCTTTACTAGATAGCCTGGTCAATGCAGTCTTAAAAAGTCTACTCTCATCAAAAGTGGAGACTACCAAAAGTTTTCGATACGGGAGTGTAGTGGAATTATTTGGTGGTTCTGTTATGCTTTGGTATTTTTTACAAGGCAGGGCTTTGACGGATTGCCAAACATTTCAAGACAGTTTTTACTTTTGCTCGGATGTCTTTTACATTAATATGTAAAATTTGAAATTATTTTTGAATTAAAAATTGTGGATAATTATAAAATCCAACTATTATAATTATTTATACATGTAAGTTGTCACATTCTGAAACTAAGCATTTCGATTATTTTTGGGATTTTTAGAGAACTTGGTTACACCAAAGTATGTCACCCAGGTCAGATTATTAGTGGATGAAGGCTAGCAAGCACTATGCATTAAATTTAGACACACACTTTTACGTATCTAACACGTTTTAGGTGTGAGTAAATCATCATTTTATTATTTATTTATTTTTATTGAATGTTGAAGCATAACAATTACACTACTATGCACGCCAAATAATATACATCTGGTTGTGACACCGGTCGTGCTAGACGTATTGTTGTCGTCCTTCAATCATATATTATAGGCCCTCTACCTCAAAATATAGAGATCCAAAAGGCCTTGGCATTTACCTTACCAAACTGTCAAATGCTACATGGTGTCTGGTTGTGACTCATGCCTGATCGAGCAAGATAGATACGATACAATGGAATAAAACGATCTTCTACTCCCTCGATTGTCACCCCAGCATCCTCTACCTCTTTTTCACTTCCTCGTCGTAGTGTTTCCATCAGAGATTTCAAGTATTCCTTTCTCGATTCTTCTCCTTTTGACTGTCATAAAAACCTCTTTTATCCTATAGGACCATTGACGCCCTGACCATATCAAATCCATATACATAGCCAGATCAATAAATTTCAGGGAAAAGTGAATATTCCATTTTTGAAAATTTTGAAAAGGCCAATTTATTTGTTCGCCTTACCAATTTTTTTAGGGGTCGGCTTCGCCTCTTGAAAAATATCCTCTATATAATCCTAGATTATTCGCCAGGTAGGAACACTTCTACTTCTAGATGTCAACAATATGATAAATGTGGATGCGCGACAATGGGGTCATTTGTTCGACATGACGGATAGTTGACGCGATAAAGTACTGTAGATATTGATGAAAGGTAGACGCATAGTTTGTTGATGAGCGACACGAATATTTTTTCGATGCTTGGCAGGTGCACGACAGGAGATTTGCTGTCGCGCGTCAACAAATAATTGGGATGCGCGTCAATGAGGGTTATTTGTTGACGCTCTCAACAGACCTCATTTCAACAAGGTTGTTGACACGCATCCCGCGTCAATAATGACGCGCGTCAATGAGGTCTGTTGATGGACATCAATGAGGGTTATTGTTGACGCGTCACAGATTGTTGACGCTGACAAGGAGGTTCATTGATGCATATCTTTGACACGGAGATTTTTTCGATGAAAAAGTAGAGGGCGGAGGCTGACAGACGCACGACCTGTCGCGCGTAAAAAAAAATGCATTTCAATGCATGACGCGTACCAAATCTCCTGTCACGTGTCTATTCTGTCTCACCACTTGACAATCAAGTAAAATTAGCTTCTACAAGCTCCCAAAAAATTCAGCTTCCCGAAACCGGTTTCGGGGATATTCGCTAGGTATTTTCCACCTCTGATTTCCAAGAGGTCTCTTAAAATGAACCCTAGTAGATGCATGACAAAGATTGACCATGGAGATTTTTTCGATGAGCAAGAAGAGGGTTGCAGACGCGCGACCTTGTTGAATGCATTGACGCGCGTCAATAGATACAACAGATATTGAATAGCAGACGCATGGACAAAGAGATGCGCGACCAGAGATTTTTAATGATCTACAATGCAGACGCACGACAGGAGATTTTGCTGACAGCATCCTCACTGTGACGCGCGTAAAACCTACAAAGTGACGCGCATCATTAGGTTGTTATCACTGAGGTCTGTTACGCGTGTTCCCTTTTTTTTTGACAGCAAAATCTCCTGTCGCGCGTCTGCATGTTCGCAGCACTAGACAATCAGGCGAAATTTTTTTATACAACCCCCAAAAAATGCCTTGTTCCGGGGATATTCGCCAGGTATTCTCCACCTCCAATTTCCAAGAGGTCTCTTAAAATGAACCCTGATAAATTTGTATATATAGTAAAATAAGGAAATATTATGGCAGATTTATCTCCGTTTGCATGTCTGATTTCATAATGATGCATGTCGGCTATTAGCACATAGCCATCCCCCTAACGTTCTGTTTATTTATTTGATTTTTCAATATAATTTATTGAAGAAGATAAGTATATGAAGTGGACTTTCTACACAGAACAATTTCACTCAATGTAGGATTGATAAGAGACAATCACTTTAGTTGTATTTTGCTTCAGTATCCCTCCTACCGATTCCACCTTCACTATTGTTGTACTAGTACCATGTCTCATCTATGAGATTGGACATCATTTTCATTATACAAAGATTAAAAGTTCATGTTGATTTTGTCTATGACTCGCATTACGTGTCTATTAATTTGGTACATTTTTCAGGATCTTCACATAAACCAAAGGTTTGTGTAAGCTATGTATGTCTCACGATTACCATTAATTCCTATGGTGAAGAAGGCACATTCTATCACTCTCTAGTGGCCACTTTGACAAGTAGAAAACACTCCATCATTTGTAATGGTTCTTCTATTTACCTCACATGCCAGTTAAATTGTTCTTTATCATTCGATATTGTATCATGTAATATCTTTTTTTTGCATCCTCTTATGTTGGATTTCACTCAAACTCGTCATAGATCATGTTTAGTTCAAGAAACCCATTCTTCAAAAGAGCATTATTCGCTTAATGATTTCTTTGGTGTTCCACATATGACTCCGTCTAAGTTACCTTTCTCCTTATTCTTTTTTGGAATCAAACATACTCATAAAGAGTAGGCAAAGGTAGGGAAATCCATCAAACTATAATCCTTCCTTTTCTCCTATTCATTATCCCCCATTATTTGTTAATTTCATAGTTTTGAAAAACTAGGGAAATCCATTAAACACAAATTGCACTCATGTCAATAAATCAAGGAAAATAGATATGATACAATGGAATACAATGATATTCTCCTCCCTCAACCCGCTTCTTTATCGCCTCCTCATCCTCTACCTCTTTTTCACTTTGTTCAAGTTTTATTTTTTTCACTCCACCCCCTTCGGCGTTTTCATTGTACATTTCACGTACGATTGCTAGTATATTAAGATATACATTAATAGGATCTAAATTTTAAATACAAATAACTAGTGAAATTTATCTTGTTCACTTTTTTGACAATATTCGCTTCACAACAGGTATTGGAAACACAATATTTAGAATGGAATTGTGACGCACATCCAGATCCAATGTTGTAATATTCCTCATTATTTATTTTTGGAAAGTTACTTGCAACAAAAGTGTCGACCGTATCTCAGGCGAGTGCTAGAAACCTGTTAACTGTGGAAACAGTTAAAGGTCGAGCTAGGTGTAGAGCAAAGTAGTTGTACACCTGTTCTTTTGGTTTGCATGACACCACTATGAGAAAATTCAAATTTATGTAGAGATATCTTGTATTATTCATGTCGAGAATCTAAAAATACGAATTTAGCTTGGGTTTGCAGTTTACATGAAAATCATGGTATCCATAGGTGGCATTTTGCATCTAAACAGGATAACTCGCATTCATTGATCCATATTTTTCCAAATCTCATTTTACAGCCACAATGGCCAACAAATGCCACCAAATTAAAAGTCCCGTAGTTAAATCCCAACACATTTGAATCTTTGAATCCATCAAAAAATAAATGCAAAAGTCGTAGAGGGAACAACAATTCTCCACTGTAAATCGTTGCATTTTAAAACAACAAAATAATTCCTGCATTTTTCCCAGCTTTATACCCATGTCTTCGCCTTATCTAGCAAATTAAATGTAACACAACTAAAAAATGACACAATAAAAAGTGAATAAAAAAATAGTAAACCTCAATCAACAAATCCATTCTTCCTTTTCTTCATATGTCCATTCCCTGAAGGGGCTCAATTATCGTTGATTGTGTCTTGCATTGCTTGCTATTTTGCAATTACTCAAGCTTGAAACTGAAAAACATGTTTGCAAAGTGCTTAAAAAGCGTGCTTAAAAACTTGGATCAGACTATTATTAGTTTAAGATATGGATACAAATAGGTCTTAATTCTTTGAATAATAATAACGAAAAACTATCAACAATTGTGCTTTAACAAAAATGAAAGTTATCAACAATTAAAACAAGGGTAATGATGAGATGTATTACCTGACATGCCACGTGTCAGATGTCTCAGACAATGAAGTCTTAACTTTTGATAAATTTCCATGACATATTTATATTTCAAAGGATTTTAATGTAAGGTTCTTAATACATTTAAACTTTATATTTGATTTTATAGCACATTTACACACTTCAATTAAAATATTATGAATATTTGATTACTAGTAAAAAAATATTTAAATATAGAATTTAAAAGTTCATAAAAAAATTTATCGACGGGCCCTTGGTTCATTGGTGAAGTTGAATGGCTTGGAATGAGCCCACCAAGGATCAAGTCTTGTTGAGTGCAAGGTCTAGAGATACGCGACATAGAGAGTCAAACGGATAGGGCCAGGATCATTCCCTGAGTGACTTTGATGGATTGGATACCCCCTAGTTATGATTGTTTAGCTAAAGGAATGTATTTGATGTAGATGTATGCTTACTCATAAGTGTAAATTGGCTATATGTAATCTCCAATTTACCATGGGAAGATATGTTGATATCTATGTAATTGAGGTCTTCCAAACAAAAAAAAAGTTCATAAAAATGACACCATAAAAAGTAGATAAAAAAATAGCAAACCTCAATCGACAGATACAATCTTCTTTTGTTCATATGTTCATTCCTTGAAGAGGCTCAATTATCAATGATTGTGTTTTACATTGCTTGCTATTTTGTAATTATTTAGGCTTGAAACTAAAAAGTATGCTTGTAAAGTACTACAAGAAGCAAGTATTGTGGTTGGGTTTCAAACTTGGCCCTGATTAAATTCTCACCCTTTTTATTTTCGCCCCTTTAATCTCACATTGCACTAACATGTATAATGCGCATGAGGTCCGCTTGGTCCATCTATGTGCAACTGTATCGCAATTTCCAGTTTCTGGCTCTTCACCAACCTGAAGTGCATCGAATCATGCTTGATGAAACCAATCTGCATCCATGCCGGGCTCAAGAAACCCACTAAAATCATATTAACAAAAATTTTGCTTGCGAAAACCACTCTACAAACACAAAGTAGCATTGCGATTATCCAACATGTAATTTTGTGATACATGGTCAAACCACCTTTGAACATACCTGCTTTGTGTAAATCTGAGTGCAAGAAATGACAATCCTTCATCAACTCCAAAACATCTTCGTCATTGAGACATCCAATAAAATACATTGATAAATATTTCCAAGCGGATAGAGGATGAAACATAAAGAATATATCATTTATCACGCACTTGGGTACATTTCTAGGTCATAATCACATACTACTGTTCATATGATTCCTAAGAAAGAAAACTAGTAATTAACATCTATCTTTGACCTCTTTTTTGTCTTTTTGGTTTTCTCTTTTGTCTCGCACACCTCACATCCCAGTTCAATCTTTATTGACTCTAGACACCAGTGCCCAAGTGCTCTCATCCCCTCTAGGCACCCCGACCTATTTGTATCTTGTTTGCCTCTTTTGGGCCTCTTTTATCTTTTGGGCATCTTGTTTTCTTATGGGTCAGCCTTCTAATTGTCAATTACTAAATTCAAACAAGGGAATCATATAAATACAAAGCTATGCAACCATAATAAGGGACCAAGCACTAAAAATCTACTATCACCACCTAAGGTTGTATCCAAAGGAATTATAAGAGAATAAAGGCATATATATAGCACTCACTCAAGAGACAAAGGGAATGCATTTTTCACACATACACTTCATAGGAGGGGAATTTCATTTTTACATACACACATCTATCTTACATTACTACATCTAGCTATCATGCTCACTATCAAGTACATCTTGCACAAGAGCTTCTCTGAGGGCACGAGTCTCTACACACACTCACCATAATTACATAGAGTCTGAGATGTAGTCCAATGCTCGGTCGTAATTTTACTCAGTTGGGTGACCATCGAGGTCAATGTCCGGCTCCACATATTGCATATTTCTTCTTTTTAGGATTGGATATGTGTATTGTGGTTTTGCATAAGGTAATCATTCTTTTTACAGGTTACACATGAATTCTTGTAGATCATATTGTGACACACATGTGATCAATAGGATCTAGGTTAGTGACCATATTATGACAACATCATAAAAACTAGGTATCTGAGGTACTTTTGACAGTCACAAGCGTGCCCAGATAGTAGACTCTGGCACCCATAAAACCTCTGACCAAGTCCAGGCACCCTAGTCTAGGCATGTATTCGATGACCTCTAGAATTTAATCTAAGCATGTGCGCTGACGATAGTTTCCTTCTCCTGGTCATTGGTCTGTCCCAGCTCCATAAGTAGTCCTCGAGATAGCATTATGAAATCAGACTAAGTTCATTCCTCTAAGTCCCTCTATTGCACTTAAGGTTTCATATTTCCTTTAGCTTATTATTTGTGTGAAATTAGTTATTTGCTGATTATTTACTATCATATGTTACTCTGAAATATCCTAGGTGTTTTACAAAAATATTAATATTTGTTAAATCAGTTTTGCAAACCCATCTTTCAAACCCAACCTTACTTCTAGGGATTTTGTCATCTTTTTATCATGTCTTAATCTTACATGGACCATTTACTAAAGCCCAACCTCAAGAGCTTAATGATCATCTTGTTGAACATCCCCAAGATCTAGATCTGATTGTTATTCACTGCTCGTGAGGAGGCTGCCAATCTTGTTGATCTCAATATTCCTACGCATACATAAGGCCCACTTCTATACCTATTGTCTACTCTAACCCCTAGCTTCCACTCTTCACACCTACTTATACTATTCCCATGTATTTGTTCCTACTCCTACCAACCACTTCACTCCACCTCTTTTTCTCATATGTGACAAGTCTCAAGATATTGAGCACTCAAGACCTAACATCTTTCTATGAGGATCTCCAAGTTCAAATCGTCAACTGCAGCAGGATACTTCTCGTGTGTCATCCATTCTCTTGATTCCACATTACTACTTCATACTCCTTTTGCACCCGTCATTTCCACGTATATGCACTTCCTCCAAACTTCGTCACTCCCAACCTTCCCACCTTCAATGGCCATGGTGATCCTCAAGAGCATCTCCGAGCATTTCATCCTGGCATGTCTAAATTATCCAAATGATCATACTTTATTAGAAAATCTCTTTCTAGAAGCCTCCAAGATTACCAACTATCAATTGGTTCTACAATTTACAAGTTTCATCTAGTAACATCATTTATGGCATTTTGGCCAATGATTTTCTAGTGCATATTTTTCAATCAATATCAGCTCAAATATATCCTATGCTCAATTATGCACAAATCAAGCAAGGATCTCAATGAGAATCTAGCGGATTATGTCTTATCAATATAATAACAACTTGGCTAACATGTCTAATGTACTTGCGGACTCCGAATTGCAAGATCTATTTGTCCCAAAGTCTCTTACCACCTCTACAAGAGAGTGTCATCTTTGAGACCTCTCCATCATTTGACCAGATTATTTCATACTCTTAAGCTACATGAAAAAACTAGGTATCCATGGGAAAGCTCATAAGTATCATGATCAATGCTTTAATTTCTACTCGATTTCAAAGCAAATAACTTTCAAACCATCTACAAAGTCCACCTAAAAGCTAAAGTTGTATTGTCAACCAAAAGTTGTCTCTACTCCTGAAAAGATTCAATGAAAACCTCCTAAAGCGTACATTCTACAAAAGATGCCTTGTGCTCCACATATTCTATTGCTCACAACTTGTTGAGAGCAATCCTATTACGCTTCCTCCTTCACTTAATGGATGGATCCATCTCGACCTAAAGGCAATTAATTATAACTCAATTATATTTTAGAGATGTGAATTACTCATCACTAGTGCATTGGGCATTCTACTATATCGATGTTTCAAACTCTGACATCTTATTCAAGATCTAATCGAAAATAAGGTGCAATACGAGCTCCCCGAGCCTTTGACATCTATTCACCGGTCACTGAAAATTAAAAAACTAAAATCCTTAATGTTCCTCTTCCAAAGCATGACTAACAAGTTCATTGACTTTTCTCATCAATCATACATATCGTTGCAGTGCCTCCTCCTTCATCGAGGGCTCTTGATTTCCATAGTTAGCTCACATGTAGATGCATCTCCATCATTCATTGCATTCTAGATTATCATGATTATCATGCCACATTTTGCTTCTAGATCACCTTACGTATTTTCATGCTTCTATTGGATCTCATGCTATCAACAACACATGATCAATCCATCGATTTTGCATGAGTGCATGCTCTATGGCACTTCTTGTCGCTATCAACTATCCACTATCTCATATTTCATATCCAGTTCCCAAATCTTATGTTATCGTCAAGCTTCCAGTTATCAATCTGAGGCCTCTCACCATGTTTTTACTAATTCATTGTAAGCTCCTTTAGCATTAAAGGTCGTGACATGATCTAACAGGTATTCCTTGGCTAACGATGTCTGCCCAGGCATATCATTTCCATGAATCACTATAGTGTCTGAGAAATTAAAACAGTCACAACAAGAAAGTCATCATCATCAATTTGTTCATACCATGCACACAATGTCGTCATAGCATCCTTGAGTTGAGGGTTTTATCTCATTCACTCTCTAGAGCATCTAGGTCCATCGGGACCTCTCAAATCTAAAGTGCAATCTTCTCCTAGCTCTCCTATCCTTGCTATGACCTACTCGAGCATCATGACAGTACACTTCAAATCTCCTCAGCTTTGGTCACCAGCATCACCTATACAACCCACTCATAGGTATACACCACCTCTATGGTCTCCACCACATCGAGTGTGCACTCACTTCTCCTCTCATATCCTTCACATAGGTATACATCACCTCATACGGTCTACCACCTTCACTTAGGTGCACATCACAAACTTAATCCTTATATCGATAGGTTAAGACATCACCTTCAAACTATCTTTCACATAGGTGTCCTATCGTTTCTTCGGTCCCCTTCCATAGGTGCTCATCAACTCTCTCTAGGTCTCATGCTCATAGTCTCTCATTCACTGATACATCATTTCTCTCATACATCACCAATCTCAGAGCATGGTCACATGCCCTTAATCTCTGCAAGCATCGGGTGGAGGTATCTCTCCCTTCACCTTTATCAGATATCATACTACATCATCATACATGCTTGGGGGGCATCATGCTTACCTCTCCCCCTTCTAGCATTATCAGGTGTCTATTATTTCTACATATCACGCTACATAATCCATACTATCCTAATTTCTAGGCATTCATTATATACATATTAATACAGAAAATTTTTATCATCAATACCCTATGACACACTCCAGTTCCACAGGTTCATACTTGACTGCTGAGGGAATACTAAATCTAAAATGAACTTCACAAACTTCTACGTTATCATGTTCTATGCTTCATGGATCTATCTATCTATCTAAATTTCTTAAACCATTTCCTTATAACACACTCTTGTGTTAAGGTTCACACTTGACTGTTGAGGGAATACTACATCAATGAACCTCACATCACTCAAACTTTGTACACTTTATGCTTTATTGATAATATCTTTCTAGCCTCTACATCTTCAAACCATTTCTCATTGATGACACGTTCTCGTTCTATAGTTCATTCTTGACTATCTGAAGGGTCTTCTATAAATGAACCTCATCTCACACTCATTCGTACACATTTTACTTAGGGAAAATTACCACTCCTATTACATTCACATTATCATATCATTCCATCTCACTCATTCACAGCATACTACATATCCTGGTTGGACATACTCTTGATTTCTTATACTAGCTTACATGCACACTATTTTTTCATGCTAAACAAATACATTTTATGTCATTCATATTTATCATATACACATCCACGTTCACTTTTTATCTAGTTTTGAATGCATAATTATATACAAATCCTTACAAGCCAGCAATGGATGCTTGTAACTATACCTCTTACCAGACCCATTGAGGCTCCTGGGGGCATCCACTTTCTTACAGATTATAGGTGTTATTGTTTCCTTTAATACCACCTTCCTATTCTTACCAGCACACTACTCTATATCGATAACATACATGATCTTGACATATTTTTTATCTTTATAACATGCTAATGGGTGCTTCATGTGCAGCATTTACTCTTACAGTAACTATTTGCCGCCATGGTTGTCTGATACTTTGTTTTATACTGTTTGCTACTGTATGCTATTGTTCGTCATTATATGTCATTGTTTGCAAGAATATTTCCTATGTCTTGTATTTTTATTACTTGTATGATTTTGGACACGTTTCAGTCTCTGATTTTATTGTGGCACTATGAGCGATGTCCCATGTTTGAAACCCATATTTTCGCAGTCTACTTTGGCTACACTATCTTGCTTAGATTACACTTTATCTTCTATATGCATGACTTGTATTGTTTTCTACTAATGCATATTGTCTAACCATTTTGTTTACATGTGACCTTGGTTTCTACCACACACATTCCCTCCTCCTATAGGGTATTAGTTTCAGATCAACATCTAGTCCTTTCCTTTGGGCCACATCCTTCCTAGCAATGATGTCACATACACCCCAAATGAGGGGGGCATACATTGGGTGAATCAATCACCCTATACAACAGCTCAAAGCTTCAATACAAGCCTGTACAGTATAGACATGAATAAAATAGAGCTAAAGTCATAGAATGGCCTAAATTCTGAATTGGGTCCTCAAGTTTAGCATAGACACAAGTGCCCGAGATACATACACTGAGCACTTGGGTACTCTTGACCTTTCTTATGCGCCTATGACTAGGCGGGCAGTTAAATGTTACTTTCTCAAGATCAACATAGCTAATCAACAGTAGTTTACGGAGTAATTTTTTCAGCACATTACATGCATAGTCCTCCAACAATCATAATGCATTATATATCATTTTTCTATTTCCTTGGATCAAACTGGAACAAGTAAAAAATAAATTAGGATCACATCCATTTGCAGTTGTGTGTAAATTTGGGAATTCGTCATGGAAGGATAATAAAACTAGACCTTTCTCCCCAACACTCTTTTGTCGTGGCTTGAGATCTCCCAAAGAGCTCCCACTTGACATGAGATCACCCAAAAAACTTGTTCTTAGTGTGAGATCACCTAAAAACCTCTCTTGGCATGAGATCACCCAAAAAGTCTGGTGTCACCTAGATTTCATCCTAAAATCTGCGACTACCCTATCCGAAAAAAATTCGTACTTTTAAAATAATGGGTCATTTTGTGTTTTTATTGCCTAAAAGTTCTTGTATTGTGTCAAGATATTCCCAAAGAGCCATATTAGCCTTTTTCGCCAAATACCTAGATGCCCAAAATTGTTATATTATGTCGTCGAGATTTGTCTGTGGGAAATTTGTATTTAATTATTTTGAGCCCCGTTCGAGGCTATTTGCGCTTTGTTTTAACTCTGTTATGATCGAAATGTCATTATTCCTATGTACCAGAAGGGTTTTAACTTGGAATAAGTTTCGAGCTTTATTTGTGACTTTTGGGAATTTTTCATGTTTTTTGTGTTGTCCCGTTTCATTTTCTGTGAAATTTCTCTAGAACAATTTCTTTTCCAAGTAAGCCCGATTTTTGGCCTGGAGTTGCTGGAAAACATATACGCACGTTATGCCCGGAGGAAGTCGCCATTGGAGGTCTGGATCACTGGGAAAAAGTGAAGTCGTGCACAGAAAAGCCCCTGCGGGGTTGGGCGCATTTTTGGAAAACAAAGGATTTAAGCTGCAATGGGAAAAATACAAGCAGCAGGCAAAGTGGGAATTTTATACCTGCCTAGCAGGGTACTTTTTCCCGTGATATAAAATTCACTTAAGCTGCAATGAGAAAATTAGAGGCTGCAGACAAGTGGGAATTTATTGCCTACCTTTCAAGGTAAAAATTCCCATGATAAAATAAAAGGAAAGTGACTTAAGTGAAATCATGGGATTTTAGTGCCTGCCTTGCAGGGTAAATAATCCCATTGTCAAAGTCAAATCACTTAAGTGGATCATGGGATTTTAGTGTCTACCTTGCGGGGTAAAGAATCCCATTGTGAATTTTTTTTAAAAATAGAATTATATTGTGCAAAAAAATGTGCCCCCTTTGGTGAGATGATGACAGCCTTTAAGTGATTATTTTAATTAATTTATCCTTCTAAAAAGTGCGCCCAAACTTGGAAGAAGTCAACAAGTCAAAAGGGGAATAAAAGGAATAGATTTAAATAGACTAAATGGATTAAATTTAATTCATTTAAAGGCTGCCCCCTTTCTTTCAAAAAGTGTGCCCCATTTGAGACATATTTAATGATTTTAAGGCTTTAAATCATTAAATTAATTTCTATTTTCAGTGGCTATAGTCAAGGCACACTGTGAAGCTTAAGTGAAGTGAAGTGTGAAGGATTAAAATGGATTAATTTAATTTATTGAATGGTTGTCCTTAAACATGCTATTTTTAAAGAGAAGAGCATGATTTTTTAATTAAATAATTGCCTTTAATTGTTAAGGCAATTATTAATTATAGAATTGTGAGGGTTATATAAGCATGGGCAGCCATATGGGTGAATTATTTAATTCACAGGTAAAGAATTGCAGCCAAGAGGAAAAGTGCGCCCCCCATTTGAAGAAGGATTTTGCTCAGGCAAGGTGGTAACAAGGCTAAAAGCTTCCAGATTTGGCGCATGCTTTGAAGGAGGTTGATCTTTGTCTGCATAATTGTTTGCATAGGTGTTACAGGTGCTCAGATGTTGTTGAAAGGATTCATGCTCTCTTTATGTGCAAATTAAACACCAATTTTTGGGGCAGCATGTTAGGTTGTGGAGCTTGTTTTCATGTGTGAAAGTGTTGAAGACTGTACACTAAGAGTACTGTAAACTTTTCATGTATCCTCGCTTTTCTCATATGGGCGAGTTTTTTGACCCATAGGTTTATGGGACGGATTTTTCCCATGGTTTTGATACCCACGGTTTTGTAAAACTGCTTAAGCAGTTGTCTATTTATATGGTCTTATGCATATGATAGATGTACAAGCAAATATATTGCAGATGTGTTTTGAATTCAGCTGTGAATTTTGTAGAGTTTGTTGAGCATAGCTCCAAACGGATCTGGGTATTGTATTAAGAGAGCGGTGGCTTGTAATAAAATCTAAGCAAGTGAATCTTGGTGGACGTAGCCCAAATTGGGTGAACCACGTTAACTACTATCTCTTTGTGTTGTGTTATTTTATTCTGCAATTTTATTTGAGATCTGTAATAATTTTTGCATATTAGTTTCTACTGTTGCGATTCTGTGAGGGATTATTCTGCATATTTTATCCCTTATTTCCTAACACAGCAGGCTTGAAAAGTGTAGATTTTTACAATTAAAATTCACTATTCATGCTCTGGTGGCCATTTTTGTTTAAATAAATTGCAAGAATTCATTACAAGTGCTTTACAAAGGAAAATGAGCTTTTATCAATGTCCAATACATTGCATATATCCTCTGAATCTGAAGAATTGTCCAGATCTGCACCAGTTTTGAAGAAATCCGGCTAAGTAAGAAGAAAAAGAATTATTCAGACAAAGATAGACAAAGCAATGGCGAAGAGAGATGAAAAAGAAAGCACAATGGAGTCATGCATCGCTTCCAAACTTGCAGACATAGGAGACACAGATCTAGGTTCGGAACCTCTTTCCGAATTGATTGATAGATCCAGAGCATGAAAGACTTCACTCATGCATGCAGTTAAAAGCAGTGGAATTATCCGAGCTACAGTCTTTTCGTGCACAGCCCAGTTGCCAGAGTTTGTTATGGAGTGCGCTAGATCTTACCATCCTTCATCCAGATCAGTGTGTGATGCTACGGGAAAGACAATAATTCATTTGGACGCCGAGTTCATCAATTATTGTTTGAAGATTTCAGTGCAAAAGGTGGTGACTTCCATTAGTCTTCAGGATGCCGGCGACAGGTGGGAGAAGCATAGAGCTAATTGCATGAGCATAATGAATAGCCAATACATGAAGAAGCCTAGATCTCCTTCAAAGTTCCCGAGAACTCTTCTGTGGTCCAATTTGGTGCAGGAGGTAGATGATGTTGTCAAATTACTATGCAGGATGAATGACGAGGCGAATGCTTGCACTTTCCGTACATGGATGTATGCTTTCATCAGGACCATTGAAGTCAACAAGGTTGATTCCATAATCAATTGGTTGAAAATTATTAGCAACAACATTGGTGAGTAACTCCAGAACATGAAGCGTACTTTCAATTTCAAAATGACTTCCTACTTAGTGTATGTTGCAGCTTCACAAGGCATCTTTTCCAAGCTGGATAGATGTGGTGTTCTTTTATAAGGACCCCATTTTCGAGTGCTACCCGTAGCTTACTGTACCTACGTGCGAGAAAGATTTCAAAGTGGTCAATGATGAATTCTTCTACGATTTCATCTGCAGGCTAGACAAAGACTTGAAGGCCAACATGGTAAGCAAGGAAGCATGGGAAGCTGTGTCCAAGATTGGCAGTCTATTCATTCAATTTGTAGATTTCACATACCTCAGGGTTACGGGCTTTTCTAGAGAACCAATAAAGATGCCCAGGTATCTGAATGATAGATTGATCGCCATGGAGTTGAGCAGGCAACTTGTGGAGTTACACGACCTTCAGTCAAAGCGACACAAGTCTACAGGCTTCTTCCCAATCACTGTGGGAGATTACAGCTGTATTAGCATTCATAGAGCTCGGGGGATGGAGGCGTAAATGTTATCTGAGTATGAGCAAGAGTTCTTCCCTGCACGGTTGAACTTTGATCCATTTGGAGTAGTCAGGAAGACGATCTCCCAGGAGTACGCACATGTGCCTTCATTAGAAGATTTTTAGATGAAGTGCAAAAGTGAGTACGAGGTTAGAAAGAGAGTAGGCTATCAGCAAAGCAAGTGCTCGAATTTGGACTAACGCAGATACTTGTGGATCTTAAAGATGATGGGAATGTGGTACTTGACACTTACCATCAAATGGGAGGAGATAAAGCCATACTACAGGATAACGTAGGAGGCTGCAACACAATTGAAGAAAGGTCGGGAGCTGTGTTGGTGAATACTTCAAACTGGTTGCTAATGAAGGGATATTTCCTTGATGAAGCATTGATGAATCAAGTCACGGGCAACTTTGGCGCAGGAGATTCCCTCAAGCGGAAGTACATAAGAGGAAGCAGCAGGAAAACCAAGAAGTTGAAAGTGCATAGAAGATCTCAATCAAAGGAGAGGATCACTTCTACGACCATGACTTTAGCTCCGGTTCCTCCAATACCCAGTACTTCACCAACTATTGCATCACAGCAGGATGCTTCAATGCCTCTACTGAATCCAGCGACATTCATCTTCTCCCCTCAACCACTTCGTTCAGCGCCTATTCCAAAGGATACGTTGAAGCTGCAGATGGCGAAATTCGAAAAGGCTTTGTCTTTGGATGATTCAGAAGATGACAACCATAACACTATGGCACTTTCTGATGGAGAGGATGCAGTGTGGGAGATGGTAGTACACTCAGCGACTTCTCAGAATGGTTGGCTTCGCAGTTGGTTCCAAAAGCAAGAATGAAGATGAACTTAGAGGAGCACGACTTGCAGCTACTCCAGAATCTGGGTGGAAGAGACAGAAGGCCTAAAGTTGCTTAGGTAATTTCATGGTTGATCATTGAGGATTTGGGAGAGAATTTTGCTGAGATGCCAATTTCGGAAGAAGGAAAGGAGGATGAGCTCATGGCAGAAGATGTGACAGTAACCAAAGTACCCCTCGATCAAGCCACCACTGAAGGATTGAAGCAGGACACACAGACATTGATAGATGCTCTATACCTTAGTCTTGACAGTGGAAAGGCGGAGAAAGAAGAACTTCAGAAGCAGGTATCTCATTTGTGCGAGATCATAGCCAAGGTTGCTAAGCCTTCCATTCAGCCCATTTTAGAGCAGGTGAGT
Source organism: Taxus chinensis (assembly GCA_019776745.2). Lineage (NCBI taxonomy): Eukaryota > Viridiplantae > Streptophyta > Pinopsida > Cupressales > Taxaceae > Taxus > Taxus chinensis. Next base: position 886,907,014 of record CM034147.1, read on the forward strand.
GATCATCTTATGCAGGAAATGGAGGATGCAAGCAATCAAGTAAAAACTATTGACGAATGGAAGGATTTGATTATTCGTCAAGCTGCTGTACAACTTGAAGATGTGCCAGCCCGCCTAAAGGTTATGAATGATGCGGAAAATTAGCTGCAAGCAACTGATAACAAAGCACGGTAGGACATGAACACAGTTGCTGAGAGTAATTTGAGTACTTTGGGGAGAAATTAATAAGTTGCCGAGAGAAGTGTTGATTACGGAAGCAAATTGTACCTGACGGATCAATCAAGAAGGGGAAGCAGCTAGAGTTTGCAGTATCTCTCCATTTGGAGATCTGCAGAATTATGCTGAAAAGGATGCAGACACTTGAGAGTATGGACATCGTCTTTACCGGACAATATCATTGCTTTCACTCATGAGGAGAGTGGTCGGAAATGTTACTTCATACACATGGATCATTCCTAGCAGAGGTGCCTAATTCCCTGGAAGGGTCTTCTTTTGATGGTGCAAGGGAGAATTGGTGGAGTCTATTCAGCCTTTCACGATGAATTCTATCAGCAGACTAATGGCACTGCAGTCGGATAATGAGAAGTTCGGGCCTAGCTTGGAAGAGGTAGAAACGTGTATCAGGGTGTTGAACGAAGGATTGTTGTAGTTCAAGACAGAGAAGGAAGCAATAGCTAAGACGGATGGGAAGATGCTGAATTACATATTCGACAAGTATATTCAGATATCTAGAACAAAAAGAAGATATAGATATGTACAGCTAGCGTGTCTTTCTCCTTCTACTTTTTCTTCTTCTACTTTCCACGTTCCCGGATGAAATTGTAAAACATTCTAAATTATTGGTTTTGAAACCATTACTTTAAGTTATGTGGAACCATTCTATTAGTTAAGTGATACAGTTGTGTCACTTAAAGAGGAAGTTAGAGGAGGGTGATTGCTAGATGTTATCTTTACCTTTTGTTTATGTTTCCGTTCAGTTAGACTTCTCCATTTGTACTTTCCCTTCTCCATTTTATAAGTAGAAGAAGAACGTTCGGGTTAAGGATCAGAATTTGTAAGCAGCATTCTTGTGTTCCAGACTTTGTGCTGAAACCCCTGATAGCCACTTGAAGCAAAGGAATATAAAGGAGCAGGTTTCCGGAGAACTTTGTGTCACGGTGCATTTTGTTTCTTACTTTCTAGTCTTAGATCTTCTTAAGAAACTGTGTTATTTTAGATCTAGATCCAGAGTTGCCTTTGTTTTAGAATTATGTGTGTTGATATCTATTGGATTCTTCTATGTGCATGCAATCAACTCTGCCATCTATTGATTGGGTTGCACATCTTCCCTAGTTCTTCCATGTGTGTTATGTATTTACCTTCTTCTATAACTATTTCCTTTCTTAAACAGAACTGTTTACTTGTTGCAGAGCTATACAGCTATGGTTCATGAATTGAATAATTAAAGTAAAACCTCCATTTAGATACTAGCATATTTTAAATTGACCAATTTGACACGGGAGCCTCATCGGTTAAATGAGGGAGATTTATCTCATGACTGCCTAGGTTTGATCAACTATGCAGAAAATCTAGGCAACAGGATGTTACACTCGCACAAGCTCTAGACCATTCTAGAGATGTTATTGGTTTTCAACCTTCGACACCTTTAGATATCGCCTTTCATACTCCTGCAGGATTGAGGCCAAGGAAGTCAGACAAAGCAAAGAAATTGCTCTAACATATTTTGGAAGTTGAAACCAACAATTTCAGCATGATCTATAGCTGACCAACAACAAAATTGCAATAAATGACATGATGCACACAATTTCCTTTGCCTTAATATTGGTGACAAGGTTTGGCTCTTTATCTATGTCAAAAAGAATGGTTTCATGGTCCTCGCAGTATGCTCACTACATTCGTTATGGTTCAACACTCATACACTTCGCAGCTAGGGGAGCCCTTTGAAAACGAATTCATTGTCGATATTCATCAGTACTCTGGGCATGCATTCAATCTTCAATGTTAAACATATAAAGCCCTGCATACCACCTTCACATAGAAGTACAAGGCTCAATTCAACATCCTTCAGAATTTGCGATTCTGCACAGCATAAACCTCCTCCATTGCAAAGCATGATGCGGTCATTCCCTAGCATCTATTACCCACACTTAACATGTTATCTCTCAAATTGTTCCAAAGTTGTGGAGTTGGCTATGGGAGCCAATAGTAGAGTGGTAATACATCCTTCACCGCATGCAAGTTCAACTCTTCCACAATTTGGCCTCCCACTCAATGGGAACAATTCGTTTTTCAAGACACTGGGCGAATGCCCAAAGCATCACCAACACTCTGGGACCGGGTTTCTCACCTTCCAAGACACTTTTCAAACCATTTATCTTGCTTTTCAAAGCATTAGCAAGCTTCGCAAACCTTCTCCACGATGCTGATCAGAAAATTCGACCTCTATAGAAATGTTACTGAAGCAAGTCCTGGTGTTAGCCAAGTGTATTCTTCTCTGTGAATCATCCCTTTGCTGCAAGTACTGCTTAGTGCTTCGCACACATACTTCGCAAATACTTGGATTGTAGCCACTTAGCTTTCATTTCAGTATGGACAAGCTCTTTTCCTTGGCAAAGCTGCTTCTTTTGGACTGCGAAAGCTGAGTTTCTCGGCAAATAATGCCATGACAACAGACCATTAAAATTCTCGAGCTCCACATGCAGACTTTTCATATCCTCATCTACAAAAGATTCCATAGTCAGATTAAAGTGTGCAATGGGACTCATCCTGTAATATCAATGACAATTGGGAAAGATGAATTGATTGGAACATGGACATTTCTTGTAGCCACTAGGATCATGTACACATAATGTACCATATATCTTTTCCTAGGTTGTATGAGGGCCTTGATAGAGATCAGTATTGATTGCAATAATCTACAAGTATCAATCTGCGTTGATCTAGTACATTTCTATAACATCACAAAAGACCAATGCAATCCTCTTTAGGTTTCATTACACGGTGTATCATTGACATGCTGATAGCTTGCAAATGTATATCTCATTCCCTTGTCCTGCGCCACAGGCCTAAGGGTCAGAGCGAGTCCGAGCCGTGGTCATGCTCAAGGGGCGGGGGAATCCATGGGCTACTGAGTAGGTGCCGCATGTTACTACATCCCTCGTGTTAGATTCCGTTTGCATGTCTCTTATGGATCTTGGCAAATCTAAATGGGAAAACAGATCCATCTAGCTTAGTTTAGTTGTAGATTGTCCTTCGTGCACCTCCATTGGAATGAGACGTGCCTATTAAAAAAATTGGGAAACTATAGACTACTTGTAATGTATATAAGGTGCCTGGGACATTCAAAGAGAGCATTTTTTACAATTATACATTTTAATGGACCTCCTTCTCGTGCGAGCTACTGGCTCCTCCGACCATCTACAACTTGAGGAATCACCATCCCATAGCAACTCCTAGCTCTTGGTACTGAGAGTTTTGTCCTTAAACTTCTGACAGGGAATTCGCTCGGATAGTCTGTGATCTTCCCTAATTTCTCATCCTCTGCTGTCACAACCACCACTTCTTATTCCCTGACTGGGCAGCATGTGGTAGACTACATCTAGACAGAGGTTCTCTGCAGGAAGGATCTGACAGGGTCTTGGGGCTCACTATGGGTTCCATAAGCAGAGGGGTTTCACAGGATCACCCTTCCTTTAAAGCTGCATCTAGGGTTGTGTCTGCCCCAAAAGCACACCCTGAAGGCGCATCCATCATTGTCCGACCCCATTACAAGCGATTTAAATCTCGCAACCTCAAACTAGGGCACAATGCAGATCAGCCGTTTCCAGATCTGAAGGTGAAGCCTTTATTTGGAGGGTTTTCCAATCGGCCATTCCCAAAGATCTGACGGGTTCAATTGCCATTTCAACTAGTCTCTGGCGTATTGTTATTTCCAAAGACCTCCACAGATGGGTTATGCTCCGGTACTTGTAGAGTTACCCCTTCTCTCTCAGGTAGTTTTACCGCTATCCCTAGTGCACATTGTGGTTTTTCATTGTTGCAGTGTGATGCTGCTGTAAAGGGACAGAGACTGCATTCCTTAAATCCGGTTTGGGGATAATAGAGTGGTGCTGGACTTTGTTTGAAGCATTCAAGTACCCCACTTTGGGTGGATCCTTTGGCAAATATTAAGTTTCGTCAGTTCCCTGTCCCAACTGTAAGGCTCTGGCAATCTCCCTATTCCATTTCTGGACTCAGTCCACCAGTTCTTCAATATTTTTGTGGATCGTTCTTAAGTAAATTTCACTTCATGTTCGGATGATTTCAACTGGTATCAGAAGCTATCGTTCCTCCAATACTGTGTGGGCCAAAAAGTGTGTGAAGGTTGGAAATATCTGCAATGTGGCCTTCTTGATGAAATCTGGCTAATGATCAAGAACCTGGCCTGAAACAACAGGAAGCCACTAGCCTTTATTTGAGCCAGGTGGCATTCAGATATAGGTGACTGCCCAAAGAAGGCTGCTAGGAAAAACTTCAGGTCCATGTGTGAGCAACAGTGAGAAATGCAGAAAACGGCCCCTAGAGGTGTTAGAGGTGTTTGATGTGGATTCATGGTGCAGGGGATCGACACCATCTTTGAGTATGGATTTTAGCCTTACCCTGTCATTTCCAGACCATTGCATAATGAAGATTGGTAGCCTTGCCTCCCCCCACCCTCATCATGTGTCGGTACTTGAGTTACAAAGGAAATCACTTGAAGAAGAAGAAGCTTCTCGTCAGACACTAGAGATTTCAGCTTCCATCCTGCTAAAATAATCCCCTCCAATGAAACTTTACAATGTTGGAGAAATTCCCTTCCCCAATCTCAGGAGTCGGGCTAATGTAATTATTTTGCCTCTCAGTGTGTAGGTTCCTCTCTTCCCTGGAAATTGGGTGTTGGGACCTCCTTTAATCTTCTGCCTACTGCCTGGGTCACTATTCCTTCTTGCATTGAGCCCCCTCGGCGATACAAAGCTCCTGAAGACCCTCCACAAGTTTCAGCAGATCAAGAAAGGACAGAGGTTAAGGAGCCCGGCCTCTCTTCTAGCAAAATGAAGCTGAGATCAATGAAAAATTGATCAGGCCTGTTAATGGGCTCATTGTTTTCTTGCCCCTGTTCTATCTGGCCTGTTAATGGGTTATGCAGCTTTGCTTCTTATTCTGTTTGTGCTGGCCTACTTATAGGCTCAGTTGTTTGACTATTGTATGGAGATGCTGAAGTGCTGCCCATTTATGGATTTTGTATTATCTGGACTCTAATGGTCTCTCACTTCTTTCCTCTCTCCTCTTCCTCCTCTCCTCTCTCTTTTCTTCTTGTCTAAGTTTGTAGCTTTCTTAATTTCACATAGCACGAGGGCTCATGGGAATTATAAGGTATGAGACCCTGGTAATTTACCATCAAAAAAACAAAACTAAAAATACTGCATACATTCACTAAACAATTGTGACTTGATTGTAATAATGTCAAAAGAAGGAATTCAAACGTGTCTTATGGGATTACACGTATTGGTAAGCATGAAAAAATCATTGGAGATCTCTGGTGCAAGAAGGGAGAGTACATCTCAAGTTGCTAGCACTGAAACTATGATTGCTAAAATGCTGGTAAGAGAATATCGCATACCCATTATCTTCAGCCTAGCTATGACTCTATATAACTACATGTGTCCCCATCTATTAGCAGAGAATCTATCACTATGAAGCCACTAGGATCCAGCGCCAGGTTAGAATTTACATTCTGAAGCATCTGGACTCCCCATTGATTCTTGCAGGCCTGTTGCTTGTTTCAATAACCTACAGGACTTGAAGGATTTCTTATTAGTTGGTAGTTCACAGCTTCGTGGAGCATTTTGATAGTTTGGATACATTCAAGTCTTGTCCTGTTAAATGTGAACTAGACCTTAAGTGAGGGCTTCATCTAAAGCATCACAAGCACTTGCTAGCATTTCCAACTGAAACATTCTTCTACAAAATGAAGATTGGTAGTAGACCCAAGAGAGATCATCAGAAATAGGTACCAGAGTTACAGAGGAGATTGGGACAGATCTCCATTCCACACTTCAATGGTTCTAAGAAGTGTACTGCACCGTCTTGGGTCCAAAAGTTGAAGACATACTCCGACTTGAATCCTATGTGCGAGAAAGATGCAATTAAGTTTTCAAGCTTGCATCTTGAGGGAGACACTCATGAATGGTGGCATCATGGGTTGATTACACAGGGACACATACACATTACTACTTATGCAGAGTTCGCGTAGAGGTTGGGGAGCAAATTTGATAGGAGGGACCCTAACAGGTATTTCAGGGAGTGAACTTATTTGAGATAAACCGGTCCCCTGGATCAGTACATCGCAAATTTTCAAAGATTATCAGTCATGGTACCTGATGTCATGGAGAGGAGGTTGATTTCACTGTTCATAACAGGTTTGACAGATGCTTTCGCTAGGTTTGTGAAGTCATTTGAACCTTCTTCTTTGCACGAAGTTGTTAGGAAAGCTCAGGACTTAGAGTTATCCACTCCAAAGCCAAGGGCTCCACCTCGTGTTCAGCAAAGGGAACCTCCATCTGGATCATACGAGCGTCAACAGAGGGATCCTCCACTGAGTCAGGAGGTGGTTAAAAATCTTATCATTTCCCAAGAAGATAGAGATGGGTTGAGGCGAAAGAAACTATGTTTCAATTGCCACACACCTTGGATTCCAGGACATGATTACAGAGGTAGAGGGAAGCCTCAATTCATTGAAGTCTTCAAGGAGAGCAAGGGTGACAGAGGTGAGGAGTTAGAGACTCACGAGATGGATGATGGAGATGGGGTTGCGTTGGATAGTGTTGATGCGGTGCAGGAGGAGGAGACTTTTCCTCGGGAGATTATAGCCACATTGTCTAGTACTCTGATGTGGAAGGCATTTAGGATTAGAAAAGTTATGCAGGGTAAACGAGTTGGGGTGCTCATTGATAATGAGGCAACCCGCAACTGTATTGATGCCTCATTGGTTAAGAGGCGAGGATTATAGACATAGGATTTTGAGGGCTTCAACAGGGTTATAGCCAATGGAGAGTCTTTGAGGTGCACGCGACGGGTTCCCCAAGTGAGCATCACGATGGGTAACTATATAGTTACCAATGATTTCTGCATTTTTGGTATGGGAGTGACTGACATAGCGCTGGGAGTGCAATGAATTCACTCTCTTAGTGAGTTTCAGACTAACTTTCAGACGATAGAGCTGAAGTTTAAGTCCGAGGGCAAGAATGTGATTTTGAGGGGAGTATCTGCGGGAGCACCAAGGGTGGTTACAGTTGAGGGGATGGAGAGGACGATCCGACATGGTGAGGAGTTTTATTATTGCAGATCGATGTGGAGTATGATGGATGTGGGTGTGGCCAGTAATGTTGCACATGAGGTTGTTACTGAGATTGGGATTACAGGTTCAGATCATTTGAGCTTATCATTATGCTGGTTATCTGAAGTTTCGGTAGACTGGAGACCTCATTTGCTTGTTGAGTACTCTAAGAACTGACACACTTGTGAGATTCTGGATGGTCACATATAGGATGATAACTACAAATTGGAGGATGAGATGATCTTCTATCAGGGAAGATTGAGCCTTGTGTCAGATTCATGGTTAAGGAGGGAGATATTGCGACATGCGCATTGTCCTTCCGTGACTGGGCATTTGAGCTGTGATGAGACCTACAGGTTCATGTAAGAGAGGTTCATATGGCACAGGTCGAGGGAGGATATCCCCAACTTTATACAGGCATATATAGTTTGTCACTGTGATAAGTCAAAGCCTACGGGTTCATCATTTTTTTAATTGACATTGGGTAACATTCCTCTGTATTTTACTGCTTCTATGCCCGGTGAGCACTTCACCCACGTGTTAGTCAGTGGAGAGACGAAATTGACTCATGGTTATTCAGTAGGTTTACATTCAACGTAGGAGGTGGACTATGTGGAGCCGATATTACCGGTTGACTTTCTATTGGAGTCTTGAGATTTTTCCTCCACGAGACACATTGAGATACATTATAAGGAGCCTTGCTCTCACACGAGTGCAGGTCATGTGGGAGAGTTAGCACCATTTGTGCATATACAGGTTGTTTCACAAGTGGATTAAGGGGATTCTACGGGATCCAGAGTGAACTTTCATACCCAGGAGTCGATTGGAGAGGCGGTGAGTGATCACATGATGATAGCCTTGCATTGGCAGGGATTGGATAGATTAGCAATTTTGGTGTGGGTACCAGGGGAGAGTCAGTGTGGGCATCATACTACTATAGGAGCAACATTGTTCTCTACACGACATGAAGAGCATGATCACTACATGGGGTGTCTTGGCTACTTCACATCACATTGATCATTAGTTGACTGCAGGGTGAGGAGGAGAAACTTATGGCGGGGTATTCAGCCTTTGCAGCATGACAAGATAATGCTTGGGATCAAGCATTTCTCGGGAAGGGAGGACTGTAATCTCCCCTTTTCCTGCACCAAAGGCCTAAGGGCCATGTCGAGTCCAAGCCGTGGTCACATCCAAGGAGCTATGGACATTAGGAGCTATGGGGAGGGGGCCACGTGGTTCTAATAGTTTAATTTTGCGTTGAGGGTCACTTTTGGACCATGGCGACTTAAAGGGGAAAAGTAACTTAAGTCAATTTATTTAATTGGCCCCTCCATAGAATGAAATGCGTATAGGGTCTGTTGGGGCTCTTTTGCCTCGAGGAAGTATATAAGGAGCTAGGGGAGAAAGGAAAGGACCTTTTTGTGGCATAACATTTTAGCCTCCTTCACGTGCAACTGCTACTGTTGCGCATCTACAACTTGTGGAGTGAAATCCCATAGGGACCATAGCTTCGGTGGTGAGAGACCCGTCCCTAGCTAGCAGGGAATTCTTCGGTAGTGAGAGATCTATCCTAGTCTATCATTTTTGGAGCTGCTTTCAGGGTTGTGTCACATAGATAATAACATAGGGTTCAGAGGAAGGGTTTGAGGATTTTTGGGGGCATTTGGGGAAGATAATAGAGGGCTTTCCAGATCAGACTTACAGTAGCCATTTGGGTTGGGCTTAACATCACTTCGAAGACGCCTCCATCATTTTCTGACCCCTTTCCAAGAGAGGCAACTTGCAACCTTTATTTGGGGATTTTCAAGTCAGCTGTTTTCAGATCTGAAGGTGGAAATATTATTTCCTATATCTGTCAATGTTATTTCTGAAGACCCTTATTTTGCTCTTGTAGTTAGAGAGTAACAAACCTTAGAAGTTTTCCAGTTGTCTAGGGCACATTGTGCTTTTTCTGGTAGCAGTTTAATTTGTGTAAAATTCCAAAAATAATTTTACTCTGTCCTCTATAATAATATCAAGCTCTCTTTAAATTTTCAAGTAATTCGAGTGGATATTTTAGGAGATATTGATTTTATTTAGTTTGTTGTCCTTAATGTAAAAATCTGCATAAATAAGTATTTTATTTGGCTGCAAACTTTCAATATTTTGAGCATTTTTAAGTAGTATCCCATAAGGGATATTTCAATAGGTTATAGGCAAATTCTGTGGACATAGTGCGACACATAGATGATGAACAACGAAGGTTAGTGACCATCTTGTGACACAAAAAAATTAGTTTTTGAGGTATTTCACAATCACGATTGCCTAGAAGTAGACCCCAGCACCCAGGCACCTTTGACCCAATCCATGCACCCTAGTCTAGGCTTGTTCGACAATTCCAGGATTTTTTGTGTGCGGTGGCGACAGTTTCCTCCGCCTGTTCACCAATCTTCCAGTCCTGAACACCTCAGGTTTTATTACGAAATCAACTAAGTCTTCTATTCCCTCTATTGCACTTAGGGTTTCAATTTCCTTTAGCTTATTATTTGCAACAACTATGTGCTTTATTGATTATTTATTATATGTGACTCTTGCATATCCTAGGGTTTTACAAAACATCTTTGTCGTCGAGACATCTAATAAAATATATTAATAAATATTTCTAAGCAGATGAAGGATGATACATAGAATATATCATTTATCTCCTGCCTTGCGGGGTTTAAAAGAACGAGCTCGTGGCTTGCATGCTTGTCCACCCATTCAGTTACATTATAGCCTTTGCCTTCGATTGCAAGCCTCATATCTTTGTGTTTGTTGTGCATTTTTAGCTCTTCCTTTTTCTTACCTTCGGGCATTTTTCTTTGCTTGCAAATCCACACATTTGTGCAAAATTTATAGATCCGAAAAAAAAACCTTTAGATTTTTTAGCTCTGTTTTTTTGAGTTTAGCTTGTAGTTTTTTATTTATTTTCTCTAGATTGGCACAAGTTTTAGATTTGTGGCACGCATTAACAAGCGCGAACATATCGAAGATTCCATTAGAGATAAGCTTTGTAGTGAGCTACATTGTAGGAATGATGAGGCCTTTCTCAGGACATGGAATGAGATCGAGAAAATACAATAGATCGAATGTAGTATATGTCCTTTGGCTGGGAAAATTTTGATTTGTGGAATAGGTGCATGACATGCAATGCCCTTTTTTTATTTCTGACTTTCCGTCCATGTATTCGGTTTGTTTAGCAAATTAAATGCGATGCAGCAAAAAAATAACACCATAAAAAGGTAAAATACAAAAATAACAAACCTCAATCAATAAATAAAATCTTCCTTTTGTTCATACATCCATTCCTTGGAGGGGCTTAGTTATCGATATTTTTTATTTTTGACCCTTTAAGCTCGCGCATAAAGTCCAAGTGAAACCACAACTATAAAGTTGAGCGCATATACCACATTATTACAAGGTTTAACTTCACATTGTTTCCCCATTCCATTTTCCCACCCTCGCACTTCTCCGTCCTCAAACTTTTTCTTCATCCCTCTTCCTCTCCCACTTCCTCTCTCTCCAATTTCACTCCTTCAACAAATCCTCTTCGACGTTTCCATCATACGTTTCTTGTGCGATTGCTAATAATATATTAAATTTAAAATACCCTAATTACCACATGCTAAAAGCTCTCATTTTAATTTAAATTTTAACAAGTGCTTAGGCTCACTCTTTGATCGCCACCACCATCCCCAATCATTGGTCCATCTAATTTATACCTTGTCACAATTACTCTCACTTAACGCCAAATTGATTTTGAGGTACTATGAAAACTATTGAGTATTGTGTGATCAACACTAATATCAACTATTGGCCCCTCCCCCCACTTCATTCTCCAATTAATTTATTCCGTGTCACCACTTAACGCCAAATTGTAGGTGTTTTACCCTAAATATATGTATATATACACTTCTTTTCCCACTTTTTTTTGTTTGACGTGGCGCCATTAGCGAATTTGCTTTACCTCTGAGACTCGAAACAAACTCGCAGAGGATATTAACACCAGCAAGCTGCAATCATGAGTACCATGAAATTTTGCAGAGAATGGTATGGTACCCACTTTACTACTTTGTTTGCAAACCAAGCGTCGATAAGTTTTTTTCACAGCTATGTATATATATATATATGTTTGTGGGTGTGTTGTACATATTTGTTTTATGGCTGTGTTGTATCTCTCAAGGAGTTTTAGGCTGTGATTGTAATGTTAGCTGGATGCAGCAATAATATTTTGTATCCAAAGGATGACAAGGAGCAGAAGCAGCTGCTCTATGCCTGTAGGAACTGCGATCACCAGGTCAGTAATTACCCACCCATTAATTTCTGCTAGGCTTTTCTGTGCAAGATGCCCAGAACATATTCTACCCAGGAAAGTGGTTTGGCTTCACGAGGACTGAATAATTTACCTGGTTCTTGCCTTAAAAGGATAGACACATAGGACTTCAGCACTAAAAATGCATTTAGCTCCGATGTGTGAAAAATGGCTTTTTATTGGGGAGGACCTGAATTTTGTTCAAATCTATAACTGGTGTCCATTATCATTGTTCTATTACAAAGCAAGGGTTTATTTGGAAATGAAGGAGAGAAAATATTCAGGGAATCTGTGGTAGATAACCTAACACTAATGTGATCGGTGCGAGTATTTTTTTATTTACCGACACTAACCCTAATTATGTGCAATCTACGGACGATTCTTAATTTGTGGTGTCGTGTGTTTTTAATAATTTTTTTGTCTTCGTTTATTTTGGATGAGGTACAGATCGTCCTTGAATTTGTGGTGTGATCTTGTTCTTCATGATTCTTTTTAGCTTGGTTTATCTTAGCGAGGTTTTCTTGGACCACATTTAAAAATATTTGTAGTGTCAAGGTGTTCTTCATGATTGTTTTTTTTCTTGTTTCTGCTTGGTTTCTCTTGGGTGGGATAATCTTCAACCACATTCATGGAATTTCTGTGTAAACATACGGGCCACAAATGAATGCATCTCATAATTGTTACAATTCAATTTAATTTAAACTAAATTTATGGTGAATTGAATTTTTATACCATTTCTTCTTTCTATCTCTATGTAAATTATGTGCAGGAGCCTGCAGAGAACAATTGTGTTTACCGAAATGAGATACACCATTCAGCGGGTGAGCGCACACAGGTTTTACAGGATGTGGCTAATGATCCCACACTTCCTCGCACTAAAACTGTGCGTTGTGCTGCATGCAATCATGGGGAGGCTGTATTTTTCCAGGTAAGCTTCCTATACGGCATTTTCATTTTAAATTCCCTTTTATTTTGAGGATTTGGAAACTTTGCAATCTGCAAAAGAATAGGTTGCTGCACATATAATAGAGTGTATAGTAGAGGAACTCAGTATTCTCTAGAATTTTGAATTAAATTGTCTTCTGTCGAAGGTTATGTTCCCTCTATTTTAACCCTGCCTAATGCATCCAGTCCAAGTCAAGTGGTATACCTGTTTGGGGGAATATAGTAAATTTGATTGTTGTATATGTTTTGCCCAATTTTTCACGAGAAAATTACTCTTCAGTAAGAGATGAGTCATAAAAGTTAACTGAGTGTCATATATTTTCAAAGTCTCATGGATATTCTGAAGTTGGCAGTTGCTTAATAACTACTATTGACAATTGTTTGATAATTTGCAGCCACATTTAGTATAGATTGTTTTCATTGCAAATGACTGAATGGACTGATATTTATTGTTTTTTTCTGGGTTTATATCAACACATGAGCTTTTTAAATACATAGAACATTATGGTCATTGAAGCAGCTAATGATGTTGAAAGTGGAGGATTGGATTGGGAGCATCATATTCATATAAACAATATTCTTTCCCTTTGGTGGAGAATAATTTTAACTATTTTCTCAAAGAGTAAAGGATATAACTCTTGTTAAGTTGTTTACGTCAAAAAACAATTCTTTGAAATACACAGAACATTATGGTTGGTGAAGTTGCTAATGACATTGAAAGTGGAGGATTGTATTGAAAGTGGAGGATTGTATTGGGAGCGTCATATTCGTATAAACAATATTCTTGCCCCTTGGTGGAAAATAATTCTAACTTTTAACTATTGTCTGGAAGAGTGAAAAATATAAGTCTCATGCAACTTGTATCTACGAAGTAGTTTACCTTGACCATGAAATATTGGACTGTTAATTGATATGGAGTACTTTTGATTTTTGAGGCATCTGATGTGTATGAATTTCATAAAGGTTCTTTAAGAGACTTTAGTTGTAGCTGTAATGAGTAGTTAGGTGTTTGTTATGAGAATGTGTGAAAACCAGTAAATCAATGGCTTAAAAAAATTAAATTGTTTTGAGTTTTAATGTCAGGAGTTGCCAACTTAGTGAGATGATTGTCATTTCCCTAAAGGTTAAACCTCTTTTGGTTTTGTCCTAGAATCTGATCTGATCAGTGTGAAGGAGTACATTTGCGGCATTTGATGAATGCTTTCCCCATTCCCATAAAATATCTCTGGACCAGATGGGTGCTTTGGTGTAAGCAGTATGCACCAGGATGTGGGCAAATGAATATGAAGATATTTCTTGGTTCTGCTTTTGTAATTATGAACACTTTCTGGGAAGTTGAGGAGACTTAGCAACATAACAGCTGCATAAACCTAAGTTCCGCATTTATGAGACACTGAATTTGGATCCAAACAAGAAATGTCGGAGCAACGAGCTCTGTGAAGTAGCCATAATATGCTGAATTGAAGTAAGTGGACGCATCTTCTCCTTTCTTGATCACTACACTAAATTGGTCACCTCTGTGGGAGATCATGTTGGGTTTTTTTTCACAAAATTGCTCCTGAAAGTTATCATAAACAATCTCAAATACATTGAAGGTTTTGAGACGGGATGGTTGTTAAAAGTTTGTTGCAGTAGTTTTTCTTGAGCCATGGCGCATAAGCTTGTACCTACGCTTTCAATATACTCAAATAACTTAAGACAACTGAAAACGGTAGTGATTTGTAGTATGGAAGCTTTCCAAATATTCTTTTGGAAAAAATTCTACTGCTAGAGAAAGAAATAAAGCTGAACCTATGAAACTATAGACAATGGTTGCTGATATGTAAGAAAAATAATGTGCAATTAAATATTCTCAACAGCTGAAATTGCCGTTATCTCAAATGCCTGTAAACTTCATATGAAAATCAAAACTTTGATTTGGTCATGTTTGGCCATACATGCCGGTCATTCTCTAAAAACCACAGAATAATGTCCCGCTAATGTAAACTGTAAAAAATTAAGAACAAGATACCAAAGGACAAGTGTATGTCTTTCAGACAGTGAAGCATAGCTGGAAGAGTTCTTTTTCTGCATCACACAGAGTTCACTTAAACATAGTTATACTACAATTTCCTTCAACTGTATACACTGTTGCATCTCAGCTATCATCTCCAAATTAGGAATCACCCTTTCAGGAGTTATAAATTTCAACTTTTGAGTAATTTATTGAATGCATTGGAATCATCACTCATAGATGTCGTTCTATTGTTGGCCAATACACTGTTATCTTTGAGAATGGTTAAACTACATGAACAGGATCTTCCAATTAAATAAGTCTCTTGTACCTCTCTGAGAAATCAGTTCAAACCTTTATCTTCCCAAGTCAGGAGGGTTGGCCAACTCTTCCATACAAGATTTACCTTTTATGAAGAAGCAAATATATTCAATAGACAACAAAAGTTTTCTTGCTATCCCGACCACATGGCTTGAAATAAGTCACGAAGATAGAAGATAGTAGAGCAAAAATAAATTAGTACCAAGGACTTGGAGAACAGGATTGGCAGGAACAGGGGAAGAAGAAATCCTTCTGTAAATAATGAGGAAGTTCTGGACAAATGGTTAAGAAATATGGCGACGCAAATGAAAATGCTTGTTCTTCACTTTTTTTTTGGTAAAATAGAGGGCAAAAATGAAGAAAAGGAAATAAGCTGTTTTTTTCCAGAAATGACAGGATATAACATCTATTGATATGTACAACATCTTGAGGCTGTTGTTTCAAAGGTTGGTACATTATGCAATAGGTGATGAGATTGGTAACTTGATGCCATATTGTTTTGAGTGTGGCCACCTGATAAAATATATGAAAACAAGGATAACCAAAAACATAGGAATGGTAACATCAAGACAGAAACGATGATAAGAAGTAGAGAGGCAAAGTTATTTGACTACATTGAGTTTTTTTTTTGATGTCTCATCTTTATTTTATATCTAGAGACCAAAAGAGGCACATAAAATAGAGGTGTAAGGAGCAGTATAAATTTTTTGATAAAAAGATAATAAGCATTTGTGGTAGAAAAATTGACACCTTAACCAATTGGGGAAAATGATTGTCGGAAACCAAGAGCTTAGCTAGGTTGACGGTATAAATTCCAGACAATTGGGTACTGTGTACTCTGAATTTGACATCTTAGCAGAAAGATGGTTCTCTTTATGATATCGAAACTGAAATATCCCTTGAGGGCTATGACTTACAATCCACAAAATATATAAAAAATTGCAGCAAATAAAAATTCTGTTTTTTCTGGAATTAAGCCAACCAGGGCAGAAAACCAAATTTTATTGATAACTCACAAAATACTTATCCAAATCCCACGAAAATTTCTATAGAGCTTGCTACAATGATAACAAAGACTAGGAAAATGTTTTTAGATTTTTCTGAATAGTATATGAATGCCAATAATTTTTAGAATGCCCTAAATTGTTGGAAATCTTCAAAAATTTCTAACTTTGCAAATACAACAGATAAAAATCTGAATTTTTGGAGATAACATCTACAAATGATATAGAAGAGAACTGAACCTCCAGATTTGGAAACAAACACTTGGAAACCTTCCAAAAAGCTGCTACAAAACCCTAGGGTTGATGTCACCCTAAGGGAAGGGCTGAAAATCCACAAAAATGTCTCAAAAACCTGCATCAAACTTTGCTATGAATGCTGCAATTAATCTGATTTGAAAACCCTTGGAGTCCCGCTTTTTGGTACGGAAAAATATCCTTTGAAACCCTTTGAAAATCCTTCCTGAAATATCTGAAAAATATGTCTGAATATTTGCCTTGAATCAACTCTAAAATGACAAACTGCGGTGGATCTTTCACCTCCGAAGAGTGCCCTACTAGCTAGGAGTGGATCTCTCACCACCGAAGCTAGGGTTCCTGTGAGATTTTACTCCACAAGCAAGAAGAATGCAAACAACAGTTGCTTACTGATAAAATATGAGTATGTGTAAGGATGAGCTCAATTACTCCCCCATACCTCCTTTTATAACTTTCTCAAGCAACAAGTGGCCCAAAAAGACCCCAATTGACCCCTTTTAGGAAGAATCATAAAAACATAAAGTAACTTAAGTTACTTTTATCCCCTAGTTGCCAAAAAGGGACTTGAGTAACCCCAAACACAAAATATAACAATAAAGTACCATATGGTCGCCCAACGACAAAATATAACAATTATTACCACCAAGTCGTCTAACTTAATGTCAACGACAAAATATAACATAAAGCAAGGTGGTAATCAGACACCCATACCCAATAACCTCCAACGTCATTAACCCCTCGAGTATGACCAAGGCTAAGACGAACAAAAAGACTCCTACGCCATCTGCTCGAAATTGGGGACATTACAACCCTCCTCTCTCGAGAAATGCTTGACCCCAAGCATTATCCTACCATGCTGTAGAAACTGGATACCACAAAGTAAGTTTCTCCACCTCACCTTGCAGTCAACTAATGATCGGTGTGATCCGAAGTAACCAAGACACCCCATGTAGTCATCATGACCTCCATGTTGTATAGAGAACAATGTTGTCCTTGAAGTAAAATGACGTCCAAACCAACTCTCCATTGGTACCCACACCGAGATTGCCAATCTGTCCAATCCTTGCCAATGCGAAGCTGTCATCACGTGTTCACTCACAATCACTACCTCTCCAGTCAACCCACGGGTATGAAAGTCCACACTGAATCCTATAACATCCCTTGTATCAACCGGTGAAACATCCTATATAAGCACTAAGCGTGCCAACTCTCTCACATGACCCACACTCGTGTGAGAGCAAGGCTCCTCATAATGTGTCTCAACGTGTCATGTGGGGGAAAAGTCCCAAGCCTCCAATAAATGGTCAATTGACAATATCAACTCTACATAGTCCACCACTTGTGCTGAATGTGAACCTACTGAATAACCAAGTAACTAAGTCAACTCCATCCCTCTACTGATTAACACATGGGTGAAGTGCTCACTGGGCATAGAAGTAGTAAAATACAGAGGAGTGCTATCCATGTTGTCTCAGAAAATGATGAACATGTAAGCTCCGATTTGTCATAACGACAAACTGTATATCCTTGTATAAAGTTGAGGATATCCTCCCTCAACCCATGCCATCTGAACCTCTTCCATATGAACCTATAGGTCTCATCAAAGCTAAAGTGTCCAGTCATAGAAGAACAATGCACATGTTGCAGTATCTCCATCCTCAACCGTGAATCTGACACAAGGTACAATCTGCCCTTATAGAAGATCATCTCATCCTCCAATTTGTAGTTGTCATCCTGTATGTGACCATCCAGAATCTCACAAGTGTGTCGGCTTTTGGAGTACTCAACAAGCAAATGAGATCTCTAGTCTACCGAAACTTTTGATAACTTACATAATGATAGACTTGGGTGATTTGAACTTGTAACCCCAATCTCTGTAACTGTCCCATGTGCAACACTATTGGTCACACCCACATCCATGACTCCACTCACCCTCTCATATGGAGTCAAAGTCTCCATCATACCTAACTCACTCCCCGACTCAACATCATTTGACTCGCTCTTGATATAAGTCATCGTGGTGTGCTATGTGTCTGCAACAAACAATTCGTCGGAATAGGAGTCATCAAATATCCCACTTGTCTCATTCGACAAAGTGGACTGAGCAAGCCTTCTCCTAACGATACTCCCAACTCTCACGGGTAAAGGAAGCAAATAGATCCTCGTATCTTGTCTAATGATCATGTCACAAATTCTTCCCCAAGGTTTGCTTCTACTTCTCCGTATGCTGCTGTAATCTTTTTCTCTACTCCCAAGATGGCTAGTGACTATTTTCCTTGCATGTGCAACCCAATTCAATCCTTTCCCATCATAATTAACAAACTGATTTTTGATATCTACAGCTGTAATAACCTTTTTTCCGATCAGCTGTTATGTGAAAGCGCATCTCACAATGCGGTACTTCAAAGTCCGCTTCAGATTTCACCCATTCCCTCTTGCCTTGAATTTTGATTTTTTTTAATTTTTACCACTGAATTTCAGTTTGTCACATAGTTACCTAAGACTCCGGGACGACAATTTTTTTTGAAAATTTGGGGACGGTGGGGGGACGACTAATAAAAAAAATATAATTTATTAATTTTACAGATATAACATGAATAATTCAATAAACTAAGACTTAAAAGTGAAAGTTTGAAGATTGAAACCATTAATGAGTAATCCAATTATTCATCACATAAGCCAAGGCCCAAAATGCTATATATATATATTATATTCAATGTTCAAAACTTCAACATGACAATGAAAGACTAAAGCTGAAAATTAAAAACGAGTCTTACTCTTTAATAATCAACATGAGAAGAATACACCTACATATGCTATTAAATATTATGTCATGACTCATAACCAAAATGACAAGTGATAAGTACAACTCAAAAATAACTAGTAGAGCCCTCTGAAGAGACACTTGCGAACCGCTCCTTATCATTAGAAGTATCTGTATCAGCATCATTTGCATCTGCAAATGAGATATCAACCAATCCTCGTTGCTCTTGATCTTCATCAATTTGCCTTGCATCCTCGGGATCCACATCCCACCTCGATGCTGGGGTCTCCTTGTTCGTAGGTGTCTTGCGATCCATGAGATGTAAGGCACTATGTACAACAACAAGTTTCTTTGCTCTCTTAAAGACAAGTCTGTTCCTCTTAAGAGAGTGGATCCACCCATATGTTGACCAATTCCTCTTAGAAGCAGAGGAACGAGAAACCTGAGAAAGAAGACGAATAGCAAGTGTACGTAGCAATCCTGCAGGTCCATACAATCGCCACCAACTAATTAGACTCTTTTGTGCCAATGTGGTCTTGTCTATCTTTGCTGATTTTTTGTAGCCATCCAGATAAACAAACTTGAGCCAATCAGTTCTGACTCATGAACCATCCTCTGCATTATAAATTTTTTTAGGGCTTTCAGGAAACCCTTCCTCACCTCCTCATCATCTACTGGGAGACCTTTGTCATGCCTCTCAATATACCACTTCGGATTTAGTGCATATGCAGCCATGTGTAAAGGAGTGTTCAACTTCTCCCATCTCTGCTCGATGATAGGCTGAATATGGTGATGGTAGAACTCCAAGGTTGGGTCCTTTGCCCGAACAACAACCTTCATTTGGCCAAGCATACTATCAATACATTCATATATCTCACCAAGGTTACGCCTGTTAGAATCCCCATATTTTATCACACTGAAAACCAGAGATACTATGGATGTGATATATCACACATCTATCCAAAATGTTTCTTTCACAACAATTGCTTTCAACCTAGGTAGCCGGTACGTGGGTACGGTTCGGGTACGGGTATGGGGATCCGATACGTCGGTACGGCAATTTTTTTGGAGGCCCGGGTACGGCACTTGGGTACGGCAGTACAAAAACTATATAAAAATTTAAAAATATATAAATCTCAACCTTCTAAATAGGAATTTAATTATAAACCACATTATGTATATGAAAAACAAGATAAAAGACAAGTTATACTATTAACTATAAATTTATAATAATGTATAATATATACAAAACAAATAAAATTAAATTCAGAAGATTCTTTCAGAAGATTGCAAGAAGTTGCTTGGTCCAAAAAGGTGCAAAAATGGATTTTATGAAAATAAGAAAAATATTGCCATCAATGCGTAGAGCTCGAGAAAATATACACTTTTAGAGAAAACGACACCTGAAACGGAGCCACAGAATGAAAGTTATGGCTCATCCAAGTTTTTGCTGCTACATCTTCCCGGACCCTTTCCAAAAATGGCAATTTTTTTTCCATACTTGCATTTTTTTCACCGAAAATCCAAAAACGGAAAAAATTGCCAAAAAAGGAAAAAAACTAAATCGCAGGCCTGCAGGGAGAACACTGCCCGTACCCGCGCCGAACCGGACCCGAACCTTCTGAATTTAAAAATGTGTTTGACCTTTGTTTGACCAAAAAACAAAAAAAAAATAAAAAACGCGTCAAAAAAGGGTCCGGTTCGGTGCGGGTTCGGCCAGGGTTATCCCTGCAGGGCCCGGGTATGGCCGGGTACGTCCACAGACGTACCTGGCCGTACCCGGGGCCTGCAGGGAGAACCCTGGCCGAACCCACGCCGAACCGGACCCGGACTCCGTACCCGCGCCGAACCAGACCCGAACCTGCCGCCCTTAGGGGCCGAACCGGCTACCTAGCTTTCAACTTCTTCTCCTGCTCTGTCTTCGATCCATCCCACCTAGACCACTCCGATGTCATAACCATACACTGTAATGATTCTTGCAACTCAACCATCCTATCCAATTCAGACACCTCATAAAATGCACGTGCAACACTACCAGTATTAATTCTCCCAAAACTAGAAGGGGTGCTAGTGCCACTAACATGATGGCCACGAACTTCTGGAATTTTTTCCACCATATCTCCATTATACAACCTCACCATTTCTGACCTCTCTTCAAGTGATAGATGTCCACACATGCCTACACCTTTCCTCGGGATGTGCAATAAATGTGCCTTCAACCTTGTAATGCTGCCGACCAAGATAATGAGCATATGTTGCTTTTCCATAGTTTAGTGCCCCCTGAAATCTTTGATCTAGGACCCTGCATAATTTGACCAAATTGTTTCAAAGGTTTTTCTAATCAAAAGGCCCCCTAGCATACATTTTCAACTTGGCGGAGGGGCAACTGAACTTGTCCACACTCCCTTGTGAACTAGTAATATTAGGTTTTTCTGATTGTGTTCCTTCACCTTGCATACCCATCTCATCACCCATTTCAACCTCACATTCAGCTTGATAATCACTATCTGAACTCATTTTGAAGCTGCATTAATTAAAAAACAAAACAATATAACTATACAATACAATAAAACAATGAATACACTTTAAAAAAACAACGATGAATACATTTAAAAAAAATAAAATCAAGCAATAAAAATGCTCTTCCTTTATGCTTTATCTCATTCCCTCACTTGCTAATCCAAATAGGAAAAAAAATACAAGCAAATCATAGTTACTTGAGACGGGGGGACGAGGTTTTCGGTACGGCAAAAAAATTCTAAATTTTGGGGACGGCTAATTAAAAAAAATATAAATATTTAAAATATAAAGATATAGTGACTAAATTATATAAATAAGCTGAAATAAAACCATTTGAGATTTAAATAAGGTGAAATTTGAACTCATAAACATCAAATACATTCCTTAATACTCATGATTCTTTCAAAAGATTGCAAGAAGTTGCTTGGTCCAAAAAGGTGCAAAAATTGATTTTATGAAAATAAGAAAAATATTGCCATCAATGCGTAGAGCTCGAGAAAATATGCACTTTTAGAGAAAACGACACCTGAAACGGAGCCACAGAATGAAAGTTATGGCACATGCAAGTTTTTGTTGCTACATCTTCCCGGACCTTTTCCAAAAATGGCAAATTTTATTCTCTGCTTGTGTTTTCTTCACCAAAAATCCAAAAAAGGAAAGATATGCCAAAAAAGGAAATAAATTTATGGGGGATGTCTGGACAACCCCTCCACGTTTCCCACGTCATCCCACGTCCCCCGAATGTTTCCCCGTCTCCAAGACGTTTCCCAACATTTTTAGACGTGAATCAAATACGTTTCCCAACAAAAAAACATGTCATTTGGGGGAAACGTTTCCCCCACGTCCCCATCCGTCCCCAGGACGTCCGAGACATCCCGAACACCTCAAATTTGGGGGGGACGCGTCCCAGCATCACTGAAGCAAATGCAATGCCTTAACTTTACACATTTGGAAATTAAAAAAAACAAAAACGAATTGACGTACATACATGTACTATACCTATTGACACTACTAGACTCTTGACAGTTATGACATGACTGATGCTATTCCTTGATTGATTTGCTCCTTGAAATGTTCTACCAGACTCTAATGCCAAATAATGATAGAAGTCTTAAACACTTTCAAATATCTCGTTTTTTAGGCACTTGCAATTTGTTGACTTGATCAATGACCTATGAAACTGTTCAATTATAAGCATTTTTTGACTTGACTTACACGTGAGTCAATAAAACATGTAGTTTTGGACTATAATGAAAATAGCAAAATCAACAAACTATAAGATACGAGTATAAAAACCCAAAATTTGTTTTGTTATTACAATGGAAATGCAGACTAAACTATGGAGACTCGTGACATCTTGCATTCCTTGTTTGTGGGTTTTTTTTGTGAAACATAGGGATGGCGGGGAAATTGTCCCGTTCTTGTCCTATGACTTTAGTCCTCGGGACATCCCAGATAAGGAAAAGGGGGGGATGATGTCCCCGCGTAACACTGGTTTGTCAACATGGTGAACACAAACCAATTTTCCCAAAAGATGGCAGCCAATGTACCCAATGAATGGTCCCCACTTCAAGTAACCCAATTGTGCAAAAACATTCAGGTGCCTCAAACCTCTTAAAGAAAATAAACAAATAAGTTACCTTCTTTGTGCGACATCATTTCTTTCCATGGACATAGGTCACTGGTTTCTTCTATGTTGGAAATATATATGGCTGCCCACATATCACACTTTTATTCTCTGTCCCCATATTTTCATTTCATCGTAAATGCAAGAGAAAGGGAAATCAACATTAGAACTCATGCATCCATAAACTTTATCATAAGCGAACTTCATACCTTTTGTTGTACCCATTGATTCACATCATGAGAGAAGACAACATGGGTCTGAAATAGCATAATTGGGGTTGTTCATCATACCTTTGCAACTCAAAATTTCTGAATATAGGATCAACATCTTCATTCTCCTTCGATTTTTCAACACATGCATCATCTTCTTCCTTAACATCATGCAACCATTGCATCCCAAAAACAACCTTACCTCTAGCAAATTCAACCACAACTAAATATACCACATACCTCATGTCCTTTCAATATCATGGGCTGCTGCATAGAATTTTCTTTGCCAACATATCCTTTTTAGTTGAATTAAGAGCAATGTGAATGGAGGATGTGTTTATCCCATCTAGCATACCTTGAGACGTGATAATGAAATAGTTCTTCCTCAATCATCCAAACATGTATACGCTGTCCCAAATGATATGCTAAACATGGCAACAACATAGAAGAACTCAACAAACTAGGAAAATGGTAACGATTCTCATACCTTAGAATGCTAAAGTCATGAATGCCCCTTGAATTCAACTCCTATTTTTTAACAACAGATTGCACTTTGATTCTTTGAGCACTTTGAGGACCAAATGCTCCCACTAACCTTTCCAAGGGTTCCACCATGTAGCTGATATAAAAATCAATCATGGGTACTATTAAGTTATTAACAAAGTTTTTTCCTTCTCTCTTTATGACTGCTGTTATACACAGTCCAACAAACTGAAGATGATTAAAAAATATTTTCTTACCCTTTTTAGCAATCAGAAAATCAGCGCTAGTACCTTGAGAGGTTCTCTCCCTTCTTGCACCAGAGTCTCCAATGAAGAAACCCTGCTTGCCAACACTTGTAATCCCAAAAGATACATTTGAATTCCTTCTTTTCCTTATGAAATCAGTCATAGTTTTCAAAGATCAGAATTGATAGTTTTGGACGATTGCAACAGATTACCAGGATCCCATACCTTATAATGCCAATGAACCCTTGTATCATGCAAGGTCTTCCATCTTTGCTTCTCTTGTATCTTCTCATAAAGAAAATCATCACTCTATGTCTTCACGATGACTTGGCTTTGATGTACCGAATCCTTAGCATTCTTATCCACAACAACTTGAATACCATCATAATAAAACTGCTGTAATGATATAAGATGAAGATGATGTAATAAATCCATGCTACTACTAACCTCATTAAAAAGAATATCATCAAAAGGTTAACCTTTTATTGCTGATTTAGAAACTTACAAAACAACACCATCCCTATTGTGATTCATGATTTTAGATGGAGAACAAGTGGAACAAGAATCAACACCTTTCACAAATTTATGCTCATTATTGCTTGGTAAATCCATCCCATATGATAATGACTTATTCTTTGGAAGATTGATAGGTACCTTTTGGACTGAAATATTTTTTAATTTTGCAACCAACCAGCCATGTTTGTTTCTCTTTGCCACAAATATTTTGCTCATCCAAAGTCACACTTTTTTCTATAGAAGCTTCTTCTTTCGCTTGGTCTTCAATCATCTTTGGATCAACATTATCTCCATCAACTCCATCCGAAATTACCTCATGTGGGGCTGTTATTGGTTGTTCAAATGAGTTCCTTTGTAATTTAGGTACCAGACATATGATGATCTCGCTTGGGCTTGCTACCAATTTTCATCATGCAATAATCTGGAAATGACATATTATCTTTGAAACCCTTACTCAAAGATTGGTATTTCGTCCAACAAGAATCCAATATCAATCACCTCTATTGGCTGCCCTTTATTACTGTTCTCACCTTTTTCCCCATTGTTCCCAGGTCTGATTTGATTCATGTTCTGTGTGAGCTGGCTCATGTAGCAGTTGGTTGTTTCTTGTTGTTTCACCATGTTGTGAACATTTTTCATCATAAAACCCACATTGAGATCTTTCCGATCTGCCATATTTTGACCTCTTTTTCGCTATCCAACACCTGGAGGAAATCCGCTTTTGATACCACTGAAATATCCCTAGAGGGATATGACTTACAGTCCACAAAAAAATAAAAAATTGTAGCAAATAAAAATTCTGTTTTTTCTGGAATTAAGCCAACTAGGGCAGTGAACTAAATTTTATTGATAAATCACAAAATACTTATCCAAATCCACGAAAATTTATATAGAGCTTGCTACAGGTGATAACAAAGACTACGAAAATGTTTTTGGATTTTTCTGAATAGTATATGAATGCGAATAATTTTTAGAATACCCTAAATTGTTGGAAATCTTCAAAAATTCATAACTTTGCAAATACAACAGATAAAAATCTGAATTTTTGGAGATAACATCTACAAATGATATAGAAGAGAACCAAACACTTGGAAACCTCCTAAAAATGACTGTTGGAAAATCCTAGGGCTGATGTCACCATAAGGGAAGGGCTGAAAATCCACAATAATGTCTCTAAAACCTGCGCCAAGCTCTGCTCTGAATGCTGCAATTAATCTGATCTAAAAACCCTTGGAATCCCTCTCTCCGGTATAGAAAAATATCCTCTAAAACCCTATGAAAATCCTTCTGAAATCTCTGAAAAATATGTCTAAATATCTATTCTGAATCAACTCTAAAATAACAAACTAGGATGGATCTTTCATCTTTGAAGAGTGCCCTACTAGCTAGGAGTGGATCTTTCACCACCGAAGCTAGGGTTCTTGTGGGATTTTACTCCACATGCAAGAAGAAAGCAAACAACAGTTGCTCCAATGATCAAAATATGAGTATGTGTAAGAATGAGCTTTATTACTCCCCATACACTCCTTTTATAACTTCCCATGCAACAAGAGGCCCAAAGAGACCCCAATCGACCCCTTCTAGGGAGAATCATAAAAACATAAAGTAACTTAAGTTACTTTTTCCCCTAGTTGCCCAAAAGGGACTTAAGTGACCCCCAACGCAAGAATATAATAATAAAGTACACCATATAGTCACCCAACATCAAAATATAACAATTATTACCACCAAGTCGCCCAACTTAATGTCAACGACAAAATATAACATAAAACAAGGTGGTAATCAGACATCCATACCCAATAGCCTCCAATGTTGTTAGCCCTGTGGGTATGACCAAGGCTAACACGAATGAAAAGCCTCGTAGGCCATCTGCTCGAAATTGGGGACATTACAAAAACATTATTTTTGTGGAAATAGAAACTGAAATCTGGGTTAGACAGTTTTTCAACTTGTCTTTTAGAGTCTTTAGATTGATTGTGATGCTCGGAGTGCTGTAAAGTAAATGAATTCTTGACTAGGCAGATACTTCTGTATTGTAGTAAGTTTGGTATATCATGCGAGACATGGTCTAGTTTAATGTAGCTAATTTTTTCTTATGCTTTTGGAACTGTGTAGACATGGTTCCATTAGATATATCCAGAAGGGTATTGCTTAGCAGTTTTATTGTAAAATAATAAACATTTTTGATTACTGATTACAATGGAAGGAAGTGTTTTATGTATTCCGAGTACAATGGCTTAAGCAGGCTTAAAAATTGAACTAAAGCTGGTACTAAGAATAATACTAAATGTACAGAAAACTCAGAATCAGAAGTAGTGTATAATTACCTGGAATTGGAAAGAGAAAGTGCTAGAATCTGAGTAAGGAAAAACGAATCCAAGTCTGCCAAATAGGTGACTACGATGATGATTTTGAATCTCAGAACAGACATAGAACAACATCAGAAACAGATGGTGTAAATCTTGTCATCTGGAACTGTTTCTCGGACATATTTGGACAGGGGTCAAGTTCATCCACCTAACTCATCTTGCACCGCTGAACTCAACCTGCACTTTCTATGCAGAATTTGAATTTCGCCTGCATGTTTGTCCAAGTCTACTCTGCCATAACCTTTCTCAGATTTAAGTAATGAGAGCGACTCTCCAGATATTGCTTCTCCTTAGCAAAACTCAAAGGAACATGAAAAGAAAGCCCTCGACTAGGCTGAACTGCCCTTCAATGAAATTCCAATGAAACATTGCACTACACATCTGTGTGAATCAGGGACGATGTAGATGCAGATCTACTTCCCATTCGAGTGTAGTGTTTGCCCTTCACTCTCCCTATGTTTTCAATCAATGCATCAAAAGAGTCCCTTCTTTTGACACAAGACACTTGGCAACATACAATTTCGTATTTGGATATGCTTTAGATCTGGTAGGAGGCCTTAGTCTGCTCTTGTAGTCTTTGAAGTGTTATTGGATGTGTATAGCTAAAGTATTAATGGTCTACAAGTGTAGTGGATAGCTCATTTGTGAGTCCTTTTGTCCTCCTTAGCTGTAAATGACCTCTAGGGGTATTGTTTATATTAATTGGATTTATTGCACATGCTGTCCTTAAATTCAAATCTTGGGCGACCTCAGGATTGTTCCCAAATGGAAGGATAGCCGTTGGGCAGATGGTGATAGATTCATATGACGAACTTGTCCCTTGCCAAAAGGGGTGGGAGAGGTTCAGAATGTATAACCCCGAGTCTGCAGAGGTGTGCTGAGTGTCCTAGGCAAAATTGGAAATGATCCCGAGAATGCATAAAGGGCAATTGGAGGTGACAGATGATGTAGAGTTTATTGGAAAGGGCAAAAGGATGCCAAAAAGAGCCAAATGTGTGCTAAGGTCCAAGTGTCTTAAGAGGTGTTAAAATTGATGTTGGCACATGCCTTAGTACCAATATTAGGGTGCTATAGGAAGATAATGTACTAGTATAGAGGTGTTAAAATTGATGTTGGCACATGCCTTAGTACCAATATTAGGGTGCTATAGGAAGATAATGTACTATGGATATCTTAAATATATATATCTAAAAAAATGCCGAGAGATATGAATCTCAAAGCCTTTATTTTGGAGTTTTCACATACTGTAACTATCAATAAATTCATTTCTTTTTTGTCATGTTTTCCATGACTAGTGATAAATGGTGCGAGTCTAGATACACTAATGTGTGAGGCTAAAACTAGCAATCGTTCGTGAAATGTACGATGGAAACGCCGGCGGGGATGGATGGAAAATTTAAAATATGAGGAAGTGAAGAAACGAGGGAGGATGACAAACGATGAAGAAGGGGTTTGGTAGGGGATTGACAACATTGTTTGATTTGTTGTTCAACTCATTTTGAAATGTCCAACACGCATCCTGTGGTTTGGTTAGAGGATCTTCTATTGGTGGGTGGGTTGATGAAGTTGAGGTAGCCACTAGTGCTATCAAGCATACTTTTAAAGGGCACGGGTGAGAGAAAGGAGGTTATGTTATATTCGTAGTCTTGCGATTTGAAGTAAGAGTGGATGTTGACATACATTATGCGTGTCAGTGAGGGCGTAATTATTTCCTTAGCTATAATACAAACATATTCAAAAACATTTCACAAATTGAGAACATTTTATTCTTACAAGCAATGTTAATCCTCCTTTACTTGTAGAGGCCTCAGCTACGAATACAAATGTAGATTCACCATTAGCAATAAATTGTGATATTCATAGGATGATAGTTCACGACACTACTACTACACTATATGGTAATAGTTAATTGCTAACATAGAATCAACACAGGCTACCTAGTAAAACACCATAAATGCTTCTGTGTAATTAGTAATTACAATAAATTTACTATCTGACCTCTAATTATAACATAAACATGAAAAATCATAGTTAGACAACAAACATAGAATCGACACAGGCTACCTAGTAAAACACCATAAATGCTTCTGTGTAATTAGTAATTACAATAAATTTACTATCTGACCTCTAATTATAACATAAACATGAAAAATCATAGTTAGACAACAAACATTTACTGCAATTCTATCATACTTCTATAGGTAAAATAAAAAAAGAGAAGGGTACACATGCATAGCAAGGGCATTAACAACAATCAACTTAAATAGGTATATATCCAGTGAACGCCCCAATTGTGTTTTTAATTTTTAATATTTATCCATTCAGATGAAGTAAACAGAATCACACACAATAACAAGAAAGCAATGGATTGAACATCTATCTAGATATTCCCTGGTAATAGCAAAACAATATTAAAGTTTATAAAGGTTTATATATAAGGGCTGCATGATGCAGAAACCCATAAACTATTAAGTGAAATCCTTATAAACTGGCATATTTATACTAAATTACACAGAAATGGTATACAACCATCTTGAGAAGGAAAATACTTGATTGATTTGTGTGTTGGATGGTCAATTCCCATTTTAGGAAAAATAAAACCTGCTAGGGTCTGGCAGTTCGGTGATAGCACACTCCAGCATCCCGATAAGAAGTCCAAGTTTGAGTCCTAGCTGGTCCATTTTTCAACAAACAGGAGTCTGAAAAAGCTCTTCAGCGTTTTTGGGATTTTGTGCTTGTTTTCATCTACATTGGCTGCAAATAAAACTGAGTCCTCTGATATTATTTTTTTATTTATGGATTTTAATGCTCTTTTATTTAGCAAACTATAAAGTATGGAATCTTCTTAACTCCCATCATTCATATGAACAATGCATGTGTTAGGGTTTAGGTTTAAGATAGGAAATCACTTGTACAAGATGGGATATTGAGTTTCTAGACTCAGAATCTCACAAATGACTTTCTATTATCATCAATTTTTTCAAAAAAATAAGCAGACTGCATTTACTCGCTACTAAATGGAAAAAACAGTATGTTTTTATTCTTATAAATAAGAGATTTACAAGAGGATAAAGCATGAAGTCAGTCAAGATCTTTGCTAAATACAATTATGCACAATACAGCAGCTCAAAATCAATACCTCCATGCACTGTTCCAAAAATCCCATTTCAGCTCACACAGAGAAGATGCTGACAAAGGTTGAGAAGTTTTGCTTTAAAGCTACCAAATTTATCTGCGGAAAGATATCCCAAGCTTTTCCAACAAGCCCATTCGGTGCATATTCTACAACCATCCAATTTGTGTTGGTTTTGAATGCGTTCACAATTCACATACAATTTACATACATGTCAACTTGGCGATTGCATTTCCATAATAATCTTCAATGGTTCTTCAATAAGCCCATTTACGCATATCCTATTATCCATCAATAATTGCAGACTTGCAGTCAATGTGATGTCAGGGCTGCAATAATTCAGAGAAATCTGATTACCGTTCTTACATAATTAGTCTGCATGCTTCCACATTTTACATACACTTCTATCTCCACTACAAAATTTGACCAAAATTGATTGTCTAGTTCTTGATGGATTTCAGTAGCCAGTTTTTTGAGCGAATTTCAGGACATTCATCTAAAATATTTGACCAAAATCTGCTTTCGATTATTTTTTATGGATCAACATACCCTACTCCAAAGCTCCAAGTTTGGCACAAGCTGGAGGATGCTGGCAAAGGTTGACGAGTCCTACTTTACACATTGTTTCTTTTTCTTCTGTGAATTATACTTTATCTCTCTTCTTAACTTCTGCCTTCATGCTTTTTGGACCTCTCTTTTCTATCTTTTTTTGATCAGTAGAGATTGGGCATGTATTTGTAGGGCTCAACCCCTGTACCAAATAATTGCTGTATATCATAATAGCTATCGTAGTACTGGGTCACATTATTAATCATCAAAAACACAACATACTACATTTGTCCTCCTTCAAAGTGGATAAATCCGTGCTGGAGAAGAACCAAAGACTGCTGGTCAAAGTCACTAAGCTTGAGTAACTCTTGTTGCCTTCTGCAGAAATTTTCATCTCTTACATTCTCAAATAAGATTCAAATCCATTTGGAGGGCAATTTTCCTCTGTACATGCTCTTTTTGAACGTCATACACCATAAATCATATTCAAATGATAGGCTGTATTCTTAACTTTTGAGTTGATATCCTTTCAAATAGCCTTACAAGAATTATTTGGGATGAAAAAGTTCATCTCACAAAAAGGCAAAAGGCTTTTTTGGAATCGTAATCACAATGGACTGAGTATTTCCCAAAACAATTGCACTAATACAGTAATACTTTACTCTCTCTCTCTCTCTCTCTAAAGCATTTCTTTGTTTTCTATTCATGAGTAAGCAGGTCACTATTCATTTTACTCTTTTCCAGTCGCTGGTTAAGTCCAGGATGACTCTTGGATAGCGCCATTTTTTCCTATTACTGATAGGAATTTGAATATTATTTCCTTACCTCTGTTCGTCCGATTGCGATAAAAAATTAATGTTTTTGAAAAAATGATTTTGGAATGAAAAAATGCCTCTTACAAAAAGGCAATGGCCTTTTTTGGAATCGTCTTCACAATGGATGGAGCATTTCCTGAAACAAGTGGAGCTATAATACTTTACTCACTCTCTAAAGCATTTCTTTGTTTTTTATTCATGTCGACTTTTGGTCCAGACCCAAGCACTAGACTTCATAACCCATTTATGAGTAAGTAGGCTATTATCCATTTTGCTTTTCTCCAGTCATTGGGTAAGATCAAGACGACTTTTGGATAGCCATTTGTTCCTATTACTGAGAGGAATTTGAATACGCTTTCCTTACTTATGTTCTTCGGATTGCAATAAATAATTAATGTTTTGGAAACAAATAAAAAAAACAAATGAAAAATATCCCATTCACCATTTGTTCCTATTACTGAGAGGAATTTGAATACGCTTTCCTTACTTATGTTCTTCCGATTGCAATAAATAATTAATGTTTTGGAAACAAATAAAAAAACAATTGAAAAATATCCCATTCGCCAAGCTTTTTTCTGGCTCGTAGATATGTCACAGATCTGCAAATTGCTACTTTGACTGCAAACCCATCACATTCTAGGCAAGACAAACAGGAAACAGTGACTGCACGTACGATGAATATAAATATGATGAACCCATCTTTCCTTGCTTAGGTGGAATCCTGTAATCTTTGCATTTTAAGAGCTTCCTTTGACAATCTACCAGTTGATCCAGCTTGTGGAGCAGAATCATTGTGTTTTTTTTGGTTTTTATTTGTTTGCATGGGCAAAGTAGAAATTTCTAGTAAGATAACAAGAAGAGCTTCTAAAGAGAGAAGTAGCCTCAGAAGAAAAGAGAGTGATATTGTTATGATGCATGGGTGCTATTAGTAATAAAACAGAAAGGTACAAAGTGAAAAGAAAAAGGGAAGAATTTGTGGGCAGCTTTCTGTAGTTTGCAGCACTTCAGATGAAGTAAACAGAATCATACACAATAACAGAAAAGCAACGGATTGAACATCTAGCTAGATATTCCCTGGTAATAGCAAAACAAGATTAAAGTTTATAAAGGTTTATATATAAGGGCTGCATGATCCAGAAACCAATAAACTATTAAGTGAAATCCTTGTAAACTGGCATATTTAAATCAAATTGCACAGAAATGGTATACAACCTTCCTAAGAAGGAAAATACTTGATTGATTTGTGAAAAGGCAGACCACAAAGGATTTTTTCTCACCCTATCTATTCCATTGCAAAAAGTTTGATTGCCCCTTGTTAATGACAGCCCCTGCCTTAACTGGAGTTTGATAAGCAGTCTGCAGAGCAACGGTTAAAAGCATATGATATATATCATATGAAACATCATTTAAAAGAATCAAATATAACCAACTATATAACAGCTCACCTATGGGTACTCCATGTCTTACACCTGCAAATATAAATGCATCATCCAGAATTCAAACAGAATTATAGATGAAACATTTACTGCAATATCTTCTCAATAATCTGTGAGATTTGAGAACTGAGGATCATTGGCCACAAAATTTGTGGTATAATGGTTGATACCCACAAAATCTACAGACCCCTTCATAAATCTGGATCTGTTCGTCAGTGAATTTGGGAAGCCGGGAAAGAACTCTACTGCGCATAGAAGCCGGATAATCTCCAGAAAACAGGGGATCTAATATCCTATACAGCAGTGAATGTAATTTTTATTACAACAATCAGTTTCATGAAGGGAACGCGAATCCAATGAAGCAGAGGTCATACCTGACAGGATAACAGTGCAGAGAATCCAAAAGTGGCTGCCAGAAAACCCCACACTCCGGATGATGAAATATGTAAACTAGGTCAATCAGGAACAATACTACACAACCCACTGGAATCAAACCAAGGACTTAAAACACGGGGCCGAAATCTAATCAAAGAAAAATACAACGGAAACTTCAGATCCTCAGTCGCAAAACCTCACATCTTGGAATTAAAAAAACCTGCATCAGGCTCGCGCGTTTGGAATCCATGTCATGGGGAACCGGATCGCCAACCGCTGTTCGTTTTCTGGACATCGTTTGCCAGCGAAAATGCAGCACAGAAGACCTGCTTTAGCAAAAGGCAGATGAAACCCTAACAAAAGGCGGGAATGGATAAAAACACAAAAAAATGTTTAAACGCCCGTCAAATTTAATCCCGTGACGTGACCGACCGCAGGCCCTTTACCATAGGGGGAACGCCTTCAGCATAATAAACAAATTGCATTAAAAAAGGACTCCAAAACTCACCATATCACCAAGATATCATGATTTTTTCAATTGACATTCTTAAAAAAGGAAGACTTCTTAGTGACGGTCAAATGGATGTCAAATTTAAGGTTGGAATTAAAAGTGAACACAAGATATCTTTAAGATATCATGATTTTTCAATTGACATTCTTAAAGAAGGAAGACTTCTTAGTGACGGTCAAATGGATGTCAAATTCAAGGTTGGAATTAAACGTGAACACACTCACTACATTACAGCCCACCCCCCTTCAGGATGTTATTATAGAATGCCTCTCAGCGTAACAAATGGATGTCAAATTTAAGGTTGGAATTAAAAGTGAACACACTCACTACATTACAGTCCACCACCACCCCCCATGATGCCTTTGTAGAATGCCTACCGGCATAATTAGATTAGAGTTATTCTATGTGGGATATTTCCAGCTGTCTTTTTTATGTGCAACCAAGTCAATGGTAACTTGTGTTTATTTAGGACTGAAATTTCTAAGTTATGAAAAGATTGGAACATGGATGGTTGAAAGAAATTCAAGATTTTGTTTCTTTATTGGATCTGCAAATTATATCGCTTGTCATTGTTGGCCTTTTCTTGCTTAGAGCAACATAAATATCGGTTACCATGTTGTGTATCATCGGAAGCGTTAAGATTGTGAGATAAGCCTATAAAATACAACAGTAATCTAAACTTGTACATAAATGCTTGGGGCAAACTCAAGTGGCATTACTTGAGACTAAGTCATTTAGTTGACCTGTGGGTGGTCCATGCTTATGGATGGTGCTGTAGAATCTAGCAGGCATGCAGTGCAAGGTAATTTATTGACTGCACATCAAACTAACTATAAGGATCTTATGTATTAGGGAACATTGTAGAATGAATTGATCTCAAAGAAGATGGATATAGGAATTTGGATACTCCTGAATCCTGAGTAGGGATGATCTTTTAGTATGGCCCTGGAAATTTGAAGATTGAATTTGTATATTTTTAAAATCTGTGAATAATATCATCAATGCTGTGAATGCTTTTAATGATTTGAACATATGGAAACTCCCCTTTGAAAAGCTTTCTTTGGAAAGTTAGCAAAATAGCTTATATGCCAAGGGTAGTAAAGCTAATCAAGTCAAGAGTATCATATGCCTCTTAGTCATCATTGCCCTATCAAGCTTGCTCTCTACGTTAGAGAGCACACATTCAAGGAAGCTGAATCAATCAGTCACTAGACTTGTACTCAGCTAGTACTTTGGCAAGCTGATTTTTGACTCGGACTTAGAAGTTAGATTCCAACAAAACCTCAGCCAAAACTTGGCAATTGAAAAAAATGAAATAGAATAAATAGTGTTTAGATTTTTTTTTGTTAGCTGCATTCCATATAAAATGAATTCAGAATATACACAAAACTAATCAATTACATCTACCATATAAAGTATACACCAAGAGTAAATAAATAATGTGATTTTGACTATTGGAAGCTGAAAACCGGGATGAAAGAAGATTTGAAGCAGATTGGAAGCAAATACATTGAAACCTTTCTCATATCAACAGTTGTCATATTTGGAGCAAAATTCCATTTCTCAATCCATATAATACGCCAGCAACAAGCATGAACATGAATGGATCTGCTAGTTGTATATTGTAGGTTATTTTTTATTTTATTATTCCTCTCCTGCCTACCCACAATTTTCTTTTGCAACAATTTGTGGCTGTGCATAACGGAATGAATTCTATCTTTGACAAAATTTCAGCTAACAAGATGATCTTTAATGCAGGCTACCACCAGAGGAGAAGAAGGCATGACTCTGTTTTTTGTTTGTTGCAACCCTAATTGTGGTTATCGATGGAGAGATTAAGCTTTGTCTTGGAGTCACAAGAGTTAGGGATCGTTATGTAAGTTAACAAGTTTAAAGTTTAACATTTCTTTCTGGTTTGGGTATCTTATCTTTGAATGTTCTAGGCAGATCTTTTAGCTTCAATGGTAACATAAAAATTGGGAAGTATCAGTATTTATTTCTATTTCAATAAAGTCCTTAAGAAATTCATTCGTTTCTTATGTGGTTCTATCCATATTGTGCTGTCTTATTTATATGGTTTTTTATTCTTGTGTGGCTGATAACGTACTTGCTGCCATTGTAGCCAGGTCTATTTGCTGAGCCAAAGATTCTGCCTGTTCTGTCTACCAAGCAAAACATCTGTTTTGCGTGTTAATTTTTGTTTAGACAGCGCTTATGGAATTAATGTCAATGATATTGATGGAAGCTGGAGGCCTTTGAACTTGTTTGCTATGGTTTAAATTTGTATTGGAACATAACTCTTCTGACGATGACGGCCTTTACATCAGTACAGTCAGACGTGTACTAGCATTGTATAAAGCACACTGGAGACAGATAATAGAGGCAGGCTTTAATGTGAATCACAGGGAAATTTTATGGTCTCTTCAAAATACAGGAGCCTTTTATCTTACTTGTGAATATTGAAATGAGTAGGATTCATATTGACTGCTTTTTAGCTTAGGTTGGGTGTTAATTACAACTTTTAATTTCTGTTTTGAATAATTACTAATTAGTGTGCCTTTTGTGTATCTTATGCCATGGGTAAATTAAAAAACTGCTTACCAGAAGCAAGAAGACTAACTGTGCAAATAAAATTTCAGGTGTGGGGTTGACAAATATTTAATATTTGATAGAAATGGAAACGCTGTTCATCTGAATGGCACACTACAGAATGGGGTTGATTGTATGTTTCAGGTTGTGCATGCCTACTGTGAACCCGTGACAGTTGCATTGCCATAATGTGAAGGATATTTATTGTTTTCTTTGGAGGAGGAATAGGATGTAAGTAGCAAAGGATTTTATATTGAACACGTTGAATGAGGATGCGTTCAATATAAATCCTTTGGTGCTTATATTCCCTCCTTTCCCCCCACAAAGAAATAAAAATAAAAACAAAAAACAATTATACTTAAATGTTCTCCATGGAAAACATAAATAGATTGACTGAATGTGCTGACATACAATTGAGGAATTGTTGAAAAGAGAAACAAGGTTAAGTTTAGGTTCAGATCTAGGTTTCCATGACATTTTTCCTTGTGTAATTTTAGTGATGTAGTGTTTTGTCCAATAAAAGTGCCTATTTTACTTGGTTTCATCTATAATTGTTCGTTGTGATTGCAAATAGAAGAGCCTTGACTGTACTGACAATTGGAAGTGATCTAGATCTGGGAATTTAGGCGCCATAATTAATTTTTGCCAAAGCCCTTAAGGTCGTGAGGCTAGATCTAATGTGCATAAATGGTTGGACATTGATTATAATGCTTTGTTCGCTTATTCTCTCTTATTGACCTTCAAATGTCATCATTGAATATCTTCACATTGAATTTCATCATTCCACAGTCATCATTGAACATCTTATACAAATTTTTAAAATACGAGCCTTGAGAAACTGTGGGTGCACGTGTTCATGAATTAAGTGAATTGAATAAAATAGTCCATTTAAGACTCAAGGAAGAATCAATAGTTTGTGTATAGAAAGATTCATTAGTAATCTTGTTCACGTCTTTGCTCAAAACAGACCTGAATTCGGAGCCAAAACTTTGTTATTCAGCATACATTTATACATTTGCATAAATGTGCATAGTATGGTGCTTAGTCTAGCTTGTGTAAAAAACCTAGAAAAACAAAACAGCCCAGGAGAAACACCAGACACATCAAAAACCAAAATTATGTGGTGTAAACTTGCCTTCAAACCGGATAAAATACGAGTGATAATCTGATCCAACATGGGTGTAGAGGTCAATGAGAATTTGACAACACTGGTCTTTAAGTGCCTCTTACACAGATTGTCTTTCTATGATTTCTTCAATTGGGATGCCCCAAATCCATTTTCTTCTGTACACACTTCCACAAACCTTGCTGTTATGGCTTCATTTTAATTGCCAGGCATGGTAATTGAATACACATCTCTTGCTCTTCCATTTCAGTAGTTGAGATGGTAATTGAATACATATTTTTTGCTCTTTGATTTCAGTAGTTGAGGTGGTAATTGAATACATACTTTTTGCTCTTTGATTTCGGTAGTTGAGCATTCTCCTCAGAATTTAGTGATTTTGTTCTGTTATGTCATTGGGTGTTTTTAATTGTCATTTATCGCTATTTAAATTTTCTTTTTTCTCGTCTTTTTTCTTAACTTTGAAGTTCTTCTGTAGAAAAAACATGCTCAATGGCAATGCCATGAGGGTGATTTGAAACTACTTGTGCTTATTACATCAATAAATTTCTTGAAGTTCCTCTTCAATAGAAAGCTTTCTTAATGGAAAATTCCATGAGGGTGGCTCGAAATTTGATCTGCCCACTACATTAATA
The DNA here is from genome assembly GCA_019776745.2 of Taxus chinensis. Classification (NCBI taxonomy): domain Eukaryota; kingdom Viridiplantae; phylum Streptophyta; class Pinopsida; order Cupressales; family Taxaceae; genus Taxus; species Taxus chinensis. The sequence goes on from CM034147.1 coordinate 886,945,115, forward strand.
AACTTCTTGTGATCGTTACCATTGACTAAACCCGAATACATAGTGTCACATTAACTAATTTCAAACGTTGAAAATTGTCTTATTCTTGCATAATTAGGCTTTCTTATTTGGTCCAGGTGGAAAAGCCAGATGTGATGTGCAACATTGACCCAGATTTTTAAAATGTTATAAATTCTGAAATGTTGTCGTAAGAGTGGCAGCTAATTAGTTTGTCCTGAAAGTCGTGCACTATTAGGAAACTGCTATCACAACAGTCACTTATTTACATCTTGCTAATAAAGCGTAGGCCCTTAGTAGGATGGTACAAGGGCTGATATAAAAGATATTACCATCGTCCCTTGATTGAACATATGAATATATTCTACTCTTTTAAGGAGAGTGCAATTCACATATGAGACATTTTAGTGTTTTAGGTCTCTCAAAACATAGATGAGTGTCTTTTTTCGAGAGGAATTCAATAAGAGATAAGATTTTAGGGTTCATTGAGGCATGAAGAGATTATCATTTCACTTGTAGAGGCACTTTGACAACTTAGGGAGCCCAAAACATTAAATGTTGGTCATTATAGAGGGTCCAAAACACATTTTCAATGAAAAATGGTCCCTATGGGCTTTCAAGTGCAAATTATGGGCTCAATCGTTCTGATAGCATTCTCAATCTAAATCTCTCTTCAAGCTTTTTCCAATGAGATTAAGAACATTGAATGAAACTTTGCAACAAAGAATATGGCCCTCAGGATTTTATGAAATGTTTTTGTTTAAATGGGTCTTAGGGACTTGTGACGCCTTAATTGCTACTGAAAGTGATATGGGCCATGTGTCTCCCTATTTGGGATTGTGCCAAGTGGCATATTTGGATGCTCTTTTTATGGTGTGGTCCCCGTCTTGCTTGAGAACTTCCTTTCAAACCAATGCGAGACAATGCATTCATATGCACGACACTCATGATTAAGTTCTATGTGAAGATGGGTACTACGTGCGAGGCACTTTAGGACCTATACGGGATGGTGACACATGTCACCATCACAAAGTCGTCAGGATCACAAACTTTTGAACACTTTCATGGGCTTTATCTTGACTTAGTGAACACGAGTATTGCAAGCTTTCATCATGTGTCCCCCTAGAGCTCTTAACACTTAATCATTTAGCTGTCAAGTAAAAGATAAGGGGATCCACCTCTCCAAGACTTTGGACTTAGCTTTGTGTGGGCCTCCTTTTTCATACTCTACCTTACTACCTTGTGTAATTTAAGGTGTCACCCTCGAGCTCCTCTCACGAATGTGGGATTAAATTCTATTTTTATTTCAACAAGGCATGTGTCTATTTGTTATTAGAGATACTTGAAGTTTTTTTATGAGCTCTCTTTAGACCACAAGATGAAGTATCCACAAGTTTTTGAAAAGTTGGTGTGAGCACAAGTGATTGTTTTTAGGCTTTGAGACTCCAAAAACACTTGTGCCACCATTGGAGGGCTATGCAACTTTTAGAAGATTATGACCACCATTTTTACAGCTCTACATTAAATTTGAGGGCTCTGTGACTGTTGAGAGACTCAGAGCACTACATCGACACCATAAAGATTAGAGAACATAAGACAAACAACCTTTAATAGACACAAATGTGACCGAGAGGGAATTTGAGTGCATAATAAGTGGACCATAAACTCATTTTATTAACATTTTTATGATTCAAAGGGGGCATATGTTTGTTATATGTTGAGACTATATCCTTAAGCATCCATTAGACATATGAGTCAATATGAGCACATAGAAAGCTTGGAAACCCTTTAAACCCTCTTTGACATTTTTTTTGGAAGTTCTCAAGTTTGATAAAATTCATATAATTTTCCCTTTGATGATCTCTTTGTTGTGTCTCAAGATCTCCAGGCTTGTAAATTCCTTGAATGGGCACCAAAAACTATATATAAAAGGGAAAACACGTACACATTCCAAAGGAAACAAACAAAACATGTAGAACACTTATTATAAAAAAACAAAAAAAACAAAGACCTACTCTAACTAGTCATGACGGAAATTTGTTAAAACCATTGATTGGAAATGCAAAGGAGGTACCTTTTTTTGGATGATTTGTTTCCCTATGATGAGCTTTTACGAAACTTTGAACAACCATTAGAAGGAGAGAAGTTATTATTTTTTTATTTTTGACTTTTTGGGTCCTCTAAAATATGTAGTGTTTGAAGAAGGTAGCTCCATTGTTCCTTGTCTTCATTATGGCTAGGTATGATTGGTAGCTGGTGTTGAAATTCTATCCCTTTTTAAACATTCCTCATGTTGTGACATGAACAAGGAAAATGCCTCCTATTGGTTGGTTTCTAGAGACGTGTGTATTGGGGCAAGATCCTCTAAAACATATACCCTTCTTCTCTTTTGGATTGGATTTTGCTTCTATATAATGAGGACTCGTAGTCACATTTTCAGGATCTCCTTGATTGATGCCTTTTAGAGTTCCTAAAGATGGTTGCATTCCTCTTCTCCCAAGTCTTATTCTTTCTCGGGCTCCAAGAGATTCAATTATGAACTGCCAAGTCAATTCTTCATGGGCAAAGAGGCTTCTATTAGTGTGCTCACCTATTACAATCAAGAATTTGTTTACTTATCCCCCTTTAACTAGCTTATCCATCACGAGCTCTCTTGTCAAATACTCTAAAGTACATAGTTATCTTCAATGCATGTATATAGTTCATATGTATTTTCTTGGAATGATTTATTGAGAAATTTTCATTGAACACTAGGGAGGTGTAGTAATGTGTGAAGCCGTGCGTTGATCCCTTTGATACTCTGAAGTACAATTAGTTCCATATTAAATGAAATCCCATGTCTGTATACGAAACTCCTAAAGGTTTTCAATACCAAGAACTTCTCGACTTTGGGATAGGTATTAATTTCTATTGAAACAAATGTGCACTTCAGAGGTTGTATGTGGTTTAAGGGTTTAATGTGAGCCATTTGCTAAGAAGAGGCACACTATATAAAATGGGGATGTTGTTGATATAAAACATCAAGGGAGGAGTACCATGACATATTATGTTTGTGTTCTTTGTGTTTCTCTCTTAACATATTTCATGCTAAGAAATAACTTCTATTATATTCACTATTTTTTTTTCTGGTTTGATTGATTGGGTTTTTATCCAATGTCTCCACCAAAACCCATTTGGTGGAATTGGTTTTGACTGGTGGTTGTTTGTTTATAATTTCTGTTGTTTCTAAGTTTTGAAAGCCATTTAGTGAAAATGGATGACCCATTTTTAATCATTTTCTCACTCCAAATGCATTGGGTAATGCGTGAGCCACATGAAAAATTGCATTGAGTATCTTGGGAGACCATGAAGAAAAAATTTGCAAGGTAATGATTGACACAACTGATAGAGGCCACGAGAGACAATATATTTGAGGTTACAACTTCATCAAAGAACAATAGATGTATTATTTTGTCTTAGTGCTTTTCTAATTCATTTGAGGTTCCAACATCATCAAAGAACAATAGTTGGGGATTATTACATTTTGGTACTTTACCATCTCAGGTGGGGTTCTTTCAAGAGAATTATAAGAAATAGCTTGCAAAATTGTAACAACGTGTGCAAAATTGTCATTGGTTGTAAATTATTAGGAACATATATGAGAAGTAGGAGGTGACTTCCCAATGTTCAGAATGATTTATTGAACCATCCCATATAAGTCACAAAGGATTATAATATGCCAATTTAAAAGACAAGTTATTGCTCCCTACCTTCTAATATTATTCTTTTTTTTTTTTTTTTTTTTCATGTTTTCTCAAATGAATGTCTATTTAGATGAAACATGTTTGATAGCATTGGCTAGAATGTGTCTTAAACACCGGTCCACATCTTGTTTTATTTTTGAATTTTCCATCTTACTTTAGTATCATTATCTACTCACACGTTCCTATATTTTTGCTTACAAGACATGCATTTTCTATATATAATTTTTGGTGATTGCTTTTGTAAGTAAATGCATATGGTTTGCATAAATATTTTCACAAAATATCGCACCCTAAGCTCTTGATTGTTATTTTTGAGAATCTACTTCTTTGACTTGCATGTTTTTTTTTAGAACTGTATAAATCTAAATTAGAAGCCTTAACAATCTTGAAGACAAATGATTAGCAAGCTACTACACATCTATCATGAATGAATGTATTCAATTTTTCCTACAGAGCATTCCTACATGATATTGAAGGAATGTTTGTTATGTGCATGCCTCATAGTTATTGAGTGATGCGATTCGTATAATGGGCTAATAAGCTCAAATATAGAGGAAAAGGGCTAGTAGTGGTGCACCCTAAGTTAAGGGGTCCACGAAATCAATTGTTTATCATGTGGGGCTGCGATTTTTTCACCAATATGTGGTTCATATTTGTCTTAACTTATATTTGTTCCTTGGAATGTTTAATTGGAGGGAAAGTCATAGTTTGAATTGATTTAAAATTGTAAATTTGAGTTACACTCCAACCATGGTGGAAACTAATACTTGAACATGGGTGATACTGATTGAACATTAAATTTTTAATACTTGTACATGGATGAGAAGTCTTACATGTCATGATGTGATTGGCTACTCTACATAATTATTATGTCTAAAATAAATAACCGCTAGATAGTACTATGACAACTATGAAGTGGTACTATAACAACTATTGGGTATTATGTGATCAAGACTCATGTCAACTATTGGATCATGTTAACCTATTGGCCCCTCTCCCCTAGCTACTATATTCTCTAAAGAGTCATTTTCTGTTCTTTTTATTAATTTTTATGAATGAGACAACACTATTTTAATGAATAAACATTTTAATATTGTGAATTTCAAATTGCAAGAAACATGCATGCCTAATATGTTCTTTATTGCAAGAAACATGCATGCCTAATATGTTCTTTTCATTAACGATATTTCTCGCTCCATTTGAAAAATGATGTCTCGTAAGTTTTTAATAAGTGGTGGCTTTATTGAGAAAAGTCTAATGATTAACCTTGAAGCGGTGGAAAATGATTAATTTATAAACTAGGGTGTAGTATACAAGCTAACACATTTAGCAAATCTCCCTTGCATATCTCACGATTTGGAATTAAATAAGTCCGAGGAGTATATTTGTTAAAATTGACTAAATAATCCTTACGTAAACATCTTAAATCATATTTTTTTGAAGTTTGAAACTCTCCCCTATGGGTCCATCTTTTGGAATAATTTGGTAAAGACTAGAAGGGACCTAGAGGCAGGATGCAAATGGAATCTGGGAACTGGGGAAGAGATTCTTTTCTGGGAAGACAACTGGGCTGATTTCCAAAACCGTAAGAACAACAACTCTTGGGAGCAGCTTTAAAACAACATTACAACGACAATTGGACAAAAGGTCAGTGACTACATATGCTGTGTTGATGGGAGGATTCAATGGAAGATTTTAAAAACTAATCTTTCTTGTCATAGAGATCTTATAGAGGGTGTACGAAGAACTTTCAGCCACATCCCAATAAGTCAAGTCCAATCTAAAGATGAGTTTATCTAGATCCACTCATTTGATGGAGAATACTCGGTGAAAACGGGGTACCAATTGTATGCAAATGAAACTCATTATGGCTTTGACTGGAGCAAATATGGTATAAAAAAACTCACTCCCAAAATCAACCATTTCCTCTGGTTGGTTTTGAACAAGAGCATTCTTACCATTGACAACCTCATTAAGAGGGGATCTAATATGCCTAATAGGTGCTACCATTGTAAAAAGGAGTATGAGACAATTCACCACCTTTTTTTACATTGTCATGCTGCTGTTGCTTTGTGGAAACTCATTTTTAGCTGATTTGGCATAGACTGGTCATTTCTGGATGATATTGTTCAAGCTTGGGAACAATGGAAACCTCCTTTCAAACATGGCATGCTCAGGAAACTTTGGAGGCTCATATTTCCCCACACCATCTGGAGAATCTAGAAGGCGCAACTCTATCATTTTCAAAAATATCATGATATCCAACAAAAGGATTTTAAACAAAATTACTGTTGAAGCCAAGGAGAACATTATGAAATTCAACCCACCTAAGAGTTATAAGTATCCCAAGGAAGAGGAGAGGTTCTTGATTGCTTGGAATATTGATAGGTGTCTTGTTCAATGGATTCCCCCACTTGAAGGCTGACATAAATTGAATTTTGATGGTGCCTCTAAGGGTAACCCCAGAACAACGGGTGCTGGTGGCCTACTCAGAAACCATCTTGGACATCCCCTTGTTGCTTATGCTGGCCCCATGGGCAAACAATCTAATCATTATGTTGTGGCCCTCACTGCTCTTTGGGGAATCAAAATTGCTAGGGATCTCAAGGTAATGAATTTAATTATTGAGGGCAACTCTCTACACATTATAAAAAATCTCACAAGTACCCAACCCCCCAGCTGGACCATAAAATATTTCATCAATGAGGCCAAGATCTTATGTAAAGAGTTCAACATCATTAATATTTGGCACACATATAGAGAAGGGAATAGTGTTGCTGACGCACTAGCCAATGATGGTGTCATCATTAATCAATTTAAAATTTGGAATGATTATGGGGAAATATCGCACACAACAAGAGCTATTATTTCTAAGGAAGCTAAGGGCACATGTCCATTCAATTAAGTTTTTTCGGTGGATTTGGCATGTGTGAAGAAAAGATGTTGTGTACTATGTGGATTTGAGAGTTCTCTCTCAAACGGATCATTTTCCTCTGCTTTTTGTATCTCAGCTTCAACAGTCAAGTTGTTAGGAAGATTGACATTTGTTGTTCTCAGTCTTTGGAAGCTCCGTGGGTCCCCTGTTTTGGCATTTTGTGTTCGGGCTCAGATAGTCATGCTGTTGGGAAGTCGATTTTTAGCTGTGTCCAGACTGTTGTAGCATTGTGTTTGAATTTTCTCTTCAAAATGGGCATACCCCCATTCCATGTGGAGCCAATTTGTTACCCTTATTGGAAACACAATGAAGAATTATGGAAGGCCCTTGATGTGGATGGCTTCACAGAATTTATGCAGAGGATTAAAGGGCATGATAGAAACATCCCTCTCATCTTTTCTTACAAATGGAAGGATATGGTGATTACCTTTAAAGGTAAAGAGTTTACCATAATCGAGAGATTGATTTCTTTCATTACCGTGTTAGGGATGGATGAGATTAAGTTCTACAGAAACAAATTTGATAATGGCACTGAAGAGAAACGATTTGTGGAGGGGGATGAAGCCCTGAAAAATTAGGAAATCTGGTTTGTGCTGTGTTCTTCTATCCCTCCCCCTTATGGAGAAGTTGCTAAGATGGCTATAAGGTATATCACCTTGGAGGGACATTTTTCAACCCCACCGCTCCATCATTTGGTCTTTCTAAATCATTTCAGGTACACTCCTAAGGTCAATATTTCTTATTATATTCTCCATTCCCTCGAGAAATCCATTCTTGATGTTCAGGCTCACCTGCATGGCCTTTCACTTCACTAGGGGGTTATTTTCGTACTACATAAATATTTCCATGATGTTGTGGCCAATAACCCCCCCCTCCACAACAACCCAAGCTCAGAACAAATAATCCTAGTTTCTGGGCTTCCTTCTCTGACCCCCGTCCTACCAAAAGGGTGTTGTGTAATATCTCTAAGGGAAAAGACATAGCCGTGGCTGAAAATATCCTTCATATTAGTAAGTCTTCCCTTGACCCCTGAGCAAACATTGACTTAAGATCCCAATTGAGGCAACATGATGATACGATCAAGGGCATTAAAGACAATGTTGATTTTCTTCTCAATAAAGGTAGCAAGGAAGAATTGGGATCTACAACTCTTTCAAAAATTGAGGAGAAGATTGAAACTCTTATTAAGAAATAAAGTGCCTTGGAGGAGAGAATGCAACAAGTGGTAAATAAGCAAATCAATCAACTCTACATGCACAAAGCTTTACTTGATTTCATCCAAATTCAAGTAAAACATATTTGTGACATTAGTGGCATACCCGAGGATGTGTGAAAGGAAGGAAAAATCAAGAAGAAGGCCATTGCATCGAGTAGCAAAGACCCTGCCCAACAAACTACCCTCAATCTCTACAACGCCTTGATGGATGATCAAAAGGTCTTTAACAAGTTTCTCAAATAGGTCTTTGGTGTCCTTTTGGTTTTTTTCTTGATGCTGTTATTTTATGGTTTCTTAGCTGTTGTTATGCTATTTTTTGGGTATTGTTGGGCTTCTTATTGGCAGTCTGCCCCTGCCTTGTTCTTTAGTGTTATTTCTATCTCTCTTAGGCTTTTGCTGTTGGCGTGTGGCCCCCACTTATAAAAAAACCACTATGCTTACTTTGTATATCCTGGATTTTAAGCCCTTTTGTACTTTTGGGTATGGTTCCCTTCAAAACCATTTACCAATAATAAAAAAAACATCTTAAATCATACATACATTTTAATTATGTATTCTTTTATATTATATTTTTTTATTTTGCAATCTATTTTTTTGTGTGTGTAAAATGCTATCCCTATCGATGTCTTCATTACACTTTAGGGTGTAAGTGCTAGTCATAATTAAAATTAAAAGTTGAAGAAAAATAATATCTAATTATTTACTAATATTTAACCTGTCCCCCGCTTCCTTCTAGTCATTTTTCAACGAATTCATATAAAAAGACGAGTTTGGTTTCTTTTGTAATTAATCTATAACTTTATTGAAATTTATGAGGACATGAATAAGAGTAAGATGTCAAGGGTGAAGTTGTAGTTGTCGATTAACTAAAATTGGTTATAAGAGGTAGTACGGGGATAATTAACCTAATCTAGGAGGGCACAAAGACATTAAATAATTATTCTAAGACAATATGTAAAGTAACTACATAACTGAACTAATGTAATAAATCCCTAATATGCAAGAAGGAGGTGAGGAAAGAACTCAACTGATCATTGGTGACTATTGTAGAGTTTCATAGAGGTGGTTGGAGAAATCAAGAACATGAACGATTGTGTAGAGGTCTTGAAAAGACTAGATCTGGAGGATCTGAGTGGATTGGGGTGCCTAGAGGAGGACTGGGGTGCCCTTGGGCTCTCTGGTCTGCAATTTGAGTGAGCTGGTCTGCGAAAAAGCCCTGAAACTAGTTCTCATAAGGTCAGAAGGTGTTTCGAAACCTTCGTTGTTTGTCGCATTAGATTCGTTGTCCCATGCAATATGTCACCAATAATTCAAGCTAATGAAAAGACCTGTAAAATACCAAAAGGAAGTATCAAAACTCTATAAATATAAGAATGCAAATGAATGAGTTGGACTGACCTCAACTGCCACAACAATGGGATTATTACTATGAGTGTTGCACTAAATTTTAGACCCAAATGTAGTTTTGGTGAGTGTGTACATGTCGTGCCCTAGGTGCTCTTGTGCCAATCACACTTTTTGAAATAACGAGTAATAACTAAATGTAGAAAATGTAATAACATGTGTGCATGGAACATAATAGAATCCATCCCCCTATGAAGTGTGATGTAGACTCCCTAGCTTGTGCCTTGATGATGGAGCTATGTGGATGCAAATGCAATAGATGGATGCAACTTTAGATGAGTGATAGTAGTAGATGATGCTAGGTCCCCCATTACGGTCTCATATCTTTATATTTATAGGGTTCTCTTGATCAGATTTCATAATTATCCCCAACATGGTTGAGTACCAAAAAGATGAGGATGAAAAATGGCTAGAAAGAGCCCAAAAAGTGGTGAGAAATTAGAAAAAGGACTGGGGCACCCATTGTGGGACCTGGGTGCCCACGAACACCCCAGTACTACCTTGGGTTCCCCAGATGAGGCTAAAATGATTGGAAAATGCTGAAACAAACTAGGCATGTGGATAAAAATGTGCAGAAATGATGAAATAAAAGTAAAATAAGATGGCCAAAAGACGGGGGTTGATTAGTAATTTCTTCACTCAAGAACCTTCTAAATAGTACTATGAGACCGGGATAAATATTTTCTAAAGTGCATGATTTTGTGACTACAATTGTATATATGGAATTGAAAAGTACATTAATGATAGATAAGTATTAAGGTAAAGATGTAGATTATTGATTTGAATAAATGCATTGTTTTGGTATTCAATTTTTTTATAATGTTATTATTATTTTCTCAACTTCAAAAATCTTAATGACTCTTAAGTTATGTTCTGTTGTATTTGGTAGTTGGTTTTAATAGAAAATTATAGGATTTGTATCTTATAAATAAAATGATGTATGTTGGGTTAAGGATCCTAATGTGATAGGTCCTCCCTATAACAAGCTATTATATTGAACACTTCCTTACGCAATAGTGTTGTTGTTCTCTTATGATTTACAAAACTATATTCTCTAGTTTTTATTTATAATTCTGCAATAATATCCTATAATAGTTGTTGTATGTTACTTTATTTTTCAAGTGTCATCATTTTTGCATCAGTTTGAAAGAAAAAATTTGAATTTTAGTTAGTTATATTCATTTTATTTTTTATTTCATGATATTATATACTTATTGAATATTACATTTAATTCTCAAGATACTTATAAGTTATTTTCAAAGAGCCAATAGAACAATCAATCAATTTATACATATGTGGTAAATTTTCTAAAGATTAACCAATGAAATTATTTGATCTATAAACCTTTAGCTTTGGAAATTTACGAGACCACAAAAATTACTGTTCTACTTCCAATTCCTTGAAAATGACAGTTCTTAATGCTAGTGAATGAATTCTGAACTTAGAACTATTTTGCAGTAAAGGAAAGATGACAATTTAATACACACACACAATATTTTTATCCTGGAAACCCCCAATTTGAGGGAAAACTAGTCAGGAAGAGAAATTGCTCTTTCTTCCCATTTATATATTGGCCAAAATTAAAAGTAAATACATATTAAAATAAGCTGAAGGAAGATAAACAATGTCAACACCTCCCTTTTATACTTGCTTTCTCTGTTCTCACACCTTATTTTTACAAAAAAAACCACCTTCAATGGTTTCTTTCTCACTTTTATTCATTCCAATTTTGATGCCTCAATTCCACTTGTTCTCATGCTTAAATATCTCACTCCCCATGTCCTCCTATGCACTGGAGAATGGGAAGAGAAATTCCAAGGAAGATACACAACCAAATGTTTGAAATCTATGACCCTTCGTGGCTTCATTTATTTTTCCGTTCATTAGTGACAGGACTGTCGGTATATGCAGACCGATGGTTACGTAACTGTCGTTAAGTGTAGAGGGGTGATTACACAACCTCTGGGGAGGTTACACAACTGCTACTATGCATAGAGTGGCGGTTATGTAACTTTACAATTTGCTCTTCTTTTTGTCTGATTTTTCTTTTGGTTCTAGTTGTTCTGATGAAGTTGTGTTTCTTTAGATCCCTATGGATCACACATCCCATGCTCAGGAGCCTTTTGGTCCCACAAAATCTTAGCGGGGGAGTAGATGAGGAAAACAATCCCTCACTTTCTCCTTTGAGTACCACCAGGCCGACATCGGTGTTTTACCCTTGAGTCCAACTTACCAAGACTCCTGTGGACCTCTTCTTGTTTCTTTGATCTTCTACTACAACACTACATCCTCCTCCAATTCATCTCGTGATTCCAAGACACAATCCTCTATGGAAGGTAGTAACTAAAATTCATCTTCTTCGTTAAGCATGGATGGCTCATATAGGGGCAAGTTCTCACAATTTACTACTGAGTACATCCACACAAAGTTTGGTAAATCAAATCGGAAAGCATTTTCTCCAACATGCTCCAGTATGGTGAAGGGTCCATACCATAGTGGCTTGAGTTTCCTTTCTTGACCTTGTAGTCTCTCCTTGCTCAAGTAAAGCTAAACCTTGTCTCCAACCTAAAGTTTTTGCTCTCTATGATGCTGATCGTGTCTAGCCTTATACTTGGCTTGATATTACTCCAATTGTTCTTTCAACTTGTGATGAGTTTTCTAGATTCTCTCGAGGAACTTTGCTGCTCTAGTCACCTCTGAATCATGTATATCCCCTTCTTCCTACTACCCAACCACCATGTGTAGTGGATTAGTAGGTAGAAATCCTAAGCATGCTTCAAATAGTGACTGTATAGTGGATATGTGTACCACCTAGTTGTAGGAATGGTGAATGTAGACTAAGGACTCATCCCAAGTCCATGGACATTTGCTATTACATCCTCTAATTAGTTGTACCAAAGTCTTGTTTACCACCTCTATTTTTTGATCTATTTGTGGATGGAAGGACGTGCTCTTATGTAACTCGGTGTCCAAATTGTCCCAAAAAGAGTCAAAAACTTCCCCAAGAATTTGGAATCTCTGTTAGAAACAATAGACTTTGGAAAACCAAAATCAAAATGCACCATACATTAGCAAATAAAAGTTCAGTTTCCTCACTTTTATTGTCTTTGTACATGCCATAAGCACACAAATTTTACTAAATATATCTATAACAAAATATAGATAATCATGCCCATGTTTAGACATAGGTATTCCTCCTATAAAATCCATAGAAATATCTTCCCAAGGATGGGTAGGAACCGGTAAAGGCATATACAAACCTTCCTTCCTGATTTTAGGCTTGCTTATACACCAATGTTTACATCCTCTTATGAATTTAATCACTTCTTCTTACATATTGGTCTAATACATGTACCTTTGCAAGTGGGCCAATGGTCTTGCCAACACCAAAATGTCATGCTGCTTTTGAGTTATGTGTTTGCCTCATTAATATAAGTTTTTCTTCTTTTGGCACACAAAGCTTCCCCCATCGGTAACACAACCCATCTTTGAGATAAAAATCTTCAATACCCATCTTTTCAACCCCTTTGGGCTGTAACTACTGATATGTCACCCAAAATATTTTTCTTGAGCATATGCCTATCTGTAAGCTTCCTTCATGAATGGCTCAAAATGAGAGATAGTGGCCAAACTAGATATTTTCTCCTGTGTGGGCAGCCTAGACAACATGTTTGCCACCAAATTTGTGCTTCCTTTCTTATACTTGATCACTACATGGAACTCCTAAAGGAATCCCATCTATTTGTAGTGCCTTTCCTACTACACTTTAGGTTGTGCTTGAAAATACTGGAGAGGTTTGTGGTTAGTGTGCACAATAGTTTCTTTACCCAATAAATAATGTTTCCATTTCTTAATTGCCTGAACTAGTGCATACATTTCTTTATCCTATAATGAACATCCCTTAACTGCTGAAGTGAAAGTTTCAGAATGATAACATACTGGGTTACCTCACTGTAGCAACACTGCTCCCATAACATAATCACTGAAATCTGTCTCTACTTCAAAGGGATACTAAAAATTAGGAAGGGAAAGTAATGGAGCATGAATAATTTTATACTTCAATAATTCAACAACCTGATATTGTTCCTTACCCTAGTCAAAACTCTTATTCTTTGTGGCTACTATGTGTAGAGGTGCTGCAATAGTGGAGATGCCTAGAATGAACTTCCTCATGTATTGTATTGCCCCCAAAAAATTATAGTCTCTGTGGCTCCCGTTGGTTTTGTCCAGTTGGTGATGGCTTCCACCTTATTTGGATCCAATCATATCTCTCCTCCTCCAACCACATGCTCAAGATAGAAAAGCACTTGTTTGGAAAATTCACACTTCTTCATATTGCATAACAGATGTTTCTCCTTGAGAACTTGCAAGACTTATTGCAAATGTGTTAGATGTTCCTCCCATGTGGCACTAAAAATTAGAATATCATCTAGATAAAAAATAACACATGAATATATGAATTCCCACAATACATCATTCATCAATCTCATAAATCTAGTGGGTGCATTACATAAACCAAATGAAAGTACTAGCCACTCATACAAGCCTTGTTTTGTTTTAAAGGTAGTTTTCCATATATCCTCCTCCTTCATCCCAGAATTTATGATAATCCAACTTGAGATCCAACTTCGTGAAAAACTTTGCATGCTGAAGCTGGTCCAAGAGGTCATCTATGAGTGGGAGTGAATATTTTTTCTTTATGGTAATCTTTTTTACGAAACAATAGTCGATGCACATTCTCCAAGAACCATCCTTATTTGAAACCATCACAATAGGTGAACCACATGGTGAGGTGATCAGACATATTATTTGTTAGTCTAGTAGCTCCTGGAATTGTTTCTTTACCTCTGTACTCTCTCAACAAGGATCATCCTATACAACCCAATATTTGGTAGAAGGGACTCTAGCAACAGTTCAATCTCATGCTCTACCTCCCGTTTTGGTGGTAACTCGCTGGGAGTCTAGAATACTTCCTGAAAATACTAAATTATGTTATCCAAATCTTTCATCCTTTTGTTAGCAATATCTAAACTTTCTACCCCATATTTCTTATCTTTCAATAAAAGTAAACAAAAGTGATTATGATTTTCATGAATTAGTCTCTTTGTCTTGGTTAGCACTTACCATAGCGATTTTTGTCTTACGTCGATGTGCCCAGATGTTGTAACTGACTCCATCCTTGACCCATCTGTATCGATTCTCCCTTCTCATGAATATAACATCCTTGATATACAAGTAAGGACTCTTGAAAACATCAAATGCATCAATTGTAATTACATCAACTTCCAATACATCTATATATTGATAATTTATCCCAAACTTGAACTTACATCTTCTTGTTACTTGAATTTATACACCCTTCTTTCACCCATCCCAAAGGATACAGGATGTGGATGTTCATAAGTTCCAAGACAAAACTTCTTTACAACTGCATCAGAAATCAAATTAGATCAAGAACCAGTATCAACCAAAGCATTTACCTTAGTCCTCTTGATTTGGATTTTTATCTGAAATAACTTACTCATCTCTTCCTCTTGTTCTTGGCTGTCTATGTTGGTTGGCTGTGCATCCAAGCCTCTCATCTACATCAGAATCATCCTCAATTTCTACCTCCTTATTTTTCTTTACAATTGTCATGGATTTATTTGAATCCTTGGTTTGGTTCTTTGGATACAATTTTGGATGTAACTTCCAACATGTAGCATTAGTATGACCATTGATATCACAATTCTTACAAAAATTCTTAGGATCTTTACAAGTATTCAAAGTAGTGGTGGTTTGTTTACCTTTACCTTTCCATTTACTTTGTTAATTGTTTGTCCCTACTCTTTCTTTGGCTGATTTGTTGACTACTTTTTCCTCGACTCCATTTCTCCTTGCTTCTTATCATCATCAATATAATAGGCTTGCACACATGCTTCATTGAGATCCTTGGGATTCATGGAGATGACCTTCCTTCGAAGGTGAGTGTGAAGTCCTCCCAAATACTTGGTCAGAATATCCTCATCCTCCAAGTCCATATTAAGCAACATGGCTTGTCTCCAAAAATCCGTAGTATAATCCTACACACTTTGACCACTGCCTAGTCTAAAATACTTCCATTTAATCATTTGGTCAGTCTTATGGCCAATAGGATAAAAATTAGCTCTAAGAAATTCTTTAAAACCTTCCCAAGATCTTACAATAGGACGTTTCTTCTTCTCACAAGTGGCTAGATGGGTTTCCCACCAAACCAGAGCATGTCCTTCCATTTTGAGATGTGCAAAGGTAATCCTTTGTGCCTCAGTGACATCATGTACACTAAAATAGACCTCCAATTATTTTAACCATTTATCAAGAAATTTTGCATCTACTTGTACTTCAAATATTTTTATCTCAACTTTAGTTTCAACTTTAAAAGGATCATGATCATATTTTACCTTCTCTCTTCCAACTAGAGTTTCTTCTTCACGCTCTTCCACATATTCTTCCTCATCATGGATCTTTCCTATGCCAAAATTTTTGGCCAAAGCTCGAACCACTGAGTCCATGGAATCTTGCTTAACTGAAGCATCTTTTTTAGTGAGAGTTATGAATAGTTCTTTGGTGTCTATACAACCTATCCATCATGGTTTCTAACATCTCAATTCTATGGACCAAGTTATCTTCCTCCATTTGATCTCTAACTCTTTGCTTCCACTTCTTCATAGATATATTCAGATCGCAAGGTAAAACTTATTCACCTTTAGACCTTGTCACTATCATACAAATCACAAGAACGAATACCAAAGTCCTGGATAATAATCTGCTCTGATACTAAAAATGATTTGTAAACCTCTAGCTTTAGAAATTTATGAGACCACAAAAATTATTGTTCTACTTTCAATTCTTTGAAAATGACAGTTCTTAGTGCTAGTGAATGAAATATTGTGAACTTAGAACTATTTTGTAGTAAAGGAAAGATGACAATTTAGCACGCGCGCGCACACACACACACACAATATTTTTATCCTGGAAACCCCCAATTTGAGGGAAAACCAGTCAGGAAGGGCAATTGATCTTTCTTCCCAATTATATATTAGCCAAATTTAAAAAGAAATATAGATTACAATAAGCTGAAGGAAGATAAACAATGTCAACAACTCCCTTATGTAATTGTTTGCTCTTTTTTCACACCTTGCTTCTACAAAATAATTCCAGCTTCAATGGTTTCTTTCTCACTTTTCTTCATTCCAACTTTGATGATCCTTAATTCCACTTGTTCTCATTCTTAAATAGCTTTCTCCCCATGTCCTCCCATGCATTGGAGAATGGGAAGATACATTCCAAGGAGAGACATGACCAAACATTTGAAAATCCGTGACCATTCGTGGCTTTATTTATTTTTCCATTCATTAGTGACAAGACCACCTGTGTATGCAGACCGGCGGTTACACAACTTCATTGCGGTTACATAACCATCATTCTATGTAGAGGGGGAAATTATGCAACGTTCAGGGGAGGTTATGCAACTGCTACTTTGCACAGAGTGGCGGTTCTATAACTTTACAATTTTTTCTTCTTTTTGTCCGATTTTTCTTTTGGTTCTAGTTGTTATGATGAAGTTATGTTATCTTTAGATCCCTATGGATCATTATTAAATTCTTCGAGGTCATAAGGACATTATATAATTTTAGGGGGTCCATTCTTAAAATTATCCTTGTTCTCCAAATGGTCAACTTATATAACATAAGTGATTATTAATTGTCTTTCCTGTTCAACATATATTATCTAGAAACTCAATATTTTTTAAAATATATATTTGGAAAGTCCCAAAAAATCTATTTTAAGTGGTGGCAACTTTTAGGATTTTAATTTTTTGGGGGTCTTCAGGAGCATTTATGGGCTTCATACTGTATGGTTATAGCTCATCTGCTATATGTCACAATGCTATGGTAATACAAAAGTTTGACACCTATCATATTTCCAACAAATCTCACAATTAGCAAAGAAAAGTCAATAAGTTAGGAGATATGACCTCTAACAAAGAGCACTAAATAAAATAATAGTAAGGATATGATAGATTTCATAATGGGTTTCAATTTGTTGTCTTTTTGAATCCATCCCTAAAGTGGATACAAATAATTTCTCCCTATAAGATGACCTATTTGGTTCCTCTATGGAACTCTTCATATATCCATTTTAAATTTTTTTATCATTAAAGCTATAATATAACTTGTTTTGAAGTAATATTAAAGAGAGATCTCTAAACATACATGTCTCATGAATTTTTACACTTTGTATGCATTTGAAATTTCAATAACCCGCATTATTTTATTTTTACAGATCTTTCATTGTGAATTGGATTATTATGGACACATTAAACACCATCACTAGTGTCTTGTCCACTGGGTTGTGCCTCAACCCGAGACAATCTCATTAGTGAATCTCTTCAAGAGAACAACATCCTAGTCCAAAAGAAGAAAAAGAACCTCAATCATCAGGGATACATTCTCATTATTCATAAAAACCAATCCATTTTGATATTTGTATTTCTTCACTATAATCTAATAGCTGGGTGATGGAGATGGATCTAATCATTAAAGTATTTACAAGGAATTTGTTCCCGTGAGCTCCTTCAAATGCGACTTCTTGAGCTCTTATTATTTATTTAGTATCTCTACTCTATATAAATAATCTTCTTGAAAATGGAGCTCCCTTGTAATCACGAGACCCTCTTCTTCAATATGTTCATTCTTTGAGCCCAATATTTCTTCTTCCTCCTCAAGAGTGACCAAGAAGTAATGTATGATGTCTTATTGCTTGATGAAATTATCCATACTGTGTTCTCTTGTGCTTTGTAGAGGTCCATTCTCAAGTGATACTTCTTTATTGGGTTCTTCATAATGGTAGAAAACACCATTATTCATCTACATGTTCTTAAGAACGAAGGCGAGGTTCTTAACCACTGGTTTATTCACTTACATACTTGGTTTTGTAGAGGATTTATGTATTTGAGTTAGTATAACATGAGTCCTTTTAGGCTTGTAGAGAACATGTAGGAATGGATCTTGGAAAGATTGTAGGTTAAATTTTGAGTTTTTTTTTTTTTATTAATGAGGGTAGGAAATGTATATGACAACAAGCTGGTTTTGCATTTGAGGGATAACTTGCTCATCCTTAAGGTTATGACCTCTTAAGAAATATCCAAAAAAAGGATGATTGAAATTTGAGTTGGTGCTCAACATTATGGGAGTGGGTGCTTCCTAACAAGTATGTGCTTGCCAAATCAGTTAAGTGGGTGCTTAGCTTTGTATTGGAGTGGGTACTTTTCAAGTTGAGTGGGTGCTCAACATATGGTGAAATCATTGTAACCTTATAGGATATTCTTCCCAAGGCCGCTCTCTTATTTCAGTGGGGTTTAGTCCCTTTAAGGGTTTCCCACCTTAAATATTGTCTCCTAATGTGTTCATGTGTGTTTCTCTCTCTCTCTCTCTCTTATGGTTGAATGGTCATGTTTCACCATAGTTAAGATAGTTTAATTGTGGATAATTGAAGAACTCTAAATTGTATTGGAAGTTTGAATGAGCACCGATTCCTCCCCACCCCCCATCTCATTGCCTATAATTCCTAACATGCACTACCTCTTTAGAAATATCTAATTTTTTTTTTTTAATCTCAAGAAGCATATTTGATCCTATAGGTTTACTTTGGAGTGTTTGGTGAGGTTTTGGGAGGTTTTTAGAACTTCATACACAATATAACTTAGGAAGTAGGGGTGTCAAAATAATTGGGATACGTTTATTTAATTGTATGAGGATGCTCTCAACCATAATAATAAGGTATTTATAATCAAGAATGGTCCATCGACCTAGGGATCAAATAAAACAACCAAATATGACTTAAAAGCTCTAAAATATTTACACATAGTAAAGGTTTGTAATTAATAGGGATTATTTCCAAAGTTCTTTTGAATCTTAGGTTAAAATATTTAATGTACTCCTTAGACTCTCTTCCGATTGTGCTGAGGTTTTGTGATAATATGTCCACATTATCCTTGAATCAGTTACACAACTTCTCTCCCAATTCATTCCATGTAGCAACTGATTAAGGGCTCAAGTCTATGAACCAATGCAATGTTTTTACTTTATGAAGAAGAAGAAAATTTGAGGGCCACATATTCTTCTGTGACATTTTAAATAATACATATATTAGAAACATCTCAAATGTGATATATGGGGCTCACATAATCGTCATGAGTGAATTGAGGAAGGGAATTCAAATAAAACCTTGGAATAACATGATGTTGCAATAAGTTTAGAGGGCCCCTAGAATCCCTTGAAAACAATGGCATGAATATTTGTAAGACCAAAATATTTTTATCTCATAATAACTTGAGGAAAATTGAAAAGGAATCTAACTAAAAAAAAAAATACTATAATATTTAAGAATGGAGGATTGGTTCTATTATATAAATGGACATGGAATATTTTAAAACTAGTGAAGTCACCTTGTGATAGGATTTTTTATTCAAAAATCATGTAGATTCAATACTATCACCAAAACCTTGACTATATGTGCATAAATTAGGGTTATGTGTAAGATTTTTAATAAAAAAATAAATCCTATTCCATCGAGTGTGCTAGAATGTGTTGATTTTTGACTTCGTCCTATTTGGATTGGGTATGAAAATAAAGAATGGCTAAATAAAATATCATCTTTGTTCATTGGTAAATGAATAATCTCACAGTAATATAAACTAGGATAATGAGA
This sequence comes from Taxus chinensis, assembly GCA_019776745.2. Classification (NCBI taxonomy): domain Eukaryota; kingdom Viridiplantae; phylum Streptophyta; class Pinopsida; order Cupressales; family Taxaceae; genus Taxus; species Taxus chinensis. The sequence goes on from CM034147.1 coordinate 886,965,141, forward strand.
GGGTCCATGCTAAATATGCACACCTTGAGGTTGTAAGTTACAAAATACGTAGAACTAGGAAGACAATATCCCACACAATATGGGATATGTAGAGTTCCAAATCCTAGATATAACATACGGAATTGGAGTCTAGCTAGGCCCCCATAGTAAGTTTATGATAATAAGGTCGTAATGAGGTTGTAAAAATATATGGATTATCATGTTAGGGTTGTAAATATATGTTGTAAAGGGTGGTTTATAAAGTAATATATGATAGATAAATAATGCAATATATCAATAATATGTTTCTCTACTATAAAATATGCATGAACACATCAAAATTTCATCCAAATATGAAATGAAATAAATAAAATTACCTACTTGGAAACACCATTGACACATTAAATCCCCCTAGGGTTAACAACACCTTATAAGAGAGTTGATGTGGGGGATCATAAACGAATAAGAGAATATCGAGGGAAAAATATTGTTAAAGAATCCAAAGGCTGGGAATATCACAATAAGTGCAACTCCAATTCCTCAGAATCCCAACTACCTAATCCTCAAAGGGTAGAATCCAAAAGATAAGTAAGAACAACTTTTAGATCTCTAAGGATTTAAGGGTAGAATGGTAAGAGCTAACAGACCAAGTGAGTGATGATGATGTGTTGGAACAAGTTCTTAAATACCAAATATATATATATATATATATATATATATATATATAAATCATGACGAGGTACTATAATTTGTGCTATCTGAAAATATCAATCATGGTTGATGTCATCAGTTGTTTAAAAAAGTAAGGAAAAAGTTATTGACAATGGTTGATACTGTTCACTGTAGGAAATACAAAATCAATGGGGTCAAAAAAGAAGTCTTAACTGAAGGAGGGAGACTCAGATATGTTAGAAGGTGACATGATGAAGGTATTTGTGTCTTAAAAGTAGGTATGGCGGTGATTGTAAGATGATATAAAGGTGATGTTATAGGGAGGATGAAAAGAAAAATGTAGAGGTATAGAAACATGTGGAATGCGATATAATTGAACTAAACATCAAGGATATCTCATAAGTAACCTTTCTAACCAAATGAATGCAATTGTTTAAGGTTACACATAGCCATTTTTGGGTACTCCCTGATCTTGGAAATTTCCTTGAGGACACTACTCTAGGGAAGCATATGCTCCAATAGTACTTGTGAAGAACAAAATTTAGTAAAGTGAAAAATTAGGTGTGTACAAATTGTACCCCGAGTTTAGAAAAAACAATGGGATATCTTTCTAATTATGGGTTTGTAATTTAAGAGAACAGAAATAGAGACTTTTTTCTCATCTAAAACTAACTCCTAGTGCTACACTAATATATTTTAATGCTAAAATAAGATTTTGTAGGGGTAAATGTATTGAGTGAAATAAAAGGAAAAATGGTGATGCACCAATAATAGGTTTGGGATTCTTTGACTCATTCCTTTTCTTGATTTCAACACAAAACCTTGTAAAAAATGGGATATGAAAGAGACACAATTATGCTAACATGTAAGAGGTAATAAATTCAACAAAGATGAGAGAGTAGAAAAAATAACCACTGTAATTCTCATTTATTACAAGTATACATATTTGCATTGTTAACATAAAGGTTAGAATTCTATGCATTTAACCAAGGAAAGGTTAGGAAAACATGAAACAACAATGACCCAAGGAGGTTCAAGTAAGTGTGCTCAAAATTCCAATAATATAGAGATACTCTCTATATTTATACAATTTTAAAGAAGCGTCTCAAAGAGAAGATCAATAAAGGAATGGTAACCAGATTGTTCCAAGCAACAAATATCTCATATGTTAATAGAACATCACATTTAATAATATGAAAGTAATTAAATAGAATAAAATTATAAATAAATTTGAAAACAAAGAGCAAAAATATCATATATTATATATATGGAAACCTATATTGTACAATGAGAAGGTGCCTTACATATATAGGAAAAGACAATCAATCAAATAACTAGTTAAGGCCATAGATCAAGGAAATAACTACTCAAGACCATAGATCAAAGAAATAACTATACCTAACAACTAGAAAGAACTAGTCAATACCATGGATAAAGGAAAAACATACCTAACAACTATATAATCTCCTCATATATCAAAATAAGATAAATGAAATATCCATACATAAGTGGGTGAGGATAACTAAAAATAGAAGCTAAATAAAGTACCTAGGCGAGCATGAGATAAGGTTAAAAACCTAGTCTAAACCCCCCCTCAAGTGAAGCTAAGGGACGAACACAAAAAGTGGCATATCCACAATATGATTCCTGAAAACAAGACATGATCAGGTACTCATGTATAATATATCCATGAATAAATATTGAACCAAAATTAGGAAAGAAAATCCTGTTAGAAGGAAAGAGAAAGAAGAAGGAATATTTCCTCACGAACAATTCCCAAGGACAAATTCCAAAACCACAAGCATGTTACACAACTCAAGGTCGGGAGGTGATGCAAAGGGATTCATAAAGATTTCCACAACCTTCTGCTGAGTCAAAATGTACTCCAACCAAAGAAATCCATCCTAAATCTATTGATAAATGAAGTGCTTGTGAATCTGAATATGCTTGGTCCATTAGTGCTCAACAAGGTTGCAGGAAATGTGAATTACACTTTGGTTGTCACACCAAAGTACAATCAGTGAATCCTGTAGGATTCAAAATTTTTTCAATACATTTTGATTGAATCCAAATAATCTACTGACTCACTATAACTGCTATTATGTAGTCTTCCTTTGTAGAAGAATGTATAATAACATGTTGCTTCTTACATGTGCAAACAACTAGAGAAGAACCAAGACAAAAAGGTAACAAAAAATATAACGTCTGTCATCAATAAAACATACCCACCCAATATGAATTAGTATATACAACCAAATGAGTAGAACCTTTGGTTTAGTGTAGTATAAAGTAGGAAGTTCCCTGTAGATATCACAAAATCCTTTTAGTATCCTGCTAGTGACTGTTGTGAGGAGAATGTGAAAACTGATATACAAGCCCTATTGCAAAGGAAATATGAGGGTGATTATGTGTCAAGTACATTATAATTCTAACCAACTGCCTATACAAGATAGGATCACAAAGAGGAGTGGTACAGGTGGAAGTAAGAGTAACCCTGTACTGGAAAGGAGATGGAATTGAATTGCAATCATCCATATCAAAATGTTGAAGAAGATCATGGGTGTACTTTTGCTGAATCAAATAAATACTTGATTTTTTCTAAGAAATCTAACCAAAAAATACATGTAATAACTTGAGATCCATCATATCAAACTACATGGAAAGAGTCCGCTGAATAGTCTAAATGTGGGAAGAAAAGTTGTAAGTAAGTAGCATAACTTCAACATATAAGACAAGTATAACAATATCCTCACCAAAATTCCATAGATATATTGTAGTATTTGAGAGGTAGTAATCAAAACTAGTAGATAGCATAAAAGAATCCATCTTCTCATTCCAGGACTAGGGGGCCTGTTTAAGACCATAGAGAGACATGCATAGTCTATAAATAAAATAAGATTCATGAAAAACCCCCAAAAAGTTACTCCATGTATATTTCCTCCTGGAAATATCCATGTAAGAAGGCACTCTTCATGTCCATCTGGTATACTAGCCATCCATGTGATATGAGAATAAATAATACAAGGCATACACAATCCATCTTGGAAATGGGTGCAAAAATATCGAAGTAATCAATACCTTTGACTTGTGAGAAAACCTTTGTGAGAAGACGAACCTTACACTTGTCAATGGATCCATCAGTTGCATATTTGGTTTGGTATATCCACTTACACCTAACCATATTTCTTCCCTTAGGAAGAGAGACCAAATCCCAAGTATTATTCTTCATAAAATAAGAATACTCATTTTTCATTGCATCATCCCACTCCTGTATCCCATTAGCATATGAAAAATATCGTGGATCCCCAGAAACTACTCGAAACAAAATTCTAGAACCTGTAGAATGTGCATGATGATGCCTAGTGGTTGGAAGATCCTATATGAAAGGTGCTACCTAATAAACTATAGTATGATCCCACTTAGGCATAGTGATAATATCAATATGAATAATATCCTCATCTAATTCAGCATTCAGAACCTCCCCAGTGACCTCAAAGAAGGGATCCTCAAGAGGAACTAAAGAAGAATAATTAGGCATGGAAGAAGATGAAGAATCATGAGAAGAGAAGTGATGATGAAATTGAATATGTGTTTGAAAAATAACCTCATGATTATCAGGATCCAAAAGTTGATAAGATCTCATGTCCTCACAATACCCTAGAAATATCAAGGGTTTTCTCTTCTTATCCAAGGATTTACTTTTCTTATTTACCACATAGGCCCAAGCATGGATTCCAAAGAATCTAAAAAATGAGACATCGGGCTTATTTCTAGAGTAAGCCTTCTCTGGAGTCAAATGCTCAAGTGATTTATGTGGTGTGTGATTTTGAATGTAGTTATCACAATTAACTGCTCCTGCCCAATATATAGGAGGTAAATATCTAGAATGCTTCATGTAATTATCTATTCCTTCAAAGTTCAATTCATTCATTCTACTAAGGCATTTTGTTGTGGAGTATGAGGAACATAATGCTGGGAATAATTCCATGAGTTTCCAAAAAATTGGAAAACTCTTTGCTAAAGTACTCCCTCCATTATCAGTGGAAAGGTTCTTTATGCAACTATAAGATTGATTCTTGACTAAAGCCTTAAAGAAGTTGAAGTGTGAAAAAACGTCACTTTTGTACTTGAGAAAATAAACCAAAGTACGCCTTGAGAAATTATTAATAAATGTAATTGCATACTTAGCTCCATTGAAAGAGGGAGTAGGAAAAAACATCAAGTCACTATACACAAGCTCAAGTGGTGAAGAAGATATCTTAGACACACCCTTAGGAAATGGATATTGGTGTTGGTTTCATAATGCACAGCCATGGAAAACTCCCTGAAGAAAATAAACTCTAGGAATACCATTAACCATTCCATGAGTGCTTAAATCCTTCAAATATATGTAATTGAGATGTCTAAATCTCTCATACCAAAGCTTACTCATTGAATCTACATGCAAAACCAAGTATGTACCTATTGAGGAAATATCATCAAAACCCTCAAAGTGGTATAATATATAACTATGATCAATAATACCATAAGAAACAAGTGAATGAAGCTCCAAAAAGGTTTGTAATTTTCCCCCTTGTGGTGTAAAAGTCACTATCCTGCCTTAACAAGAATTAAAAATGTGATATACAAAAAGAAAATTTGTAGTGATGTCAGGAACATACAGTGCATCATGCATGCTACCACCATCAAGGTGTATGCCACATTTTCCCTGAACAAAAATAAAGGAAGAATATCCAACCTCAATTTCGGAAGTAGAACTCAAACTTATAGATATAAAATATTCTTTAGAAGAAGTCATGTGATGAGAAACACCAAATCTATAACCCAACTATCTACAATTATTAACTAAGATATCCCAACAAAATTAAGTGATTTTCCATGCTAATTGAAAGGAGATGGAGTGGAGATAGAGATCTTGTGTTTTCTGATTGTATCCTCTAAGAATTGTATTCACTTCTAACACCTAATTTCCACATGACCATTTCCCCTACAAAAAGAGCATGAAAGACCAGAATTATTCTTGGATTTATAATACTCATTCGGTTTATAGTTATTTTATTTGGGTTTAGGAGCACTTTGATATGGAGGAGTGAACTTGGATTTAAATTTTGGTTTTCCCTTGCCCTTAGGATTCGATGCTACTAATGCTTTTTGAGAGGTGGAAGACTCAAGATTAGACATTTTAGATTCTCCCTAATAAGTATTTCACATAATAATTCTAATCTAGGAATTTTGAATGTGTCACATAATGCATCCATGCTAGAGAAAAAGGTAGAAACAAATATTTGGAATGTACCTCTCAACTTTGATAGAATTAGGTAAACACACTCTTCATCTTTCTTATCTCTTCCACTCCCCTTCAATTGTGTCAACATGTACTTGAACTTAGTAAGATAGTCTATAATTAATGGAAAATATTATGGATCAAGAGAAGTGATCTCAATTTCAAGTTGCATGGATCTCATGTGATCCACCTTACTAAATAATTCATTTAATTTCTCCCGTATTTTGAAAGGAGAGTTCTATTCCACATATTTAATACAAGTCACATGTTTTCATGTAAGTCTTCCACATTTGAATGCATTAGTTAACTAATATTTTTAGTCTTTCTACGCATTATAAAAAATAATACTTATCTTTAAGTGTGCAATTGTCTATCAGATAACCATTATTAGGCTTTTTCATAAGGATTAATGGTATCAAAGCATGAATATTTCTTATCCCTCTAAGTAAATGAGTTTAATGTAAGAAGGAAATTTTTTTATTTATGTTTTAAAGTACTTACTAGAACCCCACAACAATCAAAAGATAATTGATGCCCCTAATAAAACTAGGGAATTATTTATGTACAAAAAAATATAAAGGATTCACTGGAAATAAAATACATTGAGCTCTTTGGATAATTCCATAAGTTGATGTTTCAACTTAACCCAATGAGCATGCCATCTTTCTCGTAGCAATCACACTAGTAGTTTCAACATTTAAATCCTTTCAAGGTCTAAGTGAATCACCACATCACAATGTTTAAAGGATTGATTGATGCTGAAAAAATGGATATGTGGATTTGATAGCTTGAGGCTAAATTTTCCATTAATCACCTTGATTGTAAAGATAATATCACCTTCACAACACCGAATATTTCCATATAAATGTTATAATAGAGAGAAAATTTAACACACAACATAATAAATACTTTAATCCTATTCAAAATTAGGAGAATTTATTCAGTCCACTGGAGAAGGAATTATACTCATTCAAACACTAAGGATGAGTATATCATATTTTAGTAGTTACGAAAATGTAAGGAGTAGTTAGTGGAAAATTACAAAAATCAATTGCATGAATACATTGTGCCCCTATGTGAGGACCTCATTGAGAAACATAATGTTGTAAAGTACATCAATAAGTTTTCAACATATATTGGTGAAAACATGGATATATTAACTTTATAATCTTTAGATAAAACATACTATAATGTCGTCAAGGAAAATACAAGGTAACATTTCCCCTCTTGATCTATCACCATGAATAAGATATAGGACTCACACAACAAACCATCTCAGACCCATTTGGAGAAGTAGAACTCACATATTAATGGAGAAAAACCTAAGAATTCCACACAACACTAGGGATAATATAATTTATAACTCATAAAAAGGAAAAAATAAACCAAGAAATAAGTGGTGTCATGAAAATTACTCACATACTAACAACAACATTGATTATCATATGTAATAATCAATACTTTTGTAATCTACATCAGGTCCTCAAGAGATAAATGCCAACAATCTATATAGTTATTTTTTGATTACTAATGTCATTATGACCAAAGTTTTAGAGAAACATAAACATATCTTCTAATTTTTCTCGGGCCCACCAAAAACCTATCCGTGTCATCATTGATGATGGGATTCAAAAGAAATTTATTTTTCAAGACTAGGTTGAAAAGTGCACACTTACTACTTCCACATATCCTTACTCATACTCAATTGGATCACTTTAGTCAAGAAAATATAGGTTAAAAAACGGTGCAATTTTTAATATAAAGTCAATCCAATGAAAGGATAATACCACTTACGAGATCGTACCTCCTAAGATGTATTACATACTTTTGGGAAGACCCTAATTAAGTGATCACGATGATACATATTGGGTCAATTCATAGAGATGGAATGTACATGTATTTGGTCTATGCTAAATAACTTTGTAAAATCATATTGCACACATAAAATTTTATGTTACTCATGATGTGTCCCTAGACTCCTTTTCGATAGATAAACAAAGTATTTGTAGAGTGCATTGCATAAAAAATGTCACAATAACACTATCTCAACAAGTTACTAAAACAACATGTTGAATTTTTTAGAGAGCCAAAAGTGATCCCAACACAGTATGCATTAGATTACCACATCGATGTGTTTTCAAGATCCCATTTTCCAAAAAGACCTATATTAATTTATGAGAATGATGGATTTAAAAATAAATGTAATAGCTTATAGAATAAAACAATATTAGGCCTAGCTCTTTTCCATGAAAAATTATGATAGTCCTCACTCTTAATAAAGATGTGTCTTGGTGCATTTTCATAATTGGGGCTAATCAAGACCATTCAAATCAAGTAGAACAATGCGATATGAGTTAGTGCTTGATTAGACCCAATCCCATCTCATGTGGAACTATATATTTTATTGGTTGGATTAAGTGCATGGTTGGGGCTAATTGATCCCCTTAGGAGAAAGAAAAACAACACAATGAAAATTATTACTTGTTTGTCCCCAATTGCATGCCAAGTTCAACCAAATGCCTTATTAATTTCATCAAGTGTATAATTATGTTCATTTGATCTCTATGCAATGAAATGAAATTAACCCTTGATGATCCCTAACTATATTTAAAGTTGACCCAAATTCTTGATTGGTTCCATTATGTGCATGATTGTGGCTAATTGGATTGTAAGAGCAAGTTTGACAATGTAATGTGAATTGGTGCTTGATTGGGAATACACATACGCCAAGTTGGACCAAATGCTTAACTGGTTAAATACACTATAATATTGGGTTTCATAGAGTCTTGAAAGATCAAGTATGGAAATATAATGTGAAACAAGAGTTTATTGGCCCTAATCGAGTTCCAAGTTGAATTAGATGACCAAGTGGTTTGATTTGGTGCATAATTACATTAAAATAAGACTTCTCGGATCAAGTGTGACAATACAATGAAAATAAATGTTTGATTATCCCCAATCACGTGTCAATTTGAATAATATTCTAGGTTTTTACATTGGGTGTACAATTATGATCAATTGAGCCTCCTCAGATGAAGTGTGAAAGAGTAATGTGAGTCGGGGTTCGATGCCCTCAATCAAGAACCATGTTGATAAAAATGATTGGTTTGTTTGATCAGGTGCATAAGTGATGGAAATAGATCCCCAATGGATCAAGTACAAAATTATAGAGTTATTTGGTGCTTAATTGGACCTAATAACATGACAGTTTAATGAGATACTTGATTGGGTACATTAGGTGCATGATTGCACCCCAAGTTGAACCAAATGATTGATTTGTTTTCTTAGGTGAAAATGCAATGAAAATTTATCCCTATTAGATCAAGTGTGACAACGTAATGTGAATCAATGCTTGATTAACCAAAATTTCATGCCAATTTTAATATAATACTAGATCAATTACACTGGGTGTGTGATTGTGGCCAATCAATCCCCATTAGATCAAACATGAAAACATAATGTGAATTTTGGATTGAATGGATCCAATCAAAACCCAAGTTAAAAAAAATGGTTTATCACTTTTATTAGGAGTGAGAATGAGGAAAATTTACCCCATTAGATCAAATGGGAAAATGTACTAGAAATAAATGTTTGATTGGCCCTAATCACATGTTAATTTGCATGAGATGCTTGTTTTGTTATATAGGGTGTATAATTGTGGTAAATTGATCCCTTAAAAATGAAGCATGATAATGTAATGTGAATTAAAACTTGATTGGAGCCAAATGATCAATTGTTTCCATCAAGTGTGTGATATGGCCTGATAAATCCATGTTGAATCAAATATCACAATACAATGTGAATGAGTGATTGATTAATCCCAATCACATTCCAATTATAACTAGTTGTGCGATTGGTTCTATTAAGTGCTCTTCCGATTAAGAAATAATTAAAAACTAAGTTCAATAACAATGAATATCATTAGCAATATGACACCAAAAACACAAAAATATAGAGAAATGATCACAATATGCAAGTAGAATGAACTATCCACTTCGAGGGGGAATCATCTAAACCATCAAATAAGAATAAAGTGCTCAATATGATGATTGTCTACTACTCACTAACTCCTATATATACCCTACTATGATATGGAAAGCACCAAGGCTAAACTAATAAGCATAAATAAATATGATATGACCTGATAAGATATTATAATAGCCACATGTAGGCTATACATATCAAATATATGACCTAGGATTAAGGGAGAAGCATTCCCCTCCCCTTTAAAGCAACATTGTCCACTATGTTGGCCAATCATGGATGTTGCTTCGCATAAGTAGAGTCATTAATTTCGATGATAGCTGGATGTTGGTATGATAAATATTCCTCCTCCCATGTTTCTATTGTATTGATGCGGATCTTTTCCTTGATTTGATACTCATGGATTACCATCTTTTGTTGGTGTGCACTCTATTATTTGAATGCTTGAACCTTTGGGTGGAATTTGAAGTTTAATATGGTGGATAATGGCTGGAAATTAGGATATAATTTAAAAAATTGTCTTGCATAGGTGTCTTGACTAATGACATATCATCAATAATAACCGAATATATATTTTTCCTATCCTAAGAATGTGGTGGTATGTAGGATAGAGATATTTTATCTCCCACTACGATTAATTGTGGTTTAGGCACTTGGTTATCTAAATTTGATGAGAGACCACCATTTGAGGAGACTTTACATGCAACCCTATCAACTCAAACATTGATTTAACAGAAATAAAATTATGAGTTAAACCCTAATATTGCAGAGTAAAAAATGTAAAATATGATAAACAACTACTATACACAAGAGCACACAATTAATAAGCTAGATAAAAATGGAACCCTAGGTGTGAGAGAGAGTAAAGGACTTAGATGATTTATGCTTCCCTGAAGGTGTTCTGGACTAGAAAAATTGATGAACAAGAAGGGAAAAATGTTGTAACTATGCTAAGGAGATTCTAATACTGTCAGATGAATCCATACCAGGGCTCCTAGAATGGGGTGAGGACGCTTAGGCACCAGAGACCTCTACTAGGTTCCTGTGACCACATAGGATATCTGATGAAGAAGCATTGGTAGGTTTTCATGAATGTTTGTTATTATTTGAGGTGAAGGAATTTTATCTTAGGTATGCACGTTATCATTTCCCTCTAAAGCATGTATTTCAAAATTTCAAATTTTGAACAAGTAGCTTGTGGACACTAAATAAGGCCTATTTATGCATGAGAAGGAAAAAGTATGTAAATATGACATGGAGTTATTGTCTATATGTGGAAACAAGTCAGATAAATGATATTCAGAGTTGTTAAGGTCCTTTCCAAGCTAAGATTTTTGTTAGCTATCTTGAGGGATGGTTGAGTGAAACTAGGAGTAGTTTGTTTTGATGAAAAAAAGTAGGATTTTGATCTCAGTATGAAAATTCCCATGTGTTAAGGATGTAAATAGCATTATTAAGTGTGAATAAACTAGTATTGAAAATTGGAGTTGGTCTTCATGATGTATTTTGTAAGTTTTTCCATGTTTCTTCTATTCATGTATTGAGAATCCTGTACAAGTCGAGAGGGATAAGATGACAATCAGGTTTTCCAAGATAGGTAGACTAATATGATGCATGGAATAGTTGGAGGGGTTCAAACCAAGCCCAAATTTTTTAATTTGAACTCTTGATATGCTAGGAAGAAGTATGCAGACTAAATTTTACACTCGCTGCCCTAAAACTAGGGCTTGCTTGATCTCACAAGTTATACAGTGAAAAATAATTCAATTTCTGAAATCACCATGCTCAGGATATCATCTATCACTTTCTAAGAGTTCAGATCTCAATTCGACCAATAAGTGTAGTTTCCATGAAACCCTTATATATTATGCATGTAATTACTAATAATACTGCTACAGTCAGGGTTTTATAGTGTTTTAAGGTATACAAAGACTAGGTAAGGCTTGGGATACCTGTGAAATCTTTAATTATACCTCTTGTCATTAGTTATAAGGTTGTATCCATCTCAGAACCCTCTACACCTTACATTTAACCTTCTAGGAGGCCTAATTAACAAGATACAATCTAAAGGAGCTGTGTATCCATACAAAGGAAGAAGAAGAGATTTTTATATATGTTTAAGAACTACATAAAGCACATTCAAAACACTTATTTTTTGTATGGTTGTTTCATATAATTGTGAGATCCAACTCAATTTGTGTTGTTATAGGGATAGTAGGTTGATGGGAACCTCAAGAGAGATTGAATGTGAATTATAAGGGTATGAATGTATAAAGGGTGTAAATACCTTGTGGTAGCTTAAATAAAGGGTTCTGAGGGTATTAGAAATGATTGAGGAACCTGCATAATTTTTTGAGCATTTAGACTAAAGAAGCCTATTATGTCTAGGCTTGTGAAGACAATGGTAAGGTATGAAAGTAGTGGTATATGGGAATCAAAACATGAAAAAGGAATTAGGAAGTGTGTAAGGATGATGGTGACAATGCAAGATGGATGTCCAGGAGCAGGGGAGTTGTGATCATTAGTTAAGGTATATCTATTTCATGTTTGTTTTTAAAATAGTAGTGCTAGTACCAACACAAGTAAAATGTGTAAACAAGATACCTTATTTAAATATATCCTTTATGAAATCAGTGAATTGATGATTTACAGGTCCTCTGACGTGGAAGATGGAATAGGAAGGAAAGTACCCTCATATCAGTGCTTGTAAAAACAAAGTGAATGCCTTCAAGAGGTAAGAATATCTGAAGGAAGAAAGGGATTGAGTTGTGTTATTCCCTAACATCATTTGTGGTATTAGAGCATGGTTAGATATGTTAGAATCAAAGATATTGCAGAAGTTTGTAGTATTTTAAATTGTTTCAAAGTGTGAAGTTGATTAAGTATAAAGTTGATTATTGGAATCATGGCCAAAGTAGAGAAGCCATCCTTGTAGGGGATCATGAGTCTAATTCAGGAAGGTTTCATGGGAAATATAGATGACTTGATGAGTGCACAAAGGAGTATGGAGCATGAGATTAGAGGTTTAGGATCAAGATTGACAAAAATAGAGATAGTATATTCAGGTATGGAGAAGACAACTTACAAATATGATGATCACAGGAATGGATAATCATTGTTGCTAAGGAGAGTACTTCTATAAAAACAAACCAAAGATCAAGAACCAGTCTATAGGATGAGTCTTTTCAAGACCAGGTGCAAGACAAGAGGTAAGTTTTGTAATGCTATTATTGATAATGGAAGCACATATAACATTGTCTCAGAGGAAATGATTAGAAAATTAGGCTTAAGAAGGTTAATTCACCCTACACATTATAAGGTAGTATGGGTTCAGAAAGATCATCAAATTTTAGTTAATCAACAATGCATAGTGCCTTTTCAAATTGGTAGCTTAAGAGATGAGTTTTTATGTGATGTAATGCCCATGGATGCGTGTCATCTAATTTTAGGTAGACCATGACAATATGACAGAAGAGTAGATTATAATGGTAGAGTAAACAAATGTTTCTTAAAGAAAGATGGAATAAAACATGTTTTGTTGCCCTTGATGAATCAACATGCAGGTACTGAGAGGAGAAGCATGGTATTTGGATTCAAAGAATTTGTTGATAAAACAAAGAATCAGTTCTTATCACTCATGAAGGAAGAAAGAAAGATGAGTGAATCTTTGGAAGAAGGATATAATGCAAATGTTACCAAGAATATGCAACAATTGGGGTCCATAAAGATGGATCAAAGAAGACAAGTGGAAGGAAAAGAGAAAGCCCAAGTGAGGCTGAGAGAGAACATGAAGTTATCAAAAGAGAAGAAGATTGCCAAGAAGGTCCACTGAGTCACAAAGTTGCATGTGACAACAAGCAACAGAGTATTGGAAAGAAAGAAAGAGTGTGTTAATTTTTCTTAGTAGACCTTAAGGAAGGTCATAAGAGGCATGATAAAGGGGTGAAAGGATGGGAACCAATACCACAAGACATAAATGACAATCCAAAGAATGAAGGAACATTTTACAGGAAAAGTTAAGAAGAGATACAAAGCCTTGAGACAACAAGATGGGAAAATGAACCTCTGGTTTTTCAATCTAACTGTGATTCTAAGTGTATGTTTACAGGTCTTGGTAAACATGATGAGGAAGGGGAAGGGACATATTTTTCTCTTATGAATAAATGAAAAAAAAGAGTTTCAAATAATTCAAGAGGATGAAGTGAAGAACTAACACAAGGAGCAATTCAAGATTCTCTAAGGTAAATGAGAGGACATGAACAAAGAAGGTGTAGGTAAAAGACTAAATCCTTAACTAAAGATGTACACAAAGAAGACATAGGTGGAAAAGACAAAGAAAAGAGGAAACTAGTATCTATGTAGGCATATAGGTGTCTTGAAACCCCTCAAGCAACTGATAACCAATGCAAAGAGCACCTCAATGGTGAGAGAAGAAGCTTGAAATAAGAGGAAAGAAGAATAATGCAGCTAAACATAGAAGAGAAAACAAGTAAGGAATAAAGAACAATATTTTGGGATGATGAAAACAAAGGTTTGAAGCTACTGGTGCAAGAAAGAAGTAAATACAAGTAGATTAAAAACATAAAATGTCAGTCAAGAAGACTAGAAAGGGGACATGTGTACATTATAACTCAAGGAATTAGATGGAATAAGCAATCGACGGGATCTAGAAATCAAGATTGTAATTTAGGAATGTAAGGGAATGAGGCAGATGAATTAGGTGTAGTCAAACAAAGCACTAGGAATTCAGTCAAGGGACATCAATGGTTGTATGAAGAAGGTATGAAACTACATAAAGACCAAAGTATAAAGGTGATAAGCACACAAGAATATGAGGAAACAACTATGAATACTAGAGGTATAAAATAAGATTAAGGTATCCAACCATGACATGTAAGTACAATATTAGGTTTTGAGAAACTTCACTATGTGGATATATCTTCTTGGAGTGGTATGTTGCATCAAAATAATGTGTACAAGGATAAGAGACTCATGGAAACAAAAGAGTTCAGTGGATGGAAGAAGGTGGATCAGGTAAATGGATTAATATAAGGAGATGAGAATGGGTTAATTTCAGTTATAACAAGGAATGAGAAACACTTGAGGTTTGAAAAACATAAAAAAATGAACACAATGCTTTTATATGGTCTTGTGAAGAAGCATACAGGACTAGAAGCTATTTTCCATGTAAGAAGAACATGTACGCAATATGAAGAGACCAAATCAGGTTTGGAAAGCAGTAGGAAAGTCCAAGAAGTAGAGATGATATTTGGAAGCCAGATGCTTGAACCTTGGTATGATTATTTTTTTTGGCCTCATAAAGAACTTAAAAAAAAATGAAATGATCTAATGGAGCAACAAACAATCTTTATAAGAGAGTACAATCAACAATACAATGCCATTTGTAGTTTGAATGATTTAGAAGCAGGACAAAGACATAATATACAATAACGAAATAATAGTCATCTTGAAAGCATTGTTAGGAGACAAAAAAAGAGAGGCATATAAGGAGTAACTATGTAATTCAAGAAGACTCAAGACTAAAGATGGGAAAATATGAAGAAAGCATAGAAGGTAAAACAAATCAAGTCATACATGATGTTCAAACAGTCATAAACAATCTTAAAGTTACCATAACATCTATCAACAATCATGAAGATACAATGAAGCTCATGTAAGGTAAAAAAATGATAACTACCTACAATAATGAGGTTGAAATTATGTTCACCCATGGAATGATAACATGTCCAACACCAAAAATAAATCAGGAGGAAGGTCAATCAATACAAGAGCAAGGAATGTAAGGTATACTGCAAGATAGAGGCAATAATAACAAAATAACAATGAACAAGAATTGATGGTAAAATACAAGGTAAAAGGAGGTGGTATGAATGAAAATGGGACATACAATGACAACCCAAAATCAAAAAGGAGAAAATTAAACACAAGAAGGCAAACAAGCTAGAAGAGAAGGAAAAAGTCAAAATTTTAAGGTTGTTCTTCTTTTAGGAGGGTAGTATGATGCAGGAGCATCAGTAGGTTGTCATGATTTGAAGTGGAGGTAGGTTATCTTAGGTATGTGTGTTATCATTTCCCTCTAAAGCATGTATTTAAAAATTTCAAATTTTAAACAAGTAGCTTGTGGACACTAAATAAGGCCTATTTGTTCATGAGAAGGCCAAAGTATGTAAGTATGACTTGGAGATCTTGTCTATATGTGGAAACAAGTCAGATAAGTGAGATTTAGAGTTGTTAAGGTCCTTTCCAAGATAAGAGTTTTGTTAGCTATCTTGAGGGATGGTTGAGTGTTGAGCGGATGAGAGTATGATACAAAGGAGAGTGTGCATAGAAGATTCACGCGCAAGAGTAAAGCATAGTCAAAGGCGCGGAATGATAGGGAAGGACACATGCAAAAAATACAAGGGAAAATTCAGGACTTGTCCATTTTCACATGTACAGGCTATTTTTGGAGATAGCGTGTAGAGCACACAAACCGGGTAAAGACTTGCACAACACACACAGGCTATTATTGGAAGAGTAGCTACTAAGCACTTTACATGGGTTTAGGATAATAATAGAATTGCTACTGATAGTTAACTAGAAGGGATCTATTATTAGCACACTTGCATGTGGGGCTATTATTGTAAAGGCACATGGCTATTTTCAGCATGCAACTTATTTTGGGAGTTATGCAAGTGGTGAAGGGCAAGTCCTCACCCTTATAAATATGTAGTGATCTGCATAGTACAAGAGGAAGATGTGAGAACTGAATTATTGTGAGGTTATGTTACTAGATATGATGCGCACATGAGCTTATGGTATTATTAATTGTAATAAGATTCTATGTATTTATTATGTTTAATATAATGGAGTGTATTGGCTGAATCAAGGTATTAGTGCTTGCATGATTGACTACATTATGCTTATTATTTAAATCTATTACTCTTTAGATCCAAATCTGGACATCCTCTGTAGAATGTTATATTAATCAAGGATCTGAATACATCAATTCCTCATCATGCTAACATCCTGGAACAACAACCCTAAAGAAGGGCTTGGTACATTTGCGCGCTTCGGGTGAGTGCTCAGTCTAGGATGAGTGATGTGCTAGTGCACCTGGGTTATTATTGGTAAATTCTAGGTTGCATCATTGGTTCCGTTTCGAGGAGCTCTTTTTCAGTTCTTTTCAGGATGGTTTGCAATGAAGACATATCGCTTGACCTTAAAAAGTGTTGAGGAGTGGATACATGATCTAGAAGAAGAATACGCATAGAGGTGCAACACCCGATCTGAGTTTAACACACATGCATGAGTGGAACATAATCTGTATGACAGTTTGTATGAGAGCTTCTTCTATTTTTCTAGTAGAACTGTATAATTGGTTGGTTGAAAAGGGATTAGAGGTATCACACACTTGTTTGGACGTAGGAAGAATTTTAGGCCTTCTATGATGCTGATCTGATTTGAACACATGCTGTGGATACTTGGTTTCATGGTGTTCTGAACAACTATATTTTGGAGTACTCAATTTCCACTTATTCTTTCCCATAGGTAGAAAAATTCAAATTTGTACGATATCCCAGGGGAAATTACTTGCAAGGCATTCCACTGGTGATCAAAATCTTGATGGTAACCCTGAAATTGGAAAACAAACCAATGGCTAACTAAACCCCACCACGTATGGGGGACAGGAGAAGTTTTGGTGAAAGATGGTAGACTTAGTGGCAGAAAGGTAGATAGAAGAAAGGCAACTTGAGTATAATGAGGCAGGTGAGAGGGAGAGAGAAAAGCAATGAGATGTTGCAGAGTGAATGAAATTGAGGAGAGAGATGACCCACGAATGATTTGAAGCTCAGGCAGAAGGCGTGGATCCAGAGCATCAATAACTCCCCCATTTGGGAAATCATGACAGGGAACCCCCCTCGACCTCACGTAGAAGTGCGCCAGTAGAGAAGACCCAGGCCGCGGGCGTGCATCTTAATCTACCTGGAAACTGTGTTCAATGAAAAGTTGTAAAAGCCATGGATTTGGGGTAAGAATCTCTAAAGAAACCCCAAAGGCTTTTAACAATCTGATCAATGGACCATGTGATAAGAAATGAGCAAGGTTTCCTTCTTTGCATACATTAATTTGAAATAAACATGCAAACTAAGCAAATGAAGTTAATCTCTATTCTTTGAAAGCTTGAAATAATGAACCTAAGAGGATCTAAGCATTCAATTTATGTGTTTAAGAGAAAGAGATCTCCCCATTAATGGCTTCAAGGCCAATGGATCTTCCCTTTTACTCTATGTTAATGCTATGAAATACAAGATCAAATGCTTTTAGCTCAAATGAAAGAAGATGAAATACAAACTAAAGCCTAAACAAATTGCTATAATTTGTGCTAGGAAGAAGAGAGAATTCTTAGGAAATGAGGGAGGGGGTATAGCCCTATTTATAGTTTTTGGTTTAGAAGAAAAGGGAGATTTGGGTGCATGTGGGACAAAGGCTAAAGTCCAAAAAGCACTTTAGCAAGTCAAAGTGTGATTTGACTATGTTATAGGGTAATTAACCTGGGTTAGACTAATTAATCTCTCTTAGAGAGTAATTAGGGTTCTGGAAGGGTTCTGAAGGGCTTAATCCATCCAACGAAGTGGATTGATCTTCTGGGGAGCTAATAGAAGCAAGCTAGAAGAGAATAAGAAGCTAATGTAGTTAGAACGAGGCTATAATTGCCTGTTTAAATGGTTTATAAGAGGAAAAACGACCAAAAGGGTGTTGTAGGAAGGGAGTTAGATAGGCCTAACTGGCGGTGTGTCGTTAATTTGCAAAAGGAAGAAGCATTAGTGCACCATTAGAAATAATAGTGTATTGATCAAACTACAGGTGTCTACATTTTCCCCTCTTTGAGGTGACGTAAGCGAAGTTACTTCAAAGAAAGTAGACAAACATAAGCAAGTAGAATTTTTTTGAAGGGGTAGAAGAAAAATTAATAGGGTGAAGGATGACGAATGCCCCCTCGAGTGTCGATGGGGTGACGAAGAAACTCGATTGACGATCGAAAAAGAAACAAATAGAAAGAAAAGTTTTCAGAGAAGACGAGAAACTAGAAGAAAAAGGGATATTGAGCTATCCACAAATCAATTGCTAACAATATTTAATCATCATAATGCTTAGAATCCTCCTCATGGGTCCTTATTAAAATGTGAGCATGCGACAGAAGCGTAAAGTGACATGAAAAGCCAAGATACAAACAACCATCTTGTGCTAAAAAAAATGACCAACTCCATGCAACATACATGAATGCAATGCAATACGAGAAATAAACAGAATCACCTGATAGGGAAATAAGTACAATCACACACACTTAAACCAACAACGTTCAAGATAGTTGCACAAATATTTTGTTATCGAGATGAAGTCCCAAATGTTCTGATAAATGACTAGGGTGAAGAATGATGCCCCAAGAAAGGTGTATTATGCAAGGGGGAAGATGGAGGACACTTCCATCCTATGAAAAAGCAATGTGCACGAAGAAAATAGTACCAGGTAATTGATAGTGCCCCAGAGTACAGATGAAGTAAGCAACATATCTTGTTTAGGTGATTGAAGATTTTGGTGATGTGCGAGTCATTGTTTCAAAATGTTTGAAAATGTCAGGAAGATCTGGGATGAGTGCCATGCAATAGGCATAGATTTCAGCCGTAGATGATCGGTTTAATCAATTTTAAGCCATTTTGATACTTTTCAATATTTTGGTGGTTTTTTAAATATATATTTTTGATTTTTTTCATTTTCTAGGTTTTTGATCGGTCAGAAGAATTTTAAAAGATCAAAGATCTTCCAAAAATACATGCGTGAGGTGGATAGTGGGAAGACAAAGCTGTCAAAAAGCTCAGAATATATGCCCACAAGAAGAAAGATGGGTCGAGAATAATTTATTTAAAATAAATTAGTAAATAATTATCACGACGAGGGAAAATAGATGAAAAATAGAGGAAAAGGTGGGAAAAGGTACCTGAAAGGTTCGTAAATTATCTTAGTGCGACGAAGAAGTGACCGTTGGACATCATGAAGTGCCCTAACGTGTGAAAATTAGTAAAAATAATCATTTTAATACAAAAATAATTATCACAGTGGATAGAAGAAGGTTAGAATGATCACGACGGAGAAAACATGCCCCAGGGGCATCACGATGGGTTAATATACTCACCTAGGGTCAGTAAAACAATCATGACCAATTCATTTCTACCAGAGCCTTTATAAATTTTTACTGTGAGTGAAAGCGAGAGCCCTGGAGTGAGATGGAAAGGATACCAAGGAGGACGAGGCACGCGGATCACATCCGGGAGTACATGCAGGACCCAACGGATGGACCATTCGTGAGTTCCCTAACCCCCCATTAATTATGCATTAATTACACTTTTAGGGTTTTTAGGGTAGGTAGGAGGAATTTTGACGCATGCACGTAGGCGTATGCATCAGATTGAAGGGTACACGCATGTGCATGCGTCAAAATAGACATAGACACGTATGCACATATGTTCGCAGGGGACAAGGGACGTGTATGCATACTTGTTTGGCAGAAGCGGGTACGCGCACATGTATCCATTGGGAAAGGTGGGTACACACATGTACCTGTAGAAAATACAAGAGGGGGTGCGCAAGCGTCGGTTAGGGTTTAGACAAACATGCACACGTGTGTGCATCAAAATTGGTGTGTAGGCATTATGGAGGGCATGTAAGCATCATGCATTAGCCTGCACCAAAAAAGAGAAGAAAGGCTGTGCGCGTATATGTCCACAGGGGCGCGTACGTGTCGGTTAGGGTGCGCAGGTGCCAAAGGAGGTGCACATGCGCTAGAAGCATGCGAGAAAAGACAACTGGCTAGAAAATAGCCAAGTATAGAAGAACAAAGGTGAGATTACTTTAGAAGAAAAGAATAGTTAGTAAATTAGATGTATTAAAAGCATTATTTTTCCTTAGAAAAATATTATAGAAATGTTAGATGCCTAACACTTGCATTGATTTTGTAGCGTATGTTACCTGTTCTTCAGACTCGCGAGTGCTACGGACCACCTAGCTGTGATAGAGGCACAGTTTGATGAGGATGATAGAGTGACCCTGGCGAGCCTTTTGCATGTGATGGGACTATCTTATGTGGCCGAGATGCCCCAAATTACTTTAGATCACAGCCTCTTGACAGCCATAGCAGAGCGGTGGCACAGCGAGAGCCAGTGCTTTCACCTCCCGACCGGGGAGATGACCATTACTTTAGAGGATGTATGGCGCATCATGTGGGTCCCGATTCAGGGACAACTTATCGAGATGACAAGCTGCTGGAGTGACATTCAGTGTCACATCACACATTTTTTTGGTGTTCCTACCATACCACGGTGCGGGATGTCTATCAGACTATCCCAATGTATAGATGATCCAGAGTTAGACCGCGTAGTGGTCTATATGATGGCTCTTGTCAGTGGAGTTCTACTCCCTGACAAGACTGGTGCTTCATTTCCACTAGGACTCCTAGGAGTGATTCTTGGCTTGGTGGAGGGATAGACCTACTGCTGGGGTTAGTGCATATTAGCACACTTGTATTGGGATCTCCATTTGATCACTTACTACCATCAGAAGATGGTAGGACCTACCCGTTTATTACAGATTTAAGCGTGGGACCACATTTCCATTGGTCACCCCCTAGGTGTGCTGAGAGGTCGGGCTCCCGATGAGCCTTCTACAATGGGTTGGGTCTCGGTAGGGGACGATGTGTGACCCTTCATGGGGGTTACATACCATTATAGGTGCGAGCTAGATGAGTTGCTCTAGGCGTCCATTGCATGGAGGCCTTACAGACATTTTCAGTGGCCAGAGGATGGTTTAGAGCTCAGCACCACTACCGTTGAGCATTTTATATTGGGCAGCCGCAACTATATGCGGGAGTTATACAAGGTAGATCGATGTCAGTGGCAGTTCGGCCTTACCTAGGATGTGCTTGGGCTAGATAGATGGTATGCTCGCAGAGCCAGAGAGCACTTTGATATGGGACCACAGATTGCCCTGAACGACATAGCACTGGCTAGCTTTTCGACAGGTGGCACCTACTATTTGGGTGCCACTTAGATAGATCAGAGATCCAGGCACTATGTTGGAGTATGGGCCATGGTACCACGGTGTGCTCCCGCGCTATTTGAGCATTCCCAGAGTGGCATATGATGTTGGCATGAGGCCTCCTCCCAGTGGGGCCTCCTAGCGGTGGTGAGGGTGGAGATGACAGTGATGATGATGATGATGAGGGTGGGCCCGATGCACCTAGCATGTCAGAGGTAAGGGGATAGGGTCCCATTCCACAGTAGCCACAGGGACAGGGCCCCAGGCCTAGGCTGAGATAGGTATACAGGGCCGTGGACATAGAGTTGCCCCAAGTGGGCATTCCAATGGGGATTTATACCCCTCTTTAGTAGGTATTACCAGCGCAGGGGCCACCTTTTGATACCCCAGAGAGTAGCAGTGCTGGTGGGTAGTGAGCTGCTCTTCAGCAACAGTTACAGGTAGCCATCACTATTCAGTTACATGTGGCTAGTGAGAGAGATACAGTGAGGACCTAGGTACAGGCCCTCACATTAGAGCGAGATCAGGCTCAGGCATAGGTACAAATTTTGACAGTAGAGAGAGATCAGGCCCAGGCACAGGCCACTCAGGGTAGTGATAGTGTTGCATGGCAGAGTCAGGTGCAAGAGATGGCCACACAGGGGGCTCAGATATTGAGCCTCTTACACCAGTCCCAGACTCAGGTGCGGATGGTTGTAGCCCAGAGGGATCACATATATAGATGGTCACAGGGTCTTCTAGCACAAAGGGATGAGGCATGAGCCCAGGTGCAAACTGTTACTGCAGAGTGAGATCAAGAGGCTGCCTCCTCGAGGTAGGCTGAGGCCGATTTAGGCAGAGTGACAGGTGAGCGAGATGTTTCCCTTCAGGAAGCCCTCGCTTCTGGAGATGCTAACCTGATCCGTGATGCTACGAGGCTCGGTGGCGAGGCTTTATTTTATAGGACTACCTACTTCAGGGTAGTTCCCCTAGAGTAGTGAGTGGTACTTCCTCGACATAGTCAGGGATGAGCATGATAGGTTCCAGATCACGGAGATCAGGCCATTCATCGAGATCAGTTAGGCAGCCCATGCCAGAGCAACCGGCTAGACAGGGACCATCTAGTCAGCCTTGGTGGCCCATCTAGTGTAGGTCCTTCTCAGCCACCATTGTTCTGTCGACCAGGTGACAGACCTGGGAGCCTCCAAGGGTGAGAGTTGTGGTTGAGCTCTACCTTCTTGTTGTATAGATATTCTTTATACATGCCTCTGATGAAGGCTGATTTTGTTGTATAGCTTTGTATATTATTATTTTGATGATGCCTCGTGATGAAGGCCCGATTCTTTTTGATGCATGCCCCTTTTTGATGGCATATTGTATCAATGATGTATTATTTTGAGCACTGACTAGACAGTTATACATGGTATATATGGACATTTTTGATGTATTGTTTATATGATGGATTCATGATGTATGTTTGTTCTTTCTTTCATGTATGTGGCATATCTTAGATTCAGAAATGTGTATACTTCCTGCTTTCATATTTGATGATGTATCTGCAGATGGCACCACATGTTTTAGATTCATGATTTAGTTCTGAGTTTTTATGCTAGCACTTGGGATGATACTAGATGATATTGGTGTGGGGGGGATAGATTAGTGATTATGCACAACCCCTCTTGCCCCCATTGATGATACGATATTTGATGATTAGCTTAGCATACATGCATGATGTAATACTTAGCATTTTTGTATATATATGATGTAGTGGATGATGTTATAAATGTGATGAGATGATAGATGATAGATGTGATAACAAACAACTGTGCAAGAACACACAAGCAAAAGTTAACAAAACTAAACAAATATACACATACTACTACTAAAAAAACACATGCACAAACCTCTAACAAGAGATAAAATGAGATCTAATCTAAGCAAGCAAAAATGAACCCTAAAAGGAAGCACACTAACAAACAAAGAAACCTACAACAATTGTTTACAAGCATGATAGCCTTCAAATGTATGTAATGCAATGCTCAATTTAAATCAAACAAGATTCAACTTTTGATAAGCAAATGATCCATTTTAAAGAACTAACAATTTAAAGGACTAAGTACACCAAAACTATACAAACCAACAACTAAAAGTAATTAAAGCACTACTTTGTTTTTGTGGGACAACATTGACATATTTTCTAATGTTTTTGGGTTTATCTAAGAAGATAAGTTTTCGCGGCTACGTTTGTCACTGTATTGTCTAGGTTTCCCAAAGATAGCATTGTGAGATGAATGTAGCTTTATCCCTGGAAAGGGGATTTTTCCAAATGTTTAGATTTTTTGTGTATTGTTTTCTGAATGTTTTTGTATTTTCCAAGGTCATGTTTTGAAAGCAATGTACAAGAACAATGAAGCGTGGATGCCCCCAGCGTGATGTGGGAATATACAAAGGGCAGAATGCCATGTGCATGTATGTGTAGGAAGATGGCAATGGGATTTTCATGCTCAACATTAGATGGGATTATACAAAGGTAATGTCCTTCATGCAGATATAAGAGCAAACAAACCAGATCATGGCAAGGCAAAGGTGATCCTAGTAGGGTTCCTAGACCTAGCAGAAAAAGTCGTATCTAAAAAGTGGTAATGATTACCCGTCCTTCCGTAAGAGTAACTTGTGTCTGGTGAATCCTCCTTGAGTGCCAAAAATTGGTTTTCACTCAAAGACCTTCCCCCTATGCCACAATTGTGTGGTTTTCACATGAGGACGACCTACTTTTTCTTTACTATTTTCTCATTTTTCCATTTTTTTTGCTTGTTTTTTCTTTGTTTTCCAATTTTTAGTTCTTATTTGATATTCTCGTCATGCCTAAGCATAGAACCACTTTAAGTGCATGGCATTCATGGGTTCTGGAAGCTCTTCACCATCTAAATATGCAAGTTTGTAGGCCCCTGATCCATATTTTGCAATTACAACATAAGGACCTAACCAGTTAGCCTCAAACTTTCCTTTCTTTTCTCTATCTTTAACGGTGTTCTTCTAATTTTATTTGAGAACTAGATCTCCTACATCAAATTCCAATGAATGATGCATTTATTATATCCTCTGGACACTCTGTTCTGATAAAATTTTAGGTGATTAAGCACTCTGATACGCCTTTCATCTAATAGTTCTAACTCTGCTAGGCGAGCAACTCTGTAGTCTTCATCTTTGTCAAGATAGTCTCTGAGAGATATTCTCAGGGAGGGAAGCTCCACTTCCAAAGGTATGATGGCTTCAGTGCCATAGACAAGTGAATAAGGGGTCACACCAGTAGGAGTGTGGATGGAGGTATGATAGGCCCAGAGGGTGGGATGTATCTACAGATGCCAATTACGGCCATTTTTACTGACCATTTTCTCCATAATCCACACAAGGGTTTTATTGGTGGCTTCCACCTATCCATTACCTTGAGGGTAATAAGGGGTAGACCACTTAAGTTGGATATGGAATCGTTGACACAATGTTTTAACCATTTTATTTTTGAAGGATTTACCATTATCAGTGACAATGGCCGAGGGGATCCCGTAATGGCATATGAGATGGTTCATGATGAATTTTGAAATCTGTGCACCGGTGACATAGGTAAGAGGGACAACCTCTACCCATTTGGTAAAGTATTCAGTGGTGGTGATGATATGAGTATGACCATCTGATGAAGAAGGACGGAGCTTCCCTATGAGATCTAGGCCCCATTTAGAGAATGGCCAAGGCAGTTGCAATAGGCTGTAAGGCTTGCACCAATGCATGTATTAAATTCCCATATTTCTGGCATAGTTTACACTTCTTTATGAAGTTGCAACAATCGGATTCCATGGTAGGCCAATAATAGCCTACTCTCAATAGCTTTTTAGCTAAGACCATGCCACTAGTATGTGCTCCACAAATACCACTATGTACTTCCTTAATTGTGTGGATAGAATCAACGACATCCAAACAACAAAGCAGATTCCCATCATAGCCACGATGATAAAGGGTACCTCCTAGGAGGGTATAACAGGCTATGCAGCGAATAAGGGCTTTCTTTTCAGAATGGGTGATGTCAGGGGGAAGGGTGCCATCTTGTAGGTATTGGAAGATAGGGTCGTACTAAGGGGATAAAGGACCAACAACTTCACATGCCAAACATGACTCCGACATATCATATGTAGGTACCTGTAGATGTTCCAGGAAGAAAGGCATCTTGCTTTCTTCAGGTTCTATGCGCAAGAGAGACCCAATAGTAGCCATAGCATCTGTGGATCTATTATGTGACCTTGGATTTTGTTCAAATATGACTTGTGTGAAATATTCCTTCAAAGTTTCAACCATTTTCTTATATTGAATAAGTTTCTCATCTTTAACCTTATACTCATCATTAACCTATTTTATGATAAGTTGAGAGTCCCCAATGACTTGCAGTTGTCTGATATTCCATGTAATAGCTAGCCTGAGGCCGGAAATGAGTGCTTCATACTCTGTAATGTTATTTGTACATGAGAATCCCAACCGGAATGCTCGTGGTATGACATCGCCATTTGGAATGATGAGGACCACTCCTACTCTAGATCCATAAAAGGTAAAAGATCCATCAAAGTGAACCTGCCATTCTACAGAATCTTCAATATACATCATAGATGCATTTAGTAAATCTAAGCATAAAGGTTCCATTCCTGGGAAAGGAGATTCTTCCAACTGATCAACTAGTACCTATCCTTTTAAAGACTTCTGATTTACAAACTCAATGCCAAATTCACTCAAGAGAATGATCCAATTAGCCATTCAACCTATGAGGGCGGGGTTTGGATAAAAGGTACTTGAGGGGGTCAACTTTTGATATGAGCTTGGTCTTATTATCCCAGAGATAATGGCAAAGCTTTTGGAATGTGAATACAACTGCCAAACAGGCCTTTTCTATTTGGGGATAATTCAGCTCGTATGCGATCAAGGTGTGGCTAAGATAGTAAACTGCTCTCTCTTTATGGGCTAAGTCATATTGGGCAAGGAATGCACCAATGGAAAACTAGGTAGTGGAAATGTATAAGAGGAGAGGTTCATCAGGGGTAGGTGGCATTAGTACAGGCAGGTTGGACAAGTACTGTTTGAGTAGCACAAAGGCTTTTTGACGATCAGGTCCCCAATTGAATGTGACATCTTTCTTGAGAAAATGAGTAAAGAGGTGGCACTTATCCGCAAGTTGTGAGATAAAGCAACATATTGCTTGAATCTTTCCTTGTAGAATCCTTAGCTACTTGAGAGTGGTAGGTGGTGGCATTTCTATGATAGCCGTAACCTTTGTAGGATCCACTTAAATCCATTTTTTTGAGACAATGAACCCTAGGAGTTTTCTTGATAAGACACCGAAGAAACATTTCTTAGGGTTCAAGAAAACCTTATTGTCTCTTGGACGCTGAAAGATACACCTCAACACTTCAGGGTGTTCTTTTCTAATCTTGGATTTTTCTAGGATATCATCAACATAATTCTCCATGATGTCACTTATCATATCATGGAAAATAACAGTCATGGCCTGCCGATAAGTAGGCCCAACATTTTTAAGCCCGAAGGGCATGAATTTGTAGTAGAATGTTCCCTAAGGGGTGATGAATGCTGTCTTATGCTGATCTTCCTCTGAAATTTGTATTTGGGTATAACCTGAAAAACCATCCATCAAGGACAACATTTCATAGCCAGCTGTTGAATTGACTATCATGTCGATGTTAGGTAGGAGAAAATCATCTTTTGGACATGCTTTGTTGATGTCATAGAAATCCGTGCAAATCCTTATTCCAACAGGTTTTTTCTGTACTGGGACTATATTAGAGATCCATTCTGAATAGTCAATAGGTTTTATGAAATCAACAGCTAACAAATTTTCTAATTCTTCTTTGACCAAGAGCACCACTTTAGGATGCATCTTTATTAAATTTTGTTTGATTGGTTTGGCCTCTAGGTGCACAATGAGGTTGTGCACAACTAGCTCAGGGTCTAAACCAGGCTTATCTACGTATGTCCACATGAATATGTCCATGTATT
This sequence comes from Taxus chinensis, assembly GCA_019776745.2. NCBI lineage: Eukaryota > Viridiplantae > Streptophyta > Pinopsida > Cupressales > Taxaceae > Taxus > Taxus chinensis. The sequence continues at coordinate 886,993,183 of CM034147.1, forward strand.
CTTTTAAGAGCTCCACAAAGGTCTTTTTTTCCTGAGCTGAGACTGAAGCTCCCAACTTGACTATTATGGGTTACTCCTCTGAGCCAATGTTGATGCTGATCATTTCCTCAATAAGCATTTTAGAAGTGTCTTCCATCCATGTAGGATCAGGGGGAAGAGTAAGATCGACCTCCTATGGTAATTCATGATCATCTTTGAATGGATAAATCACTTCATTCTTAGACTCTTCATTCTACTTGTTTATGAGCTCACCAAAGAGTTTGTCAGTATGGGATTTCTATTGAGCCTTCTTGCTTGGTTTCTCAGAGGTAGGTATCCCTTTAGTTACAACCTTTTTATTCAACCATCCACACATCTCTACTTCCTCCCCAAAATAGGCACAAGTGTCTAATTGAATCTTAAATCCTTTTTTGTGGTCTCCAGCTAGAATAAAGTCCCTGAGTCCCATGAAATTTGCAAATGCCTCATCATTTTCAAAGAAATCCAATGGCACATGAAGTTGTTGATCCCAATCTATAAGCTCAAGATATATAAGGGCTATTGGATATTTATCTAGGGGGATGAATTCATATAAGGTAAGGACTGAAAAATCTAGGAATAGGTTCATGGAGGCAAGATCTTCATAAAGGCTACATTGGGAATCAACGTCACTATTAGAATGAGGCAAAACGTCCTCACTTTTAGAGGAAGTGGCATTGTTCTCAGAGGGTAGATCGTCATGGGGCCTTATTACAAGGCCATGTTTATCAATTTTGTAACGAGGGATAGGGATAGGCTCTAACCGGCCCTGCACATTAATGCCACATCCAAACTCGTCATAGCCCATGAAAAACATCATGCGAGGACCTTTGATGTAGGAAATTAAGAGGCATGTTGTCTATTGGCCAGCAGAGCCAGAGATGTGAGAACGGGTAGGAAACCCAGGTTCAAGTCCCACTGGGCATGCTAAATGTGTTCAATGAAAAGTTGTAAAAGCCATGGAATTGGGGAATCTCTAAAGAAAACCCAAAGGCTTTTAACAATCTGATCAATGGACCATGTGATAAGAAATGAGCAAGGTTTCCTTCTTTGCATATATTAATTTGAAATAAACATGCAAACTAAGAAAATGAAGTTAATATCTATTCTTTGAAAGCTTGAAATAATGAACCTAAGAGGATCTAAGCATTCAGTTTATGTGTTTAAGATAAAGAGATCTCCCCATTAATGGCTTCAAGGCCAATGGATCTTCCCTTTTACTCTATGTTAAAGATATGAAATACAAGATCAAATGCTTTTAGCTCAAATGAAAGAAGATGAAATACAAATTAAAGCCTAAACAAATTGCTATAATTTTTGCTAGGAAGAAGAGAGAATTCTTAGGAAATTAGGGAGGGGGTATAGCCCTATTTATAGTTTTTAGTTTTGAAGAAAAGGGAGATTTGGGTGCATGTGTGACAAAGGCTAAAGTCCAAAAAGCAATTTAGCAAGTCAAAGTGTGATTTGACTATGTTATAGGGTATTTAACCTGGGTTAGACTAATTAATCTCTCTTATAGAGTAATTAGGATTCTGGAAGGGTTTTGAAGGGCTTAATCCATCCAACGAAGTGGATTGATCTTCCAGGGAGCTAATAGAAGCAAGCTAGAAGAGAATAAGAAGCTAATGTAGTTAGAACGAGGCTATAATTTCCTGTTTAAATGGTTTATAAGAGGAAATACGACCAAAAGGGTGTCATAGGAAGGGAGTTAGATAAGCCTAACTGACAATGTGCCATCAATTTGTAAAAGGAATAAGAATTAGTACACCATTAGAAATAATAGTGTATTGATCAATCTACAGGTGTCTACAGAAACCTTTCCCTTGCGCTTGCTTTTCCAGTATCTAGTATGAAAAACAATCATCAAACTAACTTAGGCAGTGGGAGAACAAGAGTAGGTCATATAACAAGTATATCGATGGTAGGGTAAACATATTTGTTGTTGTTTAGAGGTACCTTTTCAGGTGCATCATCCACATAGAATTCAAGCACGTAAAATTTTGGACTCACTTCTGGGAGTGGTAACACTTCGCAGACTGTAGGGGTGTAGTTCAGTAGTACTATTGAGACACAAGGAAGTACATCTTCTGGTATGTCTCTAGCTACAAGTGGAGAATCAGGAGGTATATGTGGTTTTAGTTCTAGTGGATCTTGTGGTTCTAGAGGCAGAGGAAACCTAGGAGGTTCTGGATCAAGTGGGCAAGGTCCGCACCAACCCTAGAATATTTACGTGGAGATGTCTCTTTGTCTTCCAGAGTATAGGGGCATAGAAGATGCTGCTAAACATGTGCACATGTGTTAAACCTTTTGGTGTGCAAAAGGAATCACAACTTCTGAGAACAAGGCAAGTGAATTTGCTATTAAGTTACAAGGGCTCGCACACAACTGGTACACAAAGTTTGACCCTGATTAGACTTGCGTAGACTATGAAATTTTAAAAGATGCATTCCTTAGAGAGTTTAAAATTCCTGAGTTCGAGCAGAAGAGTATAAGAATGCTCAAGGATATTAAGCAAGGCACTACTGAGAGTGTTAGAGAGAATGATGCTCATTACAAAACACTTTTGTCTAAGATTTCTTATGATATTCACGCAAGCCAACATGCACAATGGTTCATTGGAGGTTTGATTACACCTTCTAGAGGGGCGCTATCACATAAGACATACACTGATCCACATGAAACACTTGAAGCAAATTTATGAGCTAAGGTAGTCGTAAGTATCGACACTACAGTGAGCCCATTTTTGGAAGCACATATCGCAACTATGACGAAGCAGTTGGAGAAGCTATCAAAAAATTTAGCACATGAGATGTGCACGGGGATTTGGTGCATAGATTTTGAAGTGGAAGGTCACACCAAGGATAGTTTTCCCCATAGATTAATACGCTCATTATTGCTAGACTGTGAGATATGTCATTTAAACCATGGGGCTAGCCACTGCCCATTATTACAATGCATAATAAGGAAGAAAATCTATTGCTACTGTAAAATTTACAGGTCCATGACTCATGATATAGAAGACTTCCAACTGATTGACTAGATCCATGATGCTATAGATATTGGTGTACGAAAGATAGGAGTATCATATAACTCTAAAGGCAAGAAAAAGCATCAGAATTGGGATCACAATCAAGCGTGTTATGATCAAAATGAAGGGTTTTTTGAAGGAGGTCATGGTAGAGGTCGAGGATACCATGATGGATTCAGAGGACAAGGCCATGGAGGTGGATGAGACGAGTTTCCCCATGGAACATGTTATACATGTGGATCTCCTGGCCACTACATGCGCATATGTCCTCAGAATATTACATGTTATTTTTGTGGAAAGAATCATAGTTATGAGGAAGGCCCAGACTTATATGAGCATCTTAGTAAGCAAAATAAACAAGAAAAAAAGGTGCAGGGATGGTTAGGATACAACACGATGTGGAAAATCAGTGGATACCCAACTTGGAACTGGAATCTAATGCATTACCTGTAAAGATTATTACCCGTGCTGAAGCAGCACATGCCAAAGAAGCATTACAGTAGAATCCTGCCATCACTAAGGAGGAGGTTCTACATGCACGGTACCTAGATCCTGTCCATCAGAAGGAGGTTTATCAAGAAAGCATGGAGGTACTTAGAAATCTTCAGGGTGAAATATAATGTTTAAAGGAGAAATCACGGAAGATGGAGCCAAAGAAAGTAACAAAGACAGTCCACTATGATATGGATGACCTGAAATAAGTATGTAAGATGTTGTGCCAAGAGAATATAATTCCACTGTTAGGGAGTTGGCTAAAGGGAAATACCCCACGTGCAAGTATTGAGACTAGACAGAAAATCCTACATGCAAATATTCCCCCTCATAGCTTAGACTATGATAAGGAAATCACTCTGAATGCTGTTGTGGATGGGTGGTTTTTGAGTAATATATTGATTGATACAGGTGCAGAAGTCAATGTTATTACTTTAGATGTACGGGTACAAATGGGGAGACCTCCATTGCAACCATCTTCAAATGTACTATTGATGGCTAACCGAACTAAGCCCACTCCCATCAAAGTTTTGAAATATGTATCCATTACCATACATGAAGGAAATTTCACTAGGGGTTTTGAGGTTTTAGCCCTGGAAGAGGTAGATAGCTTCCCATATCTACTTAGGAATCCTTGGTGCTATGCAAATAATGCCGATATTTGGTTTAACAAGGGTTATATCAATTTTTAAAACAAGGAGGAAAGAGTTATTATCCCTTTAATAGATGGAAAATATGCGCCCTATGTTGAGCCTTTTGAGTGAGGAAGATCTGAATAGGATTTATGTAAGTGCCATCCGGGACCCAGAGGTGCTTGAGCCATCTAAAGAAGGAATCCTTCAGTGGGAAGATGCACAGTCTATTAGCGATACCATGAGTGTTGCTTGTGATAATTGGGCTCATATTACTTATGAGTCGGTAGGGCGCGAAGTAAAGAGCACATTTGCATGGTATAACAAACCTCGTTGTATTAGGTGAATAAGTAATAACTCGGTACCTTGTTATACTGGAGAAGGAGATCCTACAATATTTTTGCATGCCATGGAGGAACAATGGATAGGCCAGTTGGAGAGATGGAATATGCTAGCATATACCCTACATGGGACAACAATGCACTGGTGGGTGATTCACAAGGATAATCTTGTAGGATGGAATGAAATTAAGATTGCTCTTTCTACTAGGTTCTTCAAGAGCAATGCACCTACTCAAATATGCTCTTATCATGGTAATCAACCTGTTCAACATCACGTTCAGTAGTGTGAGAGACTCTAGAAAGAGGAGCAGGAAGATTTACCACCTTCACTCTGGGTGCAAAATTTTTATTCCACTTTATAAGGCTGCGCACATGATTGGTATGTATTTGCAACACTCCATAGAGAGACTATAATGATTACAGGAATGATCCAGACGTTTGACTATTTCTCTACTAAACCTCCAATAGAAGAAGCATTAAAGGTTATAAAATGATTAACTATGGGAGATAGTGCCAAGGTGGAAGAACTCATTCAAGAGTTATTAGATGAAGGAGACTTAGGAGTGCATTTTGCTGAAGAAACAAAGACATATGCCACACTACTTAAGCACACTTGACTTGAGAAGGAAAGAGGAAAGATGGTCTACTTAGTGGATGATGAAGAAGTAGAAACTCTGGATGTAGACCATTCAAAAAGTAGGCATGAGGTTTTGGACAGTGCAGATAAAACCACACACACTTATCATGTACCTATGAAAACAAAGAAAGTGAATATTAGATTAGATGTTGAGCCTAAGGAGGCCATAATTATGGACTATTGGTCTGACTTTGAAGTGGAAAAAATCATTGAGTTACTACGATATTATCAGAACTTATTCCCTCGGGGATACCGTGAACTCAAAGGCGTGCATGAATCATTAGGAGAAATGAAAATAAAGCTTAAGGAAGGTGCATACCTAGTCAGGAAGAGATCCTACAGGATGAACCCTAACTTGTGCAAAAAGTTCAAAGAAGAAATTGACAAAATGTTGAAGTCTGGAATCATCAAGCCCTTGGACGAGTCAGAATGGGTTAGCCCAATGGTGATTAGTATCAAGAAGGATGGTGGGATTAGGATATGTGTGGACTACAGGAAGCTGAATGCTACATGTGTGACTAATCCCTTTCCTAGGCTATTCACTGAGGAAATACTAGAAGGCATTGCAGGGCGTAAAATCTATTTGTTTACAGATGGATTCTTTGGGTATCATCAGGTTAGGATTACACAGGAGGATTAGGAAAAGACTAATTTTACTATTGAATAGGGCATCTTTTCCTATACTGTGATGCCTTTTGTTATGAAAAATGTGCCTATTGTATTTTCATGCATAGTTGTTCAAGAGTTCAAATATTTTATTCACAACTTCTTGCAGGTTTATTTAGATGACTGGACGATGTATGGACTTGTTAAGGATCATTGTGACAATTTATGCCTAATGTTTGAAAAATGTCAGCAGTTAAGCATCTCTTTGAACATTAAGAAATGTGTATTTGCTACACCATTTGGAACACTGTTAGGGCACATTATCTGCAAGGAAGGTTTGTTGGTTGATCTAGCTAAGGTTGTATTCATTATCGGCTTGGAAGAGCCTACCGGTCAAAGTGAGGTGCGTCGATTCTTGGGTCACACTGGGTACTACAGAAAATTTATAAATGGGTATGCTAAGGTTGCCACACCCTTGGAGGAGTTACTAAAAAGAAAAGGGATGTTCTACTGGGGATAACCACAACAACGCACACTCGAGACATTGAAGGAGAAACTTACTACAATGCCTATTATGCGCTTTCCTTCATTGGACCAACCATTTCATGTACATGTGGACACCTCTGGTACAACCATTAGCGCGGTGTTGGCTCAGCTTAGAGAAGGTATTATAGATCATCCCATCTATTTTACTAGTAGAAAGTTGACTTCTATAGAGCAAAATTATACAACTACAAAGAAGCTTTGTCAATGTTTTATGCACTACATAAATTTAGACACTACCTGTTAGCAACACCATCTATATTCTATACCGATCACATGTCATTGAAGTATTTGATAAAAAATCCCGTTTTATAGGGGCACATATGCAGATGGGTACTCTTATTCCAAGAATTTGATTTCATAGTTGTGATAAAACCAGGGAAAAGTAATTATGGACCGAACCATCTATCCAGAATATAGTCGGGAGAATAAGCACATGCAATTGAAGATACCATGCATGATGCAAAATTTATATAGGTTATAACGCACACCATTGGAATTAAAGGACATTGCTATATTTCTACGAATATGTATGGTGCCAGAAGGGATGAAATCCTTAGAGAAGAAATAACTTGCTATTTGTGTGGCACCATTTATGTTGATTAACAGTGACATGTACAAGTTAGGCTAGGAAGAAGTATTACGCCGTTGTGTACTAGAACATGAGTGCAAAGATATCATGGAGGAGGCTCATGGTGGTATTCCAGGTGGGCACTATGTAGGTGATGCCATTGCGCGTAAGATTTTACTCGCTATATTATGGTGGGAGAACCTGTATAAAGATTGTAAGGCATATTGCAAGGTTGGTGATCACTATCAACATCTTGGAAAACTAGGTCAAAGAGATGAAATGCCTCTAAGACCTATTACTAGTGCAAAACCGTTTGAGAAATGGGCTATAGATTTTGTGGATCCTATTTCACCATCTGGGTGCATGACTGGATCATGCTATATCATCACTTGCATAGATTATTTGATAAGGTGGGTAGAAGAAAAACCTACAAAGGATTGTACAACAACTACAACAACCAAGTTTCTATGGAAAAATATTATTATAAGGTATGTATGCCTATTGACTTTGACCAGTCATAGGGGCACACATTTTGTAAATGAAACAATAAAAATTCTATTTGATGAATTCATGATTGCACACCATAAGACTATACCATATCATCCTCAGGAAAATGGGAATGTTGAGGCTTTCAATAAAATTTTGAGACAAACATTGACAAAAATTTGTGATGTTCGAAGAAAGGATTGGGATGATAAATTTTCTGCAGTACTTTGGGCTTATAGAACAACATACAATTGGTTAAACAAGGTGACACCCTTTCAATTAGTGTTTGACACAAAGTAGTTCTTCCTACAGAGTTCATGTTACGTTCTTTGCATATTGCGCGTGCAAGAGGTCTAGCTAATGAGTAAGAATTAGAATAACGGATTGAAAAATGCTTGATGGAATATGGTTACCCGGTTACTTCAACGGAAGTAGGTTGAAGCCCTACTATAAATAAGTCTTCTTGGTGTTTGTAATAAGGCAATGTTGCCATTTAGATTATGTTTTCAATAATGTATTTACTTCATGTATTTCCTTCTTTGTCACTATGATTTTTCAATTTAGTTGGTGTTTTGTGAAATAAGCACATTTGTGTGCCAGAAGCTAATTACCATTTGTAGTATTTTTATGCGCAAAGGACTGCACATACCATTTGTGTGGGGTGGTTATTAGAAAATGGGTACACATAAAAGAACAAACTGCTATAGGTGTTATTCAAGTCTGAAGAGTTAGTGGACAGAATATTGCTTCCAAATAAGGACCATAGATGGAGATAAATGAAGGAACAATATAACATGAGGTAAGCGGTAGCCATGGAGACTACCAGGAGAAGGCACAATGACGAGGTAATCAGGTGCATGGAAGCACACTGAAGAGAAGTTTGTAGCCAGAAGGTAGGAAGGCACGCTAAGAGGTTATAATTGAGGCGTAAAGATGTACCACATGGAAAAATGTGAAAAAGGTCAATTAATGAGGATTGTTGGTAGGTGAAGGAGCAATAAATTTACTAAATTTTTGAAAATCTATATAAGGAAGGGATACAAGTTCATTTCTACCATTGTATATCACAATAATTTGAATGAGCTAAGTGTAAAACAAGTTGAATGAATCATGTTGAGGTTCAAAGAGTGTGAAACTAGACATGGAGAGTAGATTTGTGCATAGGAGAAGCCTACATCCCCATTAGTGAAGGGTTTGATCAAAGTAGAGAGTTGTGAAAGAGCTAGGGCATGTGATTTCAACTAGGGCATGTGGATTCAAGCTAGGGTTTTTGGAATTTCTCATTACAAGAAGGAAAAAGGTAAGAATTTGCACACTACAGAGGATACAAAGTTGCAATTTACATATGGCACCAAAGAAAGAACCTTCCGTAGGAGCCAAAGGGAAGAAGAAAGTGGAAGCAGAGGTTGAAATTTATTTCAAGAGAAATTTCTCAGAGATGGAATATCTAGAAGGCGTGATAGTGGGACAATAATGGGATTCTCATGTCCAGAAGTGCAAGATAAGTGATTACAACCACTACAACATCAGATAATAAAAAGGAATTAGATGCGCTGTTGAGTATGAAGATGAACAAGTGCACAACATAGGACATGCAAGTGTATGATGCCACTAGAGAGAAGTTACTAAAGAATATTTTAGTTTACCACTTGTATGAGCTCCCACAATTTGGAAAATACGAACCTCTTGACTAGTGGTTGATGAGCAGGGTACATGAAGACTTTTTCTATTTCACTAGATGCAGGGTAAGGATTACAACTGTCTGATTTCAACTATAGCAGGATTAAAGGGCACATGAGTGGAACTGAACAGGGACTTGACAGATAAAATTGAAATCTTGTAGACACAGATGGAGTTAGGGTATACCAAGGGTCTACGCGGAATGGACATCAAAAAATTAAAGAAGTAACCCGTGGTACATGTAGCTGCACATCTAGTGACCAAATTTAATGATCAAGAGCGATGGTCTTGGGTGAATACAATGTGGCTACACATTGCAAGGAGAATGTCACATGGAATAATTTACAACATATCAGGATACATTATGGAAACTATCATCAAGGAAGTGCACACAGGTGAGAAAATCAGTTTCGGTGCTATCCTATTATCCCTTGTGTTTATGGAGATCAGAGTGTCCGATGGGCCATAGAACAAAATCTGGGAGTACCCTATGTAAAAAAAGTCCCTTGCGGAAAGATTTGACAAGTACTTGTGAGAAGGATCAATGAGTGGGCCATTCAAGTAGAGGGTGGAGATGTGGTATGACAGGCTTCGCGTGACATTTGAAGAGAAGTGGTGCATCCCCAAGGAGTTACCTTCGGTGGTGGTATAGGTAGTGCAGTTCACGGTGTATCAACACTTATGCATTGAGCAATTTACACTAATGGATGGGACTTGGAGCCCCTGGTGTAAACTGCCATATGCCTTCACAACGCACTACTTCCAGGTATCAGTCCATTATTTTAATCATGCGTGATGCCTGAAATTTTTTACAGACAAGGTAGACTGTGACTACCACATGCTGTAAAATACATATGTATATCCAGGACAGACTGCATATATTGAGAGGCTAATTTTAGACATGATAAACATGAAGCCTTTGAGTTTGGTGATTGAAGACAGTGGACCCACACTTATATACCTTCAGCTTAAGCCTAAGTTTGAGGGTAAAAAATATGTGGAGAATGAGTTCGCACTCCCAAGACTGCCTAAGGGTAAGCATACAATGGAGAATGTACCAGCTCCAAAGCTCACTGAACCTATAGAGGTAGATGATGAAGAGGAAGAGCATGAAGACATTGGTGGCTTGGTACATAAAGGATGGAGGTAACCATCAGACAAGGTAGAATTTGAGTGTGTAAGTACTCCACCCTAGGCATAAGAAGAATGAGACAAAGAATTGGAAGTAGGAGTAGACCCTGAAGAATGCCGCTTTAAGAGGGTGTTCAAATGGACAAGAACTCAAAATACTACTACATAATTAGTATGGATATCACCACAAATCTCTCCACAGAAGGAGACAAATGAGAAAAGAAGGAGAAAATTAAAGTTGAATGAGGAGGTAGAGGAGTCTGAAGAGAGTGCACCTGGATCTCTAATACAACCAGAGGATGTGGAAGAGCCCAAGGATGAAGAAATGAAGGTGGAAGAAGAAGGGGTACAAAATCCAGGAGAAATAGAGCAAGATACTACTCAGGAAATAGAGGATCCAAATCCAAAGCTTGGCGCTCAAGTGCCTAAGGGGCCGAGATCAAGGCGGGTAAGTGGAGAGTATGCTGCGCTAGTTATGGGTTATGAAGAGGAAATAAGTAAAATTGTCCGTGCGTGATTTCAGAATACAGTGTGCCTTAAGAACTTATATGGATGGGAGTTTATCGACCTTGACATGGAAACCACATGCGCAAGGAAACAATTGTCATGGTCCATGCAAACTCACATGGACGAGCCTGATTTTGATGTGTGTGAAGAGTCTTGTGTATCAAGGAGAATGAGAAAGGCACCATAGAATAGACATATAACCATCAAACCCACAATTATGTTTGATGAACATGTGATTAATTCCCTAGTGAAGGTCGCTACAGAGGTGGCACATAGGTATGTAGATAAAGCTTCCACCATTAAAGCACTAAGAGAAGATATTAAAGTGCTAAGGGAAGAAAACAAAGCCAAGGATGCAGAGATCACACACGTCTAAAAGGGGAGAAGGACCTAGAGAAAAAGAAGAATGGAGTTCTTATCAAAATGGCATAGGAGGTTGGTGATCATGTCTTGAAATCAAGACTGAACTTAGAGTCCAAGGTACCTGAAAGGTTCCCTTTGGCTATGCACTATGTGCGTACATTAGTTGATCTGGTGCTTGAGGATGGACTAGTTTGGATGCCAACACCAAAGGACCTTGAGAAGGAGGCAGAGAGGGAAAATGCTGCAATAGTTAGAAATATTTCGTCATATGAGGCATTGCTTCAAACCTTATAGGAGGAGCTGAAGAAAATGAACCAGGCACTGAACACATGTGTAGATCCAGAGGTAGTAATAAGGATCATGACAATAGTAGAAGACAATGAAGTCTTGAAAGCAATGAAGGATGAGACATTGGGACCCATAGAAAGATTGGCACTAATCAAGCAAAAGCATAAGGCCCTTGCAGCAGCACAGGACCCCCATAAGGAAAAAATGGATGAGATTGGAAAACGTATAGCGCAGAAGATGGATTTTTTAGAAGGGCGAATGTTTGCTATGTGCAACATTGTTCTGGTGTTACAAAATGAGAAAGGAGAAATTGCCAAAGATGAGTTGGAGTCTATTACAGTGGACATTCTAGAGAAGACAAAAGCCAAGCTATCTGAATGATAGACCTTAGAAGCAGAGATAAAAGAAGAATATCCAGAATTAATTTTTCCGGTCGAGACAGAGGATGTTGTATCGTGAGAGTTCATTCTTTATGTAGAAATTCTTTCATTTCTTTCCATTATTTATTATTTATTATTCAAAGAGCAACCATTTCCAGGATGACAATGCAGTTTAGTGTAGGGTAATGTTGAGTAGACAAGAGTATGATATGAAGGAGAGGGTGCACAAAATATTCACACACAGGAGTAAAGCACAATCAAAGGCGCAGAAGGATAGGGAAGAACACACGTGAAAAAGACAAGGGCAGATTCAAGACTTAGCTGTTTTCACATGTACGGGTTATTTTTGGAGATAGCATATATAGAACACAAACTGGGTAAAGACTTGTGTGACACACATGGACTATTAGTGGAAGCGTGGCTATTAAGTGCTTTGCATGGGTTCAAGCTAATAATAGAATTGCTATTGCTAGTTAACTAGAAGGGATCTATTATTAGTGAACTTACATGATTTTGGTGAAGATTTGGGGGAGAAATTTGTAAAACACATTTTGGCGTGGAAAAGACAAAAAACCAGTTCCAACCACTAGATTTAATGAAGTAAGGGTCATTTTCTTTGGTCTGCGAAGTAGATACATGGAATTATGAGCTTTTACATCAAGCCCATCAACAGAGGAAGAATTAAAACACATTTTGAAAAGTGGTTAGAGTAGATCCCACATTTTTTCCTCTCTTCTCGTGTTATTTCTATAAAATGTAAACATAGGCACATATTTCAGAGGTTGTTCATTCTTATTCTCTGGCTCCCTCTTCTTTTCTTTCCCAGGTGTCGAAATGGAGTTCTAATCTCTTCCCTTGCTCTGCAGATGGTGTTTTTTGCCTCTTGCCCGTGAAATAATGCACTGTGTAAATCTAGAGCAATAAAAACTTGTTTTTTGTGATGTATTTTCCCATCCTTTGCTCATTTTTGGTTGTTTCTTCTTGCTTCTCATTGTTGCAGGGCATCTGTGCATGTTTGAATGTCATTTGCAGGTTTTAGAGCTGTGTTTTTAGGGATTTTGGAATATTTTCTATGTGAATTCCATCTTTGGTCTGTGATGCACTTGTCCATCCTCTCCATTGCTCACATCTCTTTGTTTCCATGGTAGTTTTGATAGATGATCAACATTTTCCTTCTCTGGTGTATCACCATTTTAGTGTAGGATTTGTTTTTTCTAGTTTTCTTTCTCTCCTTGTCTCCTTGGAAGTTATATTAGGATTAGATTAGCTTGCATGTATTAGAATAGCTAGTGGTAGGTAGTTTAGGAAGAGGAACCAACCTTCTCTGGAGATCATTCCCATTTGCAAGTCCCACAACTTGGGGAATGATCCAATGTTATGCAAATCACACCAAATGACTTTGCCTTAGAAAATTAGATCCATAACTCATTTGGGGGTGCTATGATTTCGCACTAATAGTTCTGGCATGCCCGGTGGGACCTTAGAGGTCTCCACTTTATTACAACAAGATTGATGTGCACTTATTACAATTTCTAGCTTATTAGAAGATTCAATTTACACATCTAGCGACTCCATCTGGTAAACAACTCATTCTTTGAGTTGCAGACCTATTTTCCATTCACTTCCATTCATCCTTCTTTCCATATTCTTTCATTCTTTCCATTCCATGAATTTGTGTAATCATGACTTCATTTCCACCATGGAATTCACATCTACAGCAACAACAACACATTCTAACTCCAATAAGCTTTACAAATCCTTCAAATCAGCATTTTGAGAAAATCCAAAATCAGCATGGTTACCCCTATGAGTAGCAGTGCCAAAATTAGTTTGGATATGGAGCTTTCTAAGAGAAGTGGTATGAAAATAATGAAGAAAATAAAATGCAAGATGCTGGAGAAGATCCAAAAAATGGAGATTGGCATGGTGTCATCAAGAGCTACAACTCAAATGAAGGCGTTTAGAATTGGCTGCAGGGCATCCTGTCTATGGGAAGGCCCTTTTCCAAGACACTACAACACTCAAGAGAAGCTGGAATTCATAATTGAGATGCTACCACCAACTTACACAATGGACTGAGGAGATAGAAGCATATGAGCAGAGTTTGAATCAACCTTGTTAATGGGTAAGTCATTCAATAGTTCCTTGTATTTCTTCTTCTTCATCTCAAGCTTTACCATTTCAACAATGTCAAGTTGTAAACCCAGCCAATGCTTCTCTAGTTGTGAAAACCATCCCTCCATCCCCTAGTCTCCCATCCCATCTTAGCTTTTCTACCCTCTTCTTTTTCAAATCCAAATCCCCTCCACAAGAGCAAAAAGAAATACCTTCCACTCCAAGGAAACAAGAAGTTTCATCTCTTCCACCTCCACAAACAAATGAAAAAATGATTGAATCCTAATATGTTATTCTCTTGCCTTCCCAATTCCATGTAGGGAAGAAGAAATTGTAAAAATTAGTCATGAAGGACAACAAGAAGAAGAAGTGAAAGAAGAAGAAATGATTAAGAGTTTAGTGAACTTGGCTCTCAGATTCAAGATTACAAAAATTCCTTTGTTGGTTAAACCTACAGAGGAGGTAAATGTTGAAGAACCAAAGGTGGCGAAGGATGAGTTTGTAGCAGAAGCAATGGAGTAAGAAGATCAACCTATTTTCTTAGAATGTAGTGTCCATGTTAACACTCTACTTGAAGAAAATGCTGGTCTAATTCAAGCTACACAATCAGCCATGGAAGAGGAAGGAAAATCAGCTCAAAGTCCCATTGGAAAGGAGCAAATGGGTGAGACCAAATCAGAGTTTATAGCAGCAGAAGAAGAAGGCATCATTGATAATTTCTTGCTTTCATTTGAAGGGCCTGTTTTGGTTGATGAATCCACCATGGAAAGGAGCTCTGAAGAAGATCTTGTAGTCCCAACTTGTCCTCTAGAGCAGCATATTGAAGAGTTTGATTTGGAAAACTTCATGATAGAGAAAGAGGTCATTGAAGAGAAAGATGGTCTTTAAGCAGTAGAGGAAGGAGAAGCTGCTCCAAATCCAAAAGAAGAGGAGCACATTCCAGCTGTGGAGGAGAAAAATGTAGGTCCAAGAGCTTTCAACAAAAAATAGGCTATAGAAGAACCTTCAGTTATTCCTTCCACTTCATCTCTCTCGAGCTATAACATTGGAGAAGAGTTTGATATTTCAAACTCCTTGTTGGAGGATGAAAGAAACCATGGTAAACAAGTTGCTGATCAAGAGAACACCATGGAGGAAGTTGAACATTTGTAGTAGGAAAATAATGAGGCAGTTTATTTGTCTGATTTGGAGGACTGTTTTGATGGAGAAGAACCAGTTGAAATCACATTGTTTTCTCCTCCTTCATCCACCTTCCAAACATACATACCTGCTATCATGGAGGAGAGAATTCATTTGCAACAGTCTGTACCTTATAATAGCCTTTTGGAATCAAGTTTGGAAGATTTAAATCTTCCATGTTCTTTACAAGAGGAAGAAGAGAAAGAGCATGAGGGTTTCACCACTTCTTCCATGCCATTCATCCAAGAAGGTCTACAAGAGGACTCCATTTTTGGAGTTTAAAATCAGAGCAATAGGCACATCAATCGGACTAGACCTTGCCCAATTAGGTATTTGGCTTCTTTAGAGCCAAAGGAGAAGACACAACCAGTCATTCTTGCTTCAGGGCATAAGGATGAGCTACAAAGTACCAAGGATCAGCTACCATACCTCTTCAATCCAAATGCAGAGCAACTAAAATAGGTATTGGATTTATCTTCAGTTGATACTTTGGTCATTTGGGTGGAGGATCAACTTGTAGTTAGTTTTTCACTCATCCAACTAGCCATGTTCAGTGCCAAATCAGTTGCATGACTGCCATTTTTGAGGAAGGGAAGCTATTTCTCCTTGCCACTTACAGGTTTTGTTTGAGTTCCCTTTTCTCTTGGTTAGAGTAGTGTAGGTAGGTTTGTTTTCAGCAGAAGAAGTGTATTTTCACACTCTGCATGTTCCATTTGGAGCATGTATGATTTTCAGTTTGTACATAGTTTTTGGTGCTGTTGTATTACTCTTACACAGTGCATTCAGTTGGCTTTTGGTGAAGTTCAACTCTAATTTTCAATGGGTACCCAAGTGATTCAGAGGTCATATTTTCAGATTTAGATCAGAAAATTGGTTATCAGGCTTGACTCCATGCCCAATGGATGCAACAAAGGCCACTAATCATTCATCTAGCAGGTAGATGACCCCTGTGAGTCGCCAAAGTTGTTAACCAAAATAAGCTCCCTATTATTTTCGGTTAACTTACTACCTTTTATGCTTCAATCAAGATTTTAGAAATTTAAATCATTCAAAAAAGGTAAAGAGCTCTTTCTAACTCCTTGTATTTTTTGAGTTATGGCTTGACGGAGTTAGAAGGGAAAATTTGCCCAAGGCGGACCTGTAGGGCTTAGGAGAGATGTTTGCCAAGGAATCTCAAACTGGTGGGGAATCAGAGGAAAAAGTGAAAATTTTCCCTTTTGTCAAAAAGGTGAAAAATTAAGTGCTGAGCTGACACATCAAAAAGCTAATGCGGGCCGGTGGACCTTCAGAGGAAAATGAGATTTTTTGACTTTTTATCAAAGAGTGTAAAATGGAAAAAAGGGAGCCCCTACCTCCGCCGACCCCAATGGATGCCACTTCATCAGCGGTTTTGCGGAAGAAAAGTTCAAAATTCTCCCTAGCTATTTTTTGCCGAAAACGTTAAGGAAAAACTCAAGAAGGCCATATCTTTTGATCTAGAGCTCCATTTTTGACGTTCTTGGTACCAATGGAAAGATACAAAGATTATCTTCATTATAGAGTCTTTAATTTTTGATTTTGGTGAAGATTTGGGGGATAAATTTGCAAAACATTTTTTTACTTGGAAAAGACAAAAAACCAGTTCCAGCCACCAGATTTAATGAAGTATGGGTCATTTTCTTTGGTCTGCGAAGTAGATACATGGAATTATGAGATTTTATATCAAGCCCATCAACATAGGAAGAATTAAAACACATTTTGAAAAGTGGTTGGAGCAGATCCCATGTTTTTTCCTCTCTTCTCACATTTTTTCTATAAAATGTAAACAAAGGCACATATTTAAGAGGTTGCTCATTCTTCTTCTCTACCTCCCTCTTCTTTTCTTCCCCAAGGGTAAAAATGGAGTTCTAACCTCCTCCCTTGCTCTATAGATGGCATTTTTTGCCTCTTTCCCATGAAATAACGTACTGTGTAAATCTGGAGCAATAAAAACTTGTTTTTGTGATGCATTTGCCCATCCTTTGCTTGTTTTTGGTTGTTTCTTCTTTCCTCTCATTATTGCAAGGCATCGTTGCATGTTTGAATGTCATTTGTAGGTTTTGGAGCTATGTTTTTAGGGATTTTGGAACATTTTCTATGTGAAGTCCATCTTTGGTCTATGATGCACTTGTCCATCCTCTCCATTGCTCACCTCTCTTTGTTTCCATGGCAGTTTTGATAGATGATCAACATTTTCCTTCTCTGGTGTATCACCATTTTAGTGTAGAATCTATTTTTTCTAGTTTTATTTCTCTCCTTGTCTCCTTGGAAGTTAGATTAGGATTAGATTAGCTTACCTACACTAGAATAACTTATGGCATGTAGTTTAGGAAGAGGAACCAACCTTCTCTGGAGGATCATTCCCATTTGCAAGTCTCACAGCTTGGGGAATGATCAAATGTTATGCAAATCACACCAAATGACTTTGCCTTAGAAAAGTAGATCCATAATTCATTTTGGGGTGCTGTGCTTTCGTACTAACAGGAGGACGATGTGAAAATTGAATTACTATGAGGTTATGCTACCAGATATGATGCACACATGAGCTTATGGTATTACTAATTATAATAAGCTTCTGTGTATTTATTATGTTTAATATAATGGAGTGTATTGGCTAAATCAAGGTATCGATCATGAGTATAGCTAGTTATTGCATGATTGACTTCATTATGGTTATTATTTAAATCTATTACTCTTTAGATCCTGATTTGGACATGCTTTGTAGAATGTTATATTAATTAAGGATATGAATGCATTAAGTCCTCATCATACTAACATCCTACAACAATAACCATATAGAGGGGCCTGATACATTTGTGTGCTTTGGGTGATCACTTAGTCTAGGCTGAGTGATGTGCCACCATGCCTGGGTTATTACTAGTAAATTCTAGGTTGCATCATTGAGTGAAACTAGGAGTAGTTTGTTTTGATGAGAAAAAGTGGGATTTTGATCTCAATATGAAAATTACCATGTGGGAAGGATGTAAATAACATAATTAAGTGTGAATAAACTGGTATTGATTATTAGAGTTTGTCTTCATGACGTATTTTTATAAGTTTTTCCATGTTTCTTCTATATATGTATTGAGAATATTGCACAGGTTGAGAGGGAGAAGATGACAATTTTGTTTTCCAAGCTAGGTAGACTACTGTGATGCATGGAATAGTTGGAGGGGTTCAAACCAAGCCCAAAATTTTTTATTTGATATCTTGACATGCTAGAAGGAAGTCAAAGTGTGTATAGATCAATGGAAATTAGTGTGTTATAAAGAAGTAGTAAATAATGGAACAATAACACCTTGATGTGTAAGATTAGTAAATGTATATTACCCTAGGAGATTCCCCTAGGAGCCTCGGTGGGACTGGTGAGAGGTACAATGATAAGCATCATTACTACATGTACATATCTATAGAAGTCTGCATTCATGACTAAAGAACAAGTGAACACACATGTCTATATGATAAAGATAATGAAATACTAGATATCCAGCTAACATAGTTAGAAAAGTGTAACATGTGAAGCAAATAAGACTAAGTACAATGAAGATATGTAGTATACAGCGTGTGAATGATATGGAATGGTATGCAAAGTGAATGTGATAGGAGTAGTGTGCCTCATAGCGAATGTGTATGAGATGATATTAATTTATAAAATACCCCTTAATAATCAAGAATGAACCATATAACAAGAGTGTGTCATTAGGAGATGGTTTTATAATTTGTGTTAGAATGATAGAGCCTAAAGTGTAGAGCATAAAGAGTGTGAGGAAGGTGAGGTTCATTTTAGTTTTAGACCCTCAACATTCGAGTATGAATCATGGAACTAGAGTGCATCATAGGGTGTTGACGATACAAAGTGTATCAAGCTGTGTAACGATGCTTAGAATTAGGAAGTATGAAGCAAGAAGCATACGAGTAATAATGGTAGACATGTTGTGATGCTAGGAGGGGAGGGGTAATGAGTGTGATTCCCTCCAAGTGTATGATGTAGAGAAGAATCAAGTAACATTGTTTAAGATATCATCATTTTCATGGTTGTTATTGCCCTCAAAATTCCCCTCTTTTGAAGTCAAGTTTTGAAAATTAAGTCTATACCTTGGAGTATTAGATCATGTCGAGCCTGACATTATTTGTAGTTTTCCCATTCATGGAGAAAAATTTGAAAGTCAGGCGTAATGGTGAATTTTCTTCCGTTCTTTTTATTTTCTTCCTGCAGTCAGGAATGACAGGCATATCTTCCCTGTTAATTTTTGCCCCAGCATCCATGGGTAGTAGGTGGACATCTCTGATTGGATACGACATGGCCATGTTTCAAGTAGAAGAAAAATCCTCCATGCGTCCAAATGTCACAACTCTAGGGGTAGGGCCCAAGGGACAGTCCTCAAATAAGTGCAGGCTTTCCACATGTCCTAGGTTCAAAATGAATGTAGAATAAGCTCAAATTAGCTAAGTATGGAAGGTTCAATGGATGGCACCATGTGCCTCATTGGCACAAATTCAAGATTCAAAGCCGGGGGTAGTTCTCAAACTTGCGCCAATCCTCCACACATCCCAGATCCAAAAAAGAGAAAGAGTCGATCGTTAAAATTGACTAAGGGCGGGTTGGTGAAAGTCTCCACGTACCTTAATGACCCAATTTCAGAAGTGAAATCAAAGGGTCAATCTCCAAATGAGTGCTATCTTGCCACGTGGTCAAAGTTAATGGAGAGACAGAGTTGGCCATTGAAAATTCCAAGATCGGCGGAAGGAGCCACGCGTCAGCTCGATGCAATTTTAGGAGGTGTTTCCAAAATGGAAACTCAAATGAGTGCCAGCTCTCCATGTGTTTAGGGGTCAACATAAGTCAAGCAGGAAATAGGCCCGAATTGACTAAGTATAAAGGAATCGGCGAAGCTCCCCACGTGTCAGCTTGGCACAACTTCAAAGGCAAAAAATGCAAAAGGCATCTGCATGCCTGCTCCAATCAATTTCTTCCATGTGGGTGGCCCAAATTTAAAGTTGTAAAAGAAAACTGAATGGGCCATGTTTTAACTGGTGAAATAATGTAATGATCGTATATTTAAAAACCTTGTTTTTCCGCCATTAACGTTTCTTTGTGAATCAATAATTTGAAAGGGGGTGAATGATTGGAATAAGTTGTAACTGTTTCTTGATTTCTCGAGGAATTTGTAACCATCTATTGTGAGCTATTTCAAGGGATTTCAAAGCCATTGTACGAGGTTGGGAATTTTGATATTTTGGAATTGTAATTTTGAATTGCAAGAAATCAATACAAAGGTTTTCCCCCTTTTCCTCTACTTTCTCTTTACTTCTTGCTCTGATATGTGAAATATTTAATCCTTGCATGCTTAGAAACTTTGTGTTCTATTTTATACAATCTCAAGAAATTTGAGTCTACGGATTGTGCAATGGTTCTACTATATATCTCATTTGTTCAATACATATAAGGGTTTTCTCTACCATCTCTTTTCCCTGAAAGTATTGTCTTCTTCTGCCTCCCTCATCTCTTCAAGTCTTCTATCCTCATGTATTGATAACTTTCCAAGTATAAAACACATTTCAAGATATCAGGACACCACCATTGAATGAAATATTGTGTATTTGTACATAGGTTTTGCCCCTACTTTCAATAAGGGAACCTCTCCTATTAAAGAGGAGGGACTTGCTTATCCCCTGACTATGGTTTCATTCCAAGTGCAAATCTGAAACCCAACATTTTTTGGTGACTTCACTGGGGATTTGTTCAACAAATTTCCTTTTTAAAAAGAACAACTAATTTGATCTGGCGACTCTAAGATACACTCATGGTAGAAGGGCTCTTAGAATTGAAGATCCCTAATTTCAAATCCTGTATCAACAAGGTTTTCAACTTCCTCCACCAAGAAGAAATAGAAGAGCTCATTCCACAAGCACACCTCTTGTTGAAGTCAGAGATTTTGGTAGTAGCATTCCTCAAACAAAACTTAGCCCTAATCTCCATGCCCTAATTCTTGTTGCTGTCTCAGTTCCACTTCAAGAAATATTTCCAAGGATGGCAACACCTCGGCCTTTAGGACACAGAGTTGGGCCTCTAGCTCTTCCTCAACCATTTCATGAGTTACCTAGGGGTAACAGGAAGAATTTTCCCAAATTTAGAGGTGATGGGAAAGTACACCCTGATGAACACATTGCAGTCTTCATTGTTGCATGTGGGGTCCTTGGAGTTAAACATGAGGATGTTTATGTTAGGTTGTTTGTGGAAACCTTACAAGACAATGATGCAGATTGGTTTTACCATCTTCCTGCTAGGACCGTAATCAATTGGACTACTATGAGGACTGAATTTGAGCAACATTTCAAACCTGTTGAAGATGTGCATGCTTTGCTAGCTCAGATTTCTCAAATCAAGAAGGAGCCACATGAGCCTATGAGAGAATTTGTGGCCAAGTTCAACAAGTTGGTTAACAAGATTCCACTAGATACTAGGCCTATTGATAAGATTCAAAAGTGTTTCTTCTTGAATGCTTAATTTTTGGAAGTAAGCTATGCCCTAGGGAGAGAAAATCTTGCAACTTTGGATGTTGATCAAAGATTGGTTGTCAGTGTGGAAGATGACTTGATCATGTCTGGAAAGATGAAAAGGGAGTTTTTCAAATCCAAAGCATCTTCTTATTCCTCTCCTCCTGGAGGTAATGCAGATTAGTTAGTGCAAAAGCTAGCTAATGACCTCATTGCCATCAAGAAACAATTAGCTCAACATGCTCTATATCAAGATGTTCCAAGGAAGAAATTTTAGCGTAGGAACCGCTTGCCTTCTTCTCAAACCAGGTTGGCCATTAAAGCTCCACCCCTCAAGGTGCCTGTCAATGCTACTTGTGAGGTTCTTGAGTTTGATGATGGGGAGGAAAATGAGCTCTATGAGGAACAAGAAGAGGAAGCTGATGAAGAACTGGAGGAGCCTGGTGGTTCTCGAGTTCATTTCCTCACCACTAAAGGTGTGGATGATGAAGATGACTATGATGATGTAGTGGCTGAGATGAACAGTGAGTCATATGTTATGATCCGGGAGCATACCAACAAAAAGGAAAAAGTGGTACAACTTGCAAAAGATCCAAGGAGTACCCCATCACCCTCCCAGTGATTGCAAGAAGACCTATTCCCACTACTTCCACCTGAAAGGTAATATCTACTAGTCCTTCTTCCTCTACTTCTGCTTCTGAGGATTCTTGTCCAAAAAATGATAAAGATGATAGATAAAAATCTCCTCCTACTCCTAGTAGTGATTCCCCATCCACATTTTGATCTTTTGACATTATAGACCATCTTGAAAAGACAAAGATTCAGATTTCTGAGTCAGAGTTCCATCAAACCCATCCTAAAGCCTTTTCCAAAATAGTTAACTTTGTAAATTTTAAATCTAAAACCCCAGCCCATTATTCTAAAGGCACTTTTCCCACTCCTTCTCTACCTCAACCCAACCTTGTGGCTGCAGTCACTTCACCAAGTGAGAAGATCAAACCCTTATATGTGATTCTCCTCATAGCTGGCCACAAACTTAGCAATTGTGTCTTTGATTCTGGTGCATCTGATAATGTCATTCCTACAAAATTGGCTCATTCTTTAGGTCTAACCCTAATCCGCAGTTATGGATCTTGCTATTCCATAGAAAGTAGAGAAGTGCCTTTGGTTGGGAGAATCAAGGATGCACAAGTAGCTTTTGCTGCTTTACCAGAGAATAAGGTCTTGGCTACCATCTTGGTTGCTGATATCCCTCCTTCATATGGCATGCTACTAAGTAGGAACTTTTGTAAAGATGTTGGAGGTGAGATCTAAAAGGATTGGTCACATGCCTTGATCCCTGTCAATGGGAAGATGAAGAAGCTGTTGCCTAAGAAACAAACAGAGTATATTGTGCAAAAGATAGATGATCCTAAAGCACAAATATTGTATGAAGACTTTGGGCATGAGAACTACATGATCATGTCACAAGAGGAGATAAGTCTGCCAAAGGGAGTGTTCCTTGATCCTAATGGTGTGTGCACTTTGGATTTTGATGGAAGCTACTCTTCAGCTAGTTCTAGAGTTGGTGTAGTGCTCTTTTCTCCTGGGGGTAAGGTTCATCCTTTCTCCTTCAAATTTCAGTTTGAAAATACTAAGAGGCCGTTATTCTTGGGTTGAGCATGGTGAAGGAAATGGGAGTGAAGAACCTTCTTGCTTGTGGAGATGCCAAGATAATTGTAAAACAAGTTAGAGAACTTTATCAGGTAAAGAATATAAGGTTAAAACACTATAGGAATCTGGTATGGGATTCCATTGAATACCTTGATGCTTTTTCCATTGAAGCTGTGCCAAGGGAAAGGAACACTAGGGATGAATCTCTAGTTGTTTCAGGGTCCTTGTTGATTCCTCACCTTGATTTCCCTCATAATAAATTCACCATTGAGTTGATCCATAGAACCAGTGTCCCTGACAATGCAAATAATTGGCAAGTTGTCAATGATGACTAGCATTTTCTTTCTTGCTTGGAGCTAAAAAAAAATCTGATCAGCTATACTTTGAAGGAAGTGATAATCTACCTAGAGAGTGTGTGTCATCAAATGAAGAGGGTGTTAAAGAATAGATGGATCAAGATGGATGCATCAAACTGAAAGGCAACAAAATTCCTAAAGGGCTAGTGAGTTTGGAGGATAGTTTTGATAAACATGATAGATATATGAAGTCTAAAGTTTCCCAAGGAGCCCGGAAATCTACTGAGACTAAGGAAGTGAATATTAGGAGTCTTGATGATCCTAAAATGGTCAACATTGTAAAATGTTGCACTCAAGAAGAGAAAAATAAGGTGGTGAATCTGTTGAAGAGGTATGTTGATGTTCTGGCTTACTCTTATGATGATCTTAAGGCTTTTCAGCCTAAAGAAATGTAACATTTCATTCCTCTTAAGCCTGGGATCAAACCCTTCAAACAGAAACAAAGGCAATATAATCCAAAGATAGATGATACAATTTTCCAAGAAATACAAAATCTTCTGAAGGCTAGGATCATCTTCCCCATCCACCATTAAACATGGATTGCTAATATAGTGCATGTCAGGAAGAAGAATGGTGAAATCCGGATCTATGTGGACTTTAGAAATCTAAATCAGGGTTATTTGAAGGACAACTACCCTCTCCCCATAATGGACCAAATATTGCAAGTTGTCACAGGCTCAGAGATGCTATCTATGTTAGATGGATTCTCAGGATACAATCAAGTAGAGTTGAATACTGCAGATCAACATAAGACCACCTTTACTACTTCTTGGGGCACCGTTGCATACAAGAGAATGCCATTTGGTCTCATCAATGTTGGTGCTACTTTCTAAAGGGCCATGGACTTGTCTTTTGGTAGTTTGAAAGGGAAATGCATCGTTGTGTATTTGGATGACTTGACAATGTTTTCTAAAGCAAGAAAATATCACTTCCAACACCTTGAAACAATATTGTAGAAGTGTAGAGAGCATGAAATTTCTTTAAACCCTAAGAAGTCTATGTTTTGTGTCATAGAAGGAAATCTGTTGGGACAAATTATTTCAAAGGAAGGGATCAAGATTGATCTAGAGAGAGTTCAGGCCATCCAACAAATTCATCGTCCATCAAGTAAGAAATGTGTCCATTCTTTCTTTGGTAAGATCAATTTCCTAAGGAGATTCATCCCCGATTTTGTAGAACTTACTATGAGACTTGCTCACATGATGCAAGGGAAGAAAAATTTTGGTTGGTCCTCTGAAGGGAAGAAATCATTTAAGGACATTAAATAGGCTATTATAAAGACTCTAATCTTGGCATGCCCCGACTTTAGCAAAGATTTCATTATCTATTGTTATGCCACTGAAAATACCCTAGCTGCCATGTTAGCTCAGAAGAATGTTGAAGATCATGAGCTACCAATTGCATTCATGAGTTATGTCCTAAAAACTCATGAGCTAAAATACACCATGATGGAGAAACATGCTTTAGCAGTTGTCACAAATGTCAAGCAGTTTAGGTTTTACATCCTTAATTCTCATTCTATGGTGCTGGTGCCTGATACAACAATCAAATCCATTCTTACTCAACAAGAATTTGGAACCAAGAGAGGTAATTGGGTAGAAAAGGTGCAAGATTATGATCTTGACATCAGGCCAACAAAGCTGGTTCGGGGTAAGGGCCTGTGCAAACTCATTGCTGAAGGAACTGCCAAGGAGTTGTCCAAAGATGGATTTGATGTCCCTATTGTTTTGTTCCTCAACTCGATAGATGTATGGTATGCTGACATTGCTCACTTTCTGACCTATGGAGAGTATCCATCTCACTTAAGTGCTAAAGAGAAGATATCCATCAAACTGAGGTTTGCACAATATGTGCTATGGGAGAATGCTTTGTTCAAATGAGGCATAGATGGAAGGTTTTTGAAGTGTGTAGACAAGGAGCAACAAAATAAGTTGTTCTCTGCTTTTCATGACCAGGCTTGTGGAGGTCATTTATCCTTTACTATAATAGCTCATAAAATACTTCGTGCTATTTATTACTGGCCCACTCTATTCAGAGATGCATCAAAATGGGTTGGTAAATGTGAAGCATGCCAAACATTTTTTGGAAGACCTAAGTTAGATGCTTTGCCACTAAAGCCAGTAGTGATTGATGATCCATTTCAATAGTAGGGATTGGATTTCATTGGAACTCTTAACCCACCTTCCAGTGTTGGACATACCCATGTGTTGATTGCCACATATTACTTCACCAAGTGGGTGGAAACCATACCAGTCAAGAGCACTACTTCTGAGGTAGTTTGCAAATTCATTAAGGAGAACACATTGATTAGGTTTGGGACCCCAAACAAAATTGTGACTGACAATGCTTCCAACTTTTCTTCTACTGAGATGATGGAATTCTACTATGGTTATGAGATCCCACTTTCTCATTCTTCAGATTACTACCCCCAAGGGAATGGACAAGCATAATCAACAAACAAAAACTTGGTGAACATAGTTAGAAAGTTTTTAAATGATTCTCAGAGGAATTGGCATAAGAAGCTATATGATGCACTTTGGGCTGATAAAATTAAACCCAAGAGAGCAATTGGAATGTCTCCTTTCCAAGTGGTGTATGGTGTGGAAGCTCAACTACCAGTCACGGTGGAATTTCCAGCCTTGCATCTGATGAAAACCATTGAAGATTCAAGTTTCAGTAGCTATTTGGACAAGAGAATTTTGTACCTTCAGAAGCTTGATGAAGATAGATTGTAAGTGGTTGATAGGATATCAGCTCATTAGTTGAAAGTGAAGGCTTTGTTTGAAAAGAAATCCAAACCTAGAGTTTTCCAAGTGGGAGACATTGTGCTGCTTTGGGACAAAAGACATGAGCCACGAGGAAGCCAAGGTAATTTTGATTCTCTTTGGCTTGGTCCTTTTAGAATCAGACATTTTGTTGGAGGGAAATATTTTTCTCTAGATTACATGGATGGATCTTTTCTCCCACTTCATTATAGTGGGAAGTACTAAAGTTGTTCAAGTCCTAGGTGTCTAGGAAGTCCTTTTGTACATTGCATTTGGTGTTTGGTTTTTGGCTTGTGTCCCTTTCTTGTTCTTTGCTGTGTGGTGTGTTTTGTTTTGGGTCTTCCCTTTTTGTTTGTTTTGTTTCTTTTCCCATCTTGTATGTGTTGCCTTGTATTGGTTTTACTTTTGAATCCTTTTCCCAATAGATAGGGCACTAGTCCTCTTTCCCAAAGTTATCTACATGTCTTGATCTTTCCTTGTGTCGTTGTTCCAAGCCAAGTCATCCCCAGAAAGAGCTAGCTGTTGTCGCCCTCAAAATTCCTCTCTTTTGAAGTTAAGTTTCAAATTTTTTGAGTCTTTACCTTGAAGTATTGGATTGCATTGTGCCTGACATTGTTTGAAGTTTTCCCATTCATGGAGAACAATATGAAAGTCATGCATAATGGTGAAGTTTATTCCCTTCTTTTTATTTTCTTCTCGTAGTCAGGAATGACAGGCGTATCTTCCCCATTAATTTTTGCCCCAACATCCATGGGTAGTACATGGACATCTCTGATTGGATATGACATAGACATGTTTCAAGTGACAACGGAAGCCTCCATGCTTCCAAATGATGCAAATCCAGGGGTAGGGCCTAAGGGACAATCCTCAAATAAGCACAGGCTTTCCACGTGTTCCAGGTTCAAAATGAAGGTAGAAAAATCCCAAATAGACTAAGTATGGAAGGTTCAACGGATGGTGCCACATGCCTCATCAGTCTAACTTCAAGAGTCAAAGTCGGGGGTAGTTCTCAAACTTGTGCCAGTCCTCCATGTGTCCCAGGTCCAAAAAAGAGAAAAATCTGATCATTAAAATTGACTAAGTATGGGTGGGTTGGTAGAAGTCTCCACGCGCCTTAACGATGTAATTTCAGAATTGAAATCAAAGGGTCAATCTCCAAATGAGTGCTAGCTCGTCACATGGTCAAAGTCAATGGAGAGACAGAGTTGGTCGTTGAAAAGTCCAAGATTGGTGGAAGGAGCCATGTGTCAGCTCGGCGTAGTTTCAGGAGGCATTTCCAAAATAGAAACTCAAATGAGCACCAACTCTCCACATGTCTAGGGGTCAACATAAGTCAAGTAGGAAATAGGCCCAAATCGGCTAAGTATAAAGGAACTGGTAGAGCTCCCCACGTGTTAGCCTGGCATAACTTCAAAGGAAAAAAATGCAAAAGATGTCCGCAGGCCCGCTCCAATCAATTTCTTCCACGTGGATGGCCCAAATTTAAAGTTGTAAAAGAAAAGCGAATGGCCCATGTTTTAGCTGCTGAAATAATGTAATGGCCATATATTTAAAAACTTGGTTTTTCTACCACTAACATTTCTTTTTGAATCAAGAATTCAAAAGGGTGCGAATGATTGGAATAAGTTGTAACTGTATCTTTCTTACTCGAGGAATTTGTAACCATCTCTTGTAAGGTATTCCAAGGGCTTTCAAAACCATTATACGGGGTTGGGAATTTTGATATTCTGGAACTGTAATTTCTAATTGGAAGAAATCAATACAAATGTTTTCCCCTTTTTTCTCTACTTTCTCTTTCCTTGTTACTCTGATATGTGAATCATTTAATCCTTGCATGCTTAGAAACTTTGTGTTCTAGTTTATACAATCTCAAGAAATTTGAGTCTACGGATTGTTCCTATTATAAACGTGAATGGTTCTACTCTATATCTCATTTGCTCAATACATATAAGGGTTTTCTCTGCCATCTCTTTTCCCTAAAAGTATTGTCTTATTCTGCCTCCCTCCTCTCTTTAAGTCTTCTATCCTCATGTATTGACGAATTTCCAGGCATAAAACACATATCAAGATATTAGGAAACCACCATTGAATGAAATATTGTGTATTTGTACATAGGTTTTGCTCCTGCTTTCAATAAGGGAACCTCTCCCATTAAAGAGAAGGGACTTTCTTGTCCCCTAACTGTGGTTTCATTCCAAGTGCAAATCTGAAACCCAATAATGGTTGAAGCTAAACATAGAATCATTAGAGACCTGATAAGTAATAATATGGGTTTGATCATGTAAAGATCCATTACAATGTAAATTGTATGTGCCCATTGCGTATTCGTCATCAGTGAAAGGTGGTAGTGGACAACTATGTGCATACCAATGAGTAAGATTTTGTGTATAGCTGAGAAATGAATCATTGGAAATGGAAACATGGCTAAAAGGCATGGGAAATGTGATATTAATATCGTTAGGATCCAAAGTTCCATTAATGTAATCAAGCCTAGAATACCCAAGTGTAAGTGGATAAGTGCATGCAACAAATACTGATAGATGAAAGATGCAACGGCCATAAGTATCAAAAATGCAAACATATCCATGATAGAGGTGAGGAGATCATCGAGTGTGAATCCCATCTGAGCTAAACCATTATGCATGTAAATAGTATTAGAGAAAATATGATAGAATGGATATGGTGCCAATAAGAGTTATCTATGAAACTTGTGATAGGATGTCCAATGTATGGATACACTCCTAAAAAAGTAGCATAGTATTAGGTAAAGGAGGGGGTCTCTTGAACTTATATTCACCAGGGCTAATAACAAAAAAAATATCATTGAAGTATGACTCATCCATCTCTAAAGGAGTAAAGTTAAGATTGCATAATGTATCATCATTAAGCTCTACACTGTCAAACTCATCATCAGAATCATCAGTGCTGACATCTTCGATTTGGATAGCATCATCAAGGATATTGGTAGGAGTGAAGCTAGGTGTAGGAGCAAGAGAAGTCTTGGTAGGTGGAATGGGGGTGGTGATTGGATTAGAAAAAGTGGGTGAAATGATATCAATAGTGTTAGTGGGAATGAAAGGTATGCTTGTAGAGGTGGAAGAAGGATGTGAATTACTAGATTGATCAATATCATATGTGCCAATATTTCTATATGGAATAGGTTGTGATGGAGGAATATGCATAACCGTAATAGGTTCTATATGACATAACTTGAATGGGTTAGGGTCAGTGGCAATGGTATGTTCATAACCATCATGTAAGAACTTAACACACTGATGAACTGTAGATGGGACAATATCCATTACGTGAATATAGGGTCTACCCAACATGAGATTAAATTGAAATGAGGCATCATTAACAAAGTATACCATAGGAATAATCTTAGGCCCAACTTGTATAGGAAATGTGATAGTGATAAGGTATGTGCGCCTAGTGGAATCGTATCCACGAATGAGAGTAGAATATTTAGTAATTAGATTATTAGTAATGCTGATTTTTTTGAGAAGGGAGTGAGAATATATATTTATAGAAGATCCGTTGTCAATGAGTACATGCTTAACACAAATGGATTATCAATAATAGATGGTGGTATATCCTCATCACTCAATGATATAACACATGGTGGATTTTTGAGAGATTGAATAAGATGTGTGAATGCCATTAGTGAGTTATTTATTTCAATGTGGATTAAACGAAGGTCGGCCTCTAATTTTTGATGACTGTCAGGTGCACTACGCAGTAAATCATAAATATATATTTTTACTATTATATTTTAAGCTATTGTATAATATGATAACCCTTAGAAGTGGTAGTATAAGTTGTAGAAATGATATATGGTGGGATAGAAATGATTTTATTCGTAGGAGGATGAGTGTGGTGAGTGTTGACTACATTAATCGTTGGAACAACCATAAGAGTAATGAAGCGAGGAGGATGCTGATTACGAATTTGCATAAAATTAGTAGTGGTAGTAACCATGCTAAAAACCTTAGTTGGGGTGAAAGAAGGATCCATGAATTGAGAAGAAGAGAGTTTTTGATATATGCTCAAAAGGTAAGGTTTGAATGGATGGGTTCACCAAATTGTTTAACGCAAATAGAATTATGTTCTAAAATTTAATATTGTAGAGTAACAAATGTAAACTATGATATAAAACTGTTATATACAAGAGGACACACACAATACGCTAGATAAGAATATGCTTCCCCGAAGGTGATATGGATTGGAACATATAATGGACAAGAAGGGCAGACTGTTACAACTATACTCAGGAGATTCTGGGACTGTCGGATGAAGCTGGACTGAGGTACCTAGAATGAGGTGAAGGAACTGTCATCACCAATCCGGCACTATGATAATTCTTCACCGGGAACTCCTCGTGCTATGATTATTTACTAATGCACAGCCTTTAGTTTGGTGGATGTAATCTGGAAACAGAACAACAACATAACACAAGAATACCATCGACTATGATAAGACAGAATGATGACAAATCAGAAATATCAAAGGAAATAATAATATTAACATGAAATTGTTACAATCTCACCCATGAGGTACTTCAACAAGACTATGGGAGAAACTTTACAATTACGCCTCTTGATGGCTTCTTCAACACACCTTTAACTGATGGCTTCCTTCGTACACTTCCTACAATATTTCTCACTACTTCTTTCTATGCTAAATGAGGGGGGTAGCCTCTCTATTTATAGAACTTACAGGCTTATCCATCTTATCTCTAAGATAGGATAAGAAATCCACTCTGACGAATCATATTCCATACCTTAACTCTTATCTGTACATGTAAGCTTATCTCTTAAGATAAGATAAACCTTATCATTTTACATGGGTTCCACATTTTTATAATTTTTACAAATAAAATACACAAAATATTTATGACCTCACTCCTTGTCCTTATTACTAATATAATATTCTAATTCCTAATCATGTAGACCCTACTTCTCTAATTACCGAAACTTTGACATTTTAACATTACCGGACCACTTACGACAAATATTTACTTTTTACAACATTCCTATTGTACTTTGACTGTTACCGTACTCCACATTATTTGCGGCGTCGTACTGGCAGCGCCGTTATCTTCTATCGGACGCTACTACTAATTACACTTAACAACATTCTATTCCTAATACATACATTAATGAAATAGAAATTATGGAGGAAAATTTTAGTGTCGACAGAACCTAGGCACCACAGACCTCTTCTAGGAACATGTGACCATGCAGGAGTTTAGAACCTAGTTTTTTGGTGTCACACAAGTGTTCTTGTTGTCAATTTTGGTCACTTGTATGTCGCTAGATGATCATTGAATTCACATGTAACTTGCAAAGATATAATGACTTGTAAAACCCTCAAACTACATCAAATCCCAAAAAAAAATGCAATATGAGGAGTCAGAATGACCTCGATGGTCACATGACTAAGTGAAATTACAACCGAGCACTGTATTACATATCAAACTCCATGTAGTTCTTGTGTGTGTGTGATAGAATTGAGTCATAGGAATCCCTTGTGTAAGTGCACTTGATAGTGCGTGATAACTAGATGTACCAATGTAAATAGATGTGTGGATGGAAAAATAAACTTCCCTTCATATGTGTATATGGAGAAAATGCAGTCCATTGTCCCTTGAGTGATTGCTAAGTGGATTCCTTTAATGTTCTTAAAAATGCCTTTGTATACAACCTTAGGTTATGATAATATATTCTTACAGCTTGGTCCTTACTTTGGTCACATATCTTTGTATTTATATGAATAAATTATTTGATTTTTGTAATTGACAATTGGAAGGAAAACCCATAAGAAAATAAGATTCCTAAAAGAGAAAATAATCCCAAAAATAACGAGTAAAGTGAAAAGAGGTCAAGGGAGCCTAGAGGGAATGAGGGTGCCTGGGCACTGGAGTCCTGGCTGGGTGTTGGTGTCTAGAATCATGAAAGATAAAGTAATAAAGTTTTGATTGGGATTCAAGGTATAAAAGACCAGAAAGAAGACTAGAAATGAAGCAAAAAGGTCAAAGACAACTGTCAATTACTATTTTCTCATGCTTATGAATCATATGAATGCAAGCATGCTTTTAAGACCTAGAAATGTACCCAAGTATGTGATTTTGTGTCTACAAATATATTTCCTTGTGAAAAAATGTATGAATAATTCTTGGAAGTTCATTTCAATTTTTCCCAATGTTGTGTGTGATTGGAATCCTAAAACAATATCTACTCCACCCATGGGAATAAAAAACATAGGAGAATCGATCTTGTAGTTTCCCATGTAACATTTGATACTATGACATTTCCATGAATAGTTAACTGTACCTCCATATGCAAACGTAACCTAAAATTTTGGGGTGGATAAATAAAATAATTCATACGTGTAACCAACTTATTATCGATTAATTTATGTATGTCTCCTAAGTCAGTCAATATAATTACTTGATGTTACTTTAAATGACCCTTGACCTTGAGGTTTTTTGGGGAGATAACACCTGATATTTTATGACAAAAAATAGTAGGTTGAGAATCTCAAAACCCTAGTTTATTCATAACCTCAATTTTTTTCCTTCATCTTTGATTTCATCATCAATGGCCTCTATATATAACTTATTTTTAGTACATCATTATCCTTTATTGTATTTTCTATCACAATTAAAATATAAGGATTTTTCTTGTTTCTCTTCAAATTTTCAAAGAGTCAATCTAGTAGGCTGAGAGAGTGATGGTGTTGGATTTCCAAATATATTCCTTTTATTAGAAAGGAAATTTTCCTCTTCCCTACATTCCATGACAATAGATTCATAAATAATGAGTGGATCAAACATTCATGCCTCATGTTGGATACAATCATTGAGAGCACCTAAGAATAAATATTTTCGATTGTCATATGCAATTGTATATACACGCAATGACAAGCTATGTGATTTAACAAAAATATGATTTTTATAAAACCCTAGATATTTCATAGTCACAACACAATAATAAGAATGAAGTAAAAATATGACCTAAGAATTAAAAAAAATGGAAATTGGAACCCTAAGTGCAACAGTAGGGGAAAGAATGCTAAGTGGATTTCACAATTGATCCTGAGCTATGATGGACTAGAGAATTGATAAAAAGGAGGATAGTGTCACGAACGAACCCAAAAAATTGTGTGATAGCCATATTTTCCTGGAATGTGGTGTTTAGATCAGGTCAGGGGTGCCTCGGTGCTGTAGACTACTTCTGGGAACCCGTGACTGCAAAAAACCTAAGAAAATATTTTTTTTGTGTCTCAATATTTTCTCTAACCTTCATTATTGATCATGTATTATCACACTATGTTCATGGAATTTTCCTGTAACTTGCAAAGGGAAAGAGCACTTGCAAAACCCCAAAACACATCAAATCCTAATAAGAAAAATATGTAAATGGGGAGTCAGAAAGACCCCGGTAGTCACCCGAATGAGTGAACTTATGACTAAGTGCCACACTACATTTTAGAATCCATATAGTTCTCATGTGTGTGTGTGTGCAAGATTCATGCCGTAGGTGGCTCTAGTGTCAGACACATTTGATAACGAGCAAGTAACTAGATGTAGAAATGTAGATAGATGTGTGGATGTCAATATGAATTTACCCTCCTATGCGTGTATGTAGAAAATGCAGTCCCTTATCCCTTGAATGAAACTATATGGATGCTTTTATGCTCTTAAAAATGCGTTTTGGATGCAACCTTAGGTGATAATAATAAATACTTAGAGCTTGGTCTCTTATTATAGTAACATAGATTTATATTTATATGATTCCCTTGTATGAATTTCACAATTAACAACTAAAATCCCGACCCATAAGAAAACAATATGCCCAAAAGATAAAAGATATCCA
This sequence comes from Taxus chinensis, assembly GCA_019776745.2. Taxonomy (NCBI): domain Eukaryota; kingdom Viridiplantae; phylum Streptophyta; class Pinopsida; order Cupressales; family Taxaceae; genus Taxus; species Taxus chinensis. Next base: position 887,027,347 of record CM034147.1, read on the forward strand.
AAAGAGGTGAGTAAGATAAAGAAGGGTTGGGGGCACCCGGATGGATGGGGGTGCCTGGGTGCTGACTTCCTATCTAGAAACTAGTGTCTAGAGTGATAAAATATGAAATAATAAAGTATCAAATGGGTAGTGGGGTGTAATATATAAGAAAGAAAACATGAAACAAAAACAAAAGGCCAAAGACAGATGCCAATTGCTATTTTTCTCGGTTAGGAATCATATGAATAATAATATGTGATTATGAATTAGAAATGTACCCAAAGTGTGTGAGTTAGTGTCTAAATTTTCCCCCACTTTATGTTTTTGAGTGAATACTCAATAACATAAATTATATAAGAGATGTGTACTTGATAACCATATAGATCGATGGTGAAAAGAATGCCGAGGAGATAAGAAAAAGTGTGGAGTGATGAAAATGAAGCATGGAAGCTAATCTAGGGAAGAGGAAGTGACCCTAGGGGTGAAGGGCATATGAGTTGTGCCATGTTGTACCTGTTGTTGTTGTTGTCACTTGATGAAGGGATGCTTCTTGTTGTGTATTAAGGATAAACCTACAAAAGAAGAGTGAAAGAGTAGTCAAAGTCTTGCATATGAAAAATTCAATCCAAGTATGTAAAAATTATGTAAAAATGTGAAAAGGAACATGTGCACTTGATCCATAATGAATAAGAAGGATATAAAGTGGCCTGAATAATGTGGATGATTTTTTTTGGCAATCTCATGCCGATAATCTTTTTTTTTTGGGTGATCTCATGCCAAGTGCAAGTTTTTTTGGGTGATCTCATGCCAAGTGCAAGTTTTTTTGGGTGATCTCATGCCAAGTGTAATTTTTTTGGGTTATCTCACGCCACGAAAGAATAAGTGTTGGGGAGAAAGGTATAGTGTTTTTCTCTAACCCTAACTACTTCCTGATTATTTATACACTATTGTAGATGGTGTGATCCTACTTTTTTCAAGTTTGATCTATTTCAATCCAGTTTAATCCAACGTGAAATCGAAAAAGGAGATACCATGCATGCTAATTGATGGAAGTCTATGTCTGTTATGTGAAAGCTGCTGTGTAAACTGCTGGAAATTGTTCGAATCTAAGAAAAAATATATAATCTATCCTTAGTCATAGGTTCCCAGTAAAATTTAGGAGCACCCAGAAAATAGTGTCTAGAGCTGGGCACTGGTGTCTATGCTGTGATGAGGAACCAAGTCATATTATGAACCATTTCTGTAACTTGAGACTGTGATGTTTCTATACTATGTAGGTATGAACTGTGACTATGTACAACTGAATGGGATCACTGATTCACCCAATGTATGTCCCCCTCTTTTGGGGTGCATGTGATATTACTAGGAAAATATAGCCCAAAGGAGGACTTGATGTACATATGAAACTGATGCCCTGTAGGGGGAGGGAATGTGCATGGTAGAAACCAAGGTACACACAAACAAAGTGGATGGAAACATGTGTTAGTGCAATCAAGACAAATACACATATAGAAGAAAATGTGTAATATAGAAAGAAAGAAGAAAAAGTAAACCATGAAAAGTGGGTTTCAAAGATGAGACATCATTCACCATTTCACAAGAAAATTGGGGCTAAAGAAACCAAAAGCATACAAGCAATGAACATACAAAACATAGGGCATAGCCTAGAAATAATGGCATATAATAAAAAAAAGTAACAAACAAAGTATCAAACAACCATGGTAGAAAATAGAACTACAAAGAAAATGATGCACATGAAGCACCCATTAGCATGTTAGAAAGATAAAAATCATGTTAAGACATGTATATATTGATAAAGTGGTGTGCTAGTAATGATAAGAAGTAATACAAAATGAAACAATAACACATGTAGTTTTTACAAAAGTAGATGCCTCTAGGAGCATCAGTGGGACTGGTAAGAAGTACGATGCCAAACATCCATGCTATGTGTAAGGATCTGTAGAAGGTCTACATTCAAAAGTAGAAGACAAGTGAACACACATATGCATATGATAAACATAATGACATACTAGGTATCATGATAACATAGTAAGAAAAGTGTACATGTAACATATTAAGTTTTACCAAGATAAACAACATGATGTGAGTGAGAAGGAATATAATGCACTGCGAGTTTGATAGAAATAACATTCCCCAAGTGGATGTGTATGCATGAGATGAGGTTCATTTATAAAATACCTACTATCCACAATAACTCCCATATTTATTTGGATAACTTACATCCCCATTTTGTCTTTGAAGGTTTATATTGCAGGTTGCACGCACTTCAGTTATCTCCTTGGTGGAAATTCCTCACATTCTCATGTGTGCTTTGTTTCTCTCCTTTTCTTTCCTTCATTTCATTTTCATTTTCCTTTTTGTCTATTCTTCCCCCCCCCCCCCCCCCCCCCCCGTGCACACTTTCTACGCATCCATCTTTATCCTAGTAGTTCATGCACCCTATGTGCCCTATACTTGCTTCCCAAATCAGATAAGTATTTGGTCCTCTTACGTGCCCTCTTCTTGCTACCACACATTAATTTATAATAATTGTGACCTTACCATCCATTCCTCCAACAAGTGGTTGTCCCATTCCTCCTGTGTGCGTTAACTTTGTGCATGCCTTCCCTCTGTTTTATTTATGTGCCTCGCTCTTATGCCCGCATGCCTTCACACCTTATTTTATGCCCTTCTGTGCCATGTGTTATGTGTTAGACCTTGAGTGTACCACACATGACTAATCAAAGCATGCAAATAGGGAAAATATCCTTGCAATAAATCAATGAGTGACACGTGACATAAATGACAAAGAATTTTGCATAGTTAGCCGGTCTTTCAGCCAATCAACATGCGCCATGTCTCATTGCATGTCAGAGGTGATTTGTAGATTTCTTACAACTGTAAATTCTACTGTAGGTCTCAGACACACGAGCCCAATCTCATTCAAAATCTGCTAACATGGGCTATAGTGAAAGATATTCAAATTTAATTTTTAGCAGATTTGGGTAGGTGAGAAAAGGGAAAACATTTTTCATGCCATTAATGAGTATCTTTGATTGCTCCAACCACCCGATTTGATATGGATCTCTCCTCCTTCCTTCTCCTACACACCAAACAGACATGGGGAAGCATATTTTTCATATATTTAGGTGAATTTTTAGGCATTCAATGCTTGCTGTTGGTGGTTGTGTCTTCAAATTCAAGTTTTCCCTCTTTTTTCTTTTTTTTTTCTCTCATGATTCATCTATAAATGTAAGAGAATTTCTCATTCTAAAGGGTTAGAAATTTTTTATCCTCTAGCATTTGCTAAGGATTCCATATTTATGCATTTTGAGTTGCAGACCTCTAGATATGGTTTGTGCAAGTGGATATTGGCCTTCAGACACTATTGTGATCGACTGTGCATACCAAGAAGCAATAAAAGCATCATTTTGTGGCTATTCTCTACCTTAACGTGCCTAGATTCTTCTTTCTTGCCTTCTCTTTGCATTGTGTTCCTACTGTGTCTCTTTAAGTTCATTGTAGCTCTATTTTCTATTTGTGTTTCATGAAATTGATGGTGTAAATGCATTCTGGTTTGTGCTACGTTTTCCTAGCCTCCCCTCATGCTTTCTCCTCCATTTTCACTTAGAATAGATAGTGTTGATCCATTTTTTTCTGGTGCTATTGCACCCCTTCATTTAGTTTTTTTTTAAAAATTTTATATCATCCTTTTATCTCTTGTCCCTTGGAATTGTTAGCTTAGGTTTCTATTTTAGCATTAGGATTAGTAGTAGTAGGAGAAGTAGAGGAACCAAACTTCTCCAGAGGACTGTCTTGTCTAAGTGTACAAGTTCCCACAACTTAGAGACAGTCCCATAGTTGACTCAAATGACTTGGTTCTTCTAGATCCGAGACATAGGTGCAAGTTTAAATGACCAACAAGACCCCTCGATAGTCAAGAATGAACCATAGAACAAGAGTGCGTCATTGAGAAATGATTTGAATCATGTGCTATAAAGACAGATCAATGAAGCATACATAATGAGGTGTGAATGAGTGCGGTGAGGTTCATTTGAGATTGAGGACCTCAATAGTCGAGAGTGAACCATAGAACTAGAGTGCATCATCGAGTAATGACCATATAAGTGTATCAAGATGTGTAATGATGCTAAAAAATATGAAACATGAAGAACTAAGCATAAGAATGGAAATCGTAGAGAACTAAGATGGTATAAGGGGGGGAAGAAATAAGTATGCTACCCCCAATTGTATGATGGTGGAGATATTATGCATTGACATGAGAGATACCATGCCATTGTGGGAGAGTGTTATCTATGTCATGATATGAGAGAGATCCCACATAATGGTAGGAAGAAGAAAAAGTAGGACCGTGTGATGGTGGCATAGTTTGAAATGTGTCTTGGCCATTAGTAAAAGGAGTAGTTACTTTGACAAAAGTGATAGGTTGGATCTTATGTGGGATTGATGACATTTCAGAAGACTTGATAGGAGAAGTAGGTGGAATTATTTTGAGAGTTTGTTGCATAATTTGACTTGGAAATGCTGTAGATGACTTGAGAGGAGGAGTGAGATTGATTTTGAGAGGTGGTTTCTTAGTTTGAGTGGATTTCATAGGTAGTGCTTGAGTGATAGAAGAAGAAACATTATAAGTGATGGCATGATGCTCATTAGACATATATGAATAAGATATATGAACCTGATGCAAGAGCATCTATAAGAAGACCTTAAAAGTCAAATATCTTGTTTCTTGGAGTCACCATGAGTGTGAAAGATCTTCAAGAGCTTTGAATGGTGTATACAAGTCCATTCAAGGAAGCATTGGAGTTTGAAAATTTTAATTGTTCTTCTTCCTTGTTTTCCTTCCAAAAGGAAATTGTAAAATTCAAAGTATGTAAAGAGTGTCTCAAGTGTGTTAGGGGTGCTAGGTGATTTCTTAGGTGTCTTGTTAAGAGTTTGGGGTGTGTAATAAGTCCTTAGGTGGAAAATGAGAGTTATGGAGTGTGAGAAAGATGTAAAATGTGTAAAGTGTAATGAAAAGCATCTAACGAGAGTTACATTTCAAAATGGGAGTTATGGATTAGGTAATAAGTGCCATGCAAGACATATATTCGAGTGTAGGAGGAATATAGGTGTGTGGCAGTTAGTTGGAAACTTATTCCTCGTAGATAAGAAGAATGGAATGTTGAAGGAGAAAGTTTTTGTAAGAAGATTTTAGGAAAACTCACATATATCTCTAGTTTTGTGAATACTTTTCCTTCTCATGTGTGCTCTAAATTTGTGATTGATAATATTTCTCCATGACACTTAATGAAATCTTTGAATAACTGCTAGTGGAATGCATGATTTGTTTTGAGGTTGATATAAGGCACAAATTCTATGTTTCTAGGTTGTGTGACTAATTCCTTGATTGGTATGAGTAATGAACATGAATAAGAACAATAGGGGAAGAAACTTAAATGAGTTCATCCTTCATCCTTGCTCTAACATGATATTTATCTTCAGTTTTCTCTTTATGCATTGATCTCATCATGTGCTTGACCCGCTCTTCATGGTTCTCTTCATCTTTAAGAATGAGTTCTAGTACTTTATTGGTTTCTTCTTCTTCTCCATTCATCATATCTTCTTCTTGCTTGTGCTACTGCTCAATTATGACTTGTTCATATTTGAATTCATCCTCTTCACCACACACCTATATCTTGCTGCTACACACTTACTTCTCTATCTCTTCATCTTGTTCTAACATCCTTTTTTTTTGAGATTCTAACTGCTACTTTCTATCTATTCTGGAACTGATGTCCATCTATTTTTCACATGGTTTGTATTTTTATAAAGCATGCTCCAAATCTGACATCTCTTCTTGCAATTGATCCTAACTCTCATACACAAAGGAACTCTCTTGTTCATTTCCATCAATCCCATTCTTTGTACCTTCAAACATAGAATTGCACACATTGTTAGATTCAAAATCTTGAGGCTCTTCTGTCCCTAGAAGTTCTTCCCTTCTTGCCACCACTTTACTTTTATCCTCTTTGAACTCTACTTCCTTTGTCTTTACATACCAACTATCCTCATCATAGTAATCTATCTCAAGAGAAGCTAAAAATGCATTTATAACTTCTTCACTCTTATCCTCTATCAACACCATCTCTTTAATTACCTATATTTCTTGCTTACTCATCCTATTTTCCATTTTTTTATTAAGTATTATTTCATCTCCTCTTATCCTTGTCCTTATATTCTTTATTTGTATTCTTTCCACAAGTAGCCTAACTAGTGAATTAACTCTCTTATTCATCACCATTCTTGTCTTTTGTATATAATCTTCTCTCTCTCCTTCTATGAGCACCATTATTTGTGCTACCTCTTGCTTCAACTCTGTGAGTTCTTGCTGAAACCACATCTTACTTTTCTTCCTCATTTCTTCTTTCCTTTTCCTCTCTTACACTTACTTTATCCTAGATTCTTCTCTCTCTGCTACTAACTTCTCCATATGATGTGGCATCTTGTAACCATGATCAAGGGCTGATTTCACATTATCCTCCTTACCCATCTTAACTATCACTTTTCACTACACACACTCACATAACTCTATTATAAAAAAAACTATATATGCAATCTCAAAACCAAATTACAAAAAAACCCAAGCTCTGATAGCACTAATGATGTAGTCTCCAATATCACTTAGTCAACTTCAAATTGTACAATTAATTCACAAGACAATTTTTGATTACTTGGACTTTATCTTGGATTCCTACTCTGGAATGTGAGATTTTTTCAACATGTAAAATCTTGATTCTAGATTTCACACTCTTATCTAATTCCTACACCCTATTTATATTTCTCATTTAGTGTTATTCCAGCCTTTTAATTGAAATAAATCATTCAAAAGAGTCAAATAGCTCACCCAATGGATAATATGTCCTTTTTGGTTTCTTGAACAACTTGTCACTATTTAGTTAGAGTTAGGACCAAGGATTTTTTCCCAAAACAAATTCACCCATTTTCTAGCACCCTTTAAGGGGTTGAGTATACCCCCAGGTTTAAATTTATTATTTCCTTTGTTTGACCTTGTATTCACTTAAGTATTTTCTCTGTCTTCTTGTCTTAGTAGTCTTATTGGACTGTATCATCACCTATATCTTAAAATGTTTGAAGTTCCTCAGTTCACTATCAATACTTTTTGACACCATTTTCTGTGTATTAATTTTTTTCTAAGTCTCAAGATTGAGGGTTGGGTATAAGGTCTAGATTCTTAGTTATTTACCCTTCTCCCAATAGATCTGGACTTTGTATATTTTCTTTTATTATAACTATCATTAGTAACTTGGAATTACCTCTTTAATTATCAACTATCCCTCTTGAATCAAACTTGGGGTTGAGTAGAGAAAGTTGGTTCCAATTTTTAAGCTCCAATACCATATACAAGGTCATAAAATTTTCTTATTTCCTCAAGCCTTGGCTTCCAATGCCTTGTTACAGAACTGTGATTCTAAATGGTTCAAAATTGTAGTGATTACAAACCTCATAGGCTTTATCTTCCCTTTTAAACTCCATCTCCATCTCCTTTATTAGTTCACAGGTGGTTTCCAAATCTCCACTTAGACTCTAACTTACTTTCCTCTTCTTACCTGAGTTTTACTTTCACAACATGAAATCACTGTTACATACAACCAACCAAGTTAATGTTAAGAAATTATTTACCTTGGAGATTTTTTCAGTCTTCTTGATCAATGATACACCTAATATACAATGTCAAGGTTACTTCTTCCTGTTATGGGACCAATATACTCTCTCAACTTTGAATTTTATTTTCTCACCATTGTATAAACTATGTTCTCAGTTCAAGAATGTACTCAGTCATGAATGAATCATAAGAGAGGATAGATTTGGGTCCTATTCTTTCTTATGCACCTTGAAAACTCCCATACAGACATATCCTCAAAGTTTCAAATAATTTCACTAAGTATTTTGGGGTTATTTGGTCTTTTCTCTCAGAAACCATAGTTAGAGGGTTTTCTTAACTGTATAAGCCTGAGAGGGCATATTTTTGTATTTGTTAAATATTCCAACATCTCCTTCATTCCTGTAATATCAATTTCCCACACCTCTAATAAGGTCTAAGAGATCTTGACAATGACTCCTTCCCTTACATGCACATTCCCACAATTCTCCACTAACACATCTTTGGTCTGAGCACTTAACATGTCCTGTCATGGATTTAGATACAAGTACAAAACAATATTGTTCTGGCGGCGTATGAAAGTGAAAATATATGTTTTGGCGCTATCCTTTTATCCTTATTTTTTGTGTGGAAATTGGTGTTCTAAATGGGAAAAAGGATAATATATGGATGTTCCCTCGAGAAAATAAGTCCTTGACAAAGAGATTTGTAGATTACACTTATGATAGTTCAATGAGCAGACCCTTCAAAAAGGGCAGAGGTATGAAATGAGCGGTTGCACATTGCATTTGAGGAGAATGGAGGATCCCTAAGGAGTTACCTTCAGTAGTGGGTAAACAAGTACAATTGGCGGTATACCACCACTATTACATTGGTTACTTCATAATGAAAGATGGAAAATATATCCCATGGTGCAAAATGCCTTATGATTTTACTGTGCACTATTTCCAGGTGTCTGTTCACATATTTTCCAATGTGTTCCACTTGATATTCAACACAAACAAGGTAGACTGTGACTACTATACACTGAGTAAAACCTATGTCTACCCAGGTAAGACTACTTACATTGAGTGTTTAATATCATATGACATTAATACGAAACTTGTGAGCTTTGCATAGGTGAAAGTTGAGTAACCTCGATATACCTTCATCTTAAGGGCCCACCTAAGGGGAAGCACACAGTTGGCACTCTGGTAGATGAACAACCTGTTTCTCCCATTCAAGAATAGGAAGAGGAAATGCATGAAGAAAGTGGAGGTTTAGAGCACAAGGGTTGAAGGTAGATTGCTGATAAAAAATAAAGCTATCGTGTGATAACTCCTCCACTGTAATAAGAAGAAGTGTTGGAAATAGGTGTGCTGGATGTTGATACTGAGAAAATTTCCAGGGAGAAGAAATTCAATAGGGTGTTTAGGAGAACATGGACTCAGGGCGTAAGCTCATCACAACCTTTGAGAAGGTCACCTAGGCTTTCCCCACATAAGGAAGCACCTGAGAAGAAGAATAGGCAAAAACTGAAGCTTAAGGATGAGGATGTGTCTGGTGAAAGTGCACCTAACATACTAGTATAGATAGAGCATGAAAATGAACCCTGTGATGAGGAGATGAAGGATGATGAGGATGAGATAAATGAAATAGAGACAAGGGCAGGAAAGGGAGAAGGCTTGATTTTGGATTCAGGTGCCCAAGTTCATAAGGGAAAAATATCAAGGATGGAGAAAGAGAGAAAGGATTACATGACTCCTGCGTAGGGCTATATAAATGATCCAAGTAAGATCATATGCACCTCTTTTCAGAACACTACAGAGCCACATGATTTATATGGATGAGATTTAATGGATGCAGAGATGGCCAATGTGCACACCAAGAAGCAACTATATTGGTTCATGAAAAATCACATGGACGAGCTAGATTTTGATGTCTATGAAGAGTCCTGCGTGTTGCACCAGATGAAAATGTCTCCACATATCTGACACATGAATAATAATCCCATGACCATGTTGGATGAAAAAATAAGAAATGCCATGGTAAAGGTGTTTGCATAGGTTGTGCAAAGGAACGTAGATAAATAAACAACCATTAGAACATTAGAGGCAAAAATAGAGCTCTTGAAATCAGAAAAGGAATGAGAAGAGGAAAAAAATGAGGCATTGATAAGTATGACTGAGGAAATTGGGGATGAAATTATGAAGGTTAAACCTCATCTAGAGTCTCAACTAGCTCAAAATTTTCCTTCTATAATGCACTATCTGTGCACAATTGTAAAAATAGTCATAGACGAAGGGCCCATGCATATGCCTGCACCAAAATATCTTGTAGAGGAAGCAACAAGAGCAAAGGCCACCATTTCTAGAAAAAATTCAAGCTATGAATCTTTATTACAGGCCTTGAAGGATGGGCTAAAAAAGGTGGATCAAGCATTGAACATGTGTGCGCCACCGGATGCAATAATCAGGACAAGGAATCTTGAAGAAGATAATGAATTCCGAAAAGAAATGAAGGATGAGACACTTGGGTGTGTATAAAGAATTTCTATGGTAAAAAAAAGTGTGAAGCCCTCACAATAGCCCAAGATCCACACAGGGATAAAATCAATGAAATTGGGAAGCTTATCACACAGAAAATAGATTTCATGGAGGTAATAATGTCAGGAATGGCTAATGTTCTCCATGTTTTGCAGAATGAAAAAGAAAATATGACTCAGGATAAAATGGATGCCATAGTGTCAGACATTCCGGGAAAAATAGGTGAGGCTCTAAGTGATTGGTAGACATTGGAGGCACAGGTGAAAAATAAGTATCCAAAATTGATCCTATTGGTACAAGAGTAGAGCATTGAGTAGTACATTCTTTTATTCTTTGTTATTCATTCATTATTTATGATTCATTAATTCTTGGAGGAATACGATCAATTTTCCATTTCCGAGGATGACAATGTAGTTAGTGTGGGGTAATTTTCAGTGCATGAAATATAGCTCAAGTATGAAAATGTGTAAGTATTGGGTGCGTAAGAAGGTACATAATCAGGGAGGAACATGAGCATGATTCAAGACTGAATATATACTATCCTAACCAAACCATATGACCTTTACCAGAGATGGAAAACATACAATCTAAAGTTTGGAACTTATCTCTTGATGTTTTTGTGTGGATCTTATGAATTGTACTATCAGAATTTGATGACATGTTGTGTAAAAATAAACAATCTAAACAAGATACCTCAAAATGTGCTAAGTGGGAATGTGATGGTTACATTTAGTTTATCAAGAGTGCATGTCAAAACTAGCAATGTCAAAGAGTGATTTTCCAAATTAGAGTGTCTACAAGAACACTCTCCCATTGGTTAAGTGAGAAAATAGACTCCTTGTTTTCCTTTCATTAATCAAGAACAAACTCCTTTTTCATATTTTCCCTCCTCAACCTTGTTCCTATTTTATTAGTAGAGGCATATACACAATATATCTATATAGATGGGAGATGATTTAGTTGAGAAAATGTACTCCAATTCCCTTATTTTAACATAATAATCATCAAATCTACTAGCACAATAAACATTATATATCTCTCTCGTAGGTCGATCCTCTTTTAATATATGCATCATTTGAGGGGTTATCTATAATCATACTCCTTATAAACTAGACTTTACCATTTATTTATTAGTTCATACCAATATAATATGCCTTTATATATAGGGGAAGTGTTGTGAGTATATGTAAGGGGAGACATAAGCTGAGGGTACAAAGGTAGTTTCACATAGTAGATGACTACTATATATCAATAGGGTATTTGATCCCACCCTTTTACATAAAGAGATACATACCACTTTAAATAGAAACATGCCCTTCCAAATTCCTGATTTGATGACTCCATCATGAGGAAAAATTTACATCTTGATTAGAATATAACTTCATTGGAAATATATATGACAAAATTATAAACAAATGTGGTTTATGTTGCAAAGAAATTCATGATTGGAAGCATCTAGTCTCTATTATGAAGAGAAGAATCATCTAGTATTTATAATGACAACTCACACATATCTAAATGGGATATTAGATAGTACTAAAGGTGTTTCTATTCCGATAATCTCAATCTTTCTTGGTTACATCAGTTGGGAAAATTATCTCAAGTTACATGAGAATAAAAATAATCAAACTTTGATGGGAAAGGACTCACAATCCATGACACATGAGAATTCCTCGTCTAAAATTTTTCATCGGGTCTATCTATAAAATCCTCTCCTAGTTGCTTATAAGTCTTGATGGTTTTATCATTGTCATAGTGAATGAAAATCTACAAAAACAATTTGGCTCATTGTTATGGTGTCAAGTGTTATATTTGGAAATTGGAACCTTTTGGCACCAAATGAATGGCTTACGCACATCTAGGTGGTATGGTAGACACTACTTGAGGAATCATTTGAATTCTTAAGAATTTCATTCGTTCTACACTACATTGATCAAGCGATGTCTCTTAAGATCCATGAAATGTGTGAAAGTTATCAGAATCCATGACACCAGGGAATGCTTCATATAAACGTACATCTAGGAATTTATACCATCGATAAAATCCTTTCACATGTCAATTTGGTTTGAAAGATTAATAACAGGGACAACAGCCTAGTTATTTTATTAATAATAAATCCAATCAAATTTACAATGGAGTGATGCAATTCTTATAGGAATTGTACATCTAAATCCATACATGGAAATATTTTACATAGGTGCAAAAATAAACTAATTTGAATAATATTGCAAAAGTATACACAGGAAGGAATTATAACAAACATGCATTTGCAGAAATAATAAAACAAATAAACAATATGAGAATAATATGGGTTTTAAAACATAAACATATAATAAATAATGTCATGTACCTAATTAAAATGAAAAATTGTTATATATCCAAATATTCCCTCCCCTTAATTTTGCATTTCCTCAAGAATTGAGCAGAGGAACTCTATGAACAACTCAAATTTTTGACGTGTAAGTGAATTTGTGAAGATATATGTTTGTTGTTCAGCTGTTAGACAAAATTGAAGCTGTATATTGTGTTTCAAGACATGCTCGCATATGAAATGTACATGTACTTCAAAATGATTTGTTATTTCATGAAAAATTAGATTACAATTTTTTTTTAGAAAACCTTAATTATCAACATACAAGGTGGTCAGTTGGTCTTATGGTATTCCAAGTCCTTTAAATATGCGTTGTAGCCATATCGATTCGTAGAAAGCTTCACATGCAGCATGATATTCGGCTTCTGTAGAAAAGTGAGAAAAAAGTGTTGTTTCTTGCTTCCCCATGATAATGCTCTAGATCCCATAAATAACACAAATCCTAAAGTGAATTTTCTATCATCAATGTGTTCTACATGATCCAAATCCAAATATCTATTCAAGTAGAAGTTGTCATTCTTCTTGTTTTCTAGACCAAGATCCATTGTTCCCTTGAGCTATCTCAAGATTTTCCTTGCTACCTTCCAATGAAAAACATTGGGTTCCTACATGAACCTAGATAGATAGCTCATTGCAAAGCTGATATTTGGTCTAGTGTAGGTTAGGTAAATGATATTCCCAATCAACTTCCGATAGAGAGTTGTATTTACCGAAGGAGATGGATTTGAATGAGATAACTGCAATATGTTCTCCATAGGTGTAGAAATAGGTGTGTAATCCATCATCCTAATTTCTCGAGTGTTGTATTGGTATACTTAAACTGAGAAACAAATATTTGATTCTCCTTTTTCCATATTTCTAATCCAAGACAATAATGCCTCAGCTAGAGATTTGTCATGTCGAATGATCAGTTAATATCTTTCTTCATTACATGGATCATCTTCACTGAACTGCTAGTGATGACTAGATCATTGACATATACAAAAACAATCAAAATCTCCCACCCTTTATTTTTGTGGTAGATATTGGGATCGTATGGATTTCTAAAGAATCCATATTGTATGAGATACTCATCCATTTTGATGTACCATGGCCAAGGTGCCTATTTAAGGCCATACAAATATTTTCTAAGTCTACATTACTTTTCTTCTTGACTAGGTAAAACACATCCCTCAGGTTGAGTCATATAGAATTCTTCTTGTAAATCACCATTCAGAAAAGCACTTTTTACATCCATTGGATGGAATTTCCAACCAAACTGTGAAGCTATAGAAAATAACATCCTGATCATTTTGATCTTAGTTGTGGGAGAAAATGTCTCCTCATAGTCAATGCCTTCTTTTTATGTGTACCCCTTTGCTACTAGTCTCACTTTGCACTTGTCTATGGTCCCATCTACATCCAATGGGTTTCTTTCATGGTTGAAGATCGACAAGATGCCAAGTTTTGTTTTTCATTACTGAGTTATACTCAACATCCATGGAATTTTTCCAATATTTAGACTATAGGGCTTCCTGGACTATAGAGGGCTCATCAGATTCAATAACTCTACTCATTAAATCAAAGTTGACTTCTTCTCTTTCTTTACTATGATTCCATGGTCCAATGGTGAATATAATCATTGGAGCATCCAATTTTGCATCTCGTAACATATTTTTATACCACTTGGGAATACACTGAACTACTCCCATGGGTCATGGTTCTATCTGATCATCACCATCATCCCCATCATCACTTTCATCATCTGTGGGATCATCAGCTTCTATTTTTATAACTAGTGAAAAATCTACATCATGTGAGTCTAAAGGAGGAGTATCTGATTCCTTTTTCTCAAAAAACTCAACATCTCTGCTGGTGTATAATTTTTTGGTCTTTGGATCCATCAATCTATATCCAAAAGTCTCTTCAATGTAGCCAATGAAGATGAGATCTTGTGATTTCATATCCAATTTATTTTTGTTCTACTTGGGTATGTGCATAGTTGATTTGCACCTAAATACTTAGAGGTATGCAACCGATGGTTTGTTATTTGACCATGCTTCATGTGGCATTACTTCATTAAGAGAAATTGTTGGCACTCTATTCAACAAATAAACTATTGTCTTTGTTGCTTCTTCCTAGAATGTCCTTTCGCTAGTCCAAAATCATCGATAATGCATCATACCATTTCCATAATAGTATGATTTCTTCTCTAAACAACACCATTTTGTTGTGGTGTGCATGGAGGAGGCATCTATTGACGAATCTTGTGAGCCTGTAGGTAGGCTTTAAACTCATCACTAGTGAATTACCCCCCTCAATCTGAGTGGAGAGTTCTAATGTGAAGACAAGTTTTGTTCTCAACAACCACTTTGAACTTTTTGAATTTTTTCCAAAGATTCATTTTTCTTGTGAAGACAAAAAATCCAAATTTTTCTCGAATAGTCATCAACACACAGCATGAAGTAATGAAATACATAATGACTCAGTTGCATTAGACCGTAAAGATTGGTATGAACCATATCAAGCTTACCATGAGCTTGATAAGTACTCTTCTGGAATGAAGCTATGTGTTGTTTTCCTGCTAGGTAGTGAGGACACTTATTTGTATCCTTCTAGAGAGAGGGTAATCCTTTTAGCATATTATGCTGGTGAAGTGTTTCGAGATACTTGAAAATGATATGACCAAGTCTCTGATGCCAAAACTGTGCAAAGGTAGAGTTCTTAGCCATAATTATCTGATCATATCTATGGAAAAAATCAAGCTGGAACATGTGTCCCAAATTGGAGGATTTGTAACTATTTTTAAGCCTCATGATTTGTCTCAAATTAAACACATTTTCTTTTTGGAATGACTATCAAAGTCAATTTTCAAGTTGTGATCTAGGAGTTGAATGAGTGACAACATATTTTTAGTCAACCCAGGGACATATAGTACATCTGACAATCTACAGTTGCATGAACCAAGGGGTAGAGAAATGTTCGTAATCCCCTGAACTGTGTATGAAGAATCATCAAAAAATGAAACATAGTTTTTCAAAGGCACATACCTCATTGAAGTAAACCATTCTCTATGGCTGGTCATGTGTTGATTGGATCCCAAATCAACATACCAGACATCACTAGATGACATGGAGGGTTCACTTTATCGAGAAGTGTACAAGTAGTCTTCAGTATCTAAATGTTCTTCTTACTCAATAATATCTCCTTGCTGATGGGGTTTTATTTTCCAGTTCCCATTTTTTCTACCCTTGATTGTAGTTGGAATGTCCCTTGTGAGATTTTTGATGTTGAGGTCCAGAGTTACTTGATGAACCTTCTTGTATGTATTACCAACAATCTTTCAATTCGTGTCCTCTTTTGCAGATAGGATATTTCTTCTTTTGTTTCTCGTCCCCTTGTTGATTTTGATTTTGATGTTGGGAATTTTGATAAGAATTAGGTTTGCCTTTTCCTTTACCTTTCCATTTTTGATGAGAAGATAGTTCCTACTCCTCTTCATCATCTTTATTGTACATTTCTTCCTCTTGTTTCAATAGGTTTACCAGCTTGTCAAAACTCACTGTCTAATATAACAAGTTGAGTTTTATCAAAAAAATGTGGTATGAAGAAGTGAGTGATCTCAAAATAATGGGGATGAGAGCTTCATCAATGACCTCCTTTCCTAGGGCTAGAAGTGAAGCTCTTAATTCTGCAACTCTTGTTAAGAAAACTTATATTTTCTCTTTTTTTTCAACTTCACTGTGTGTAACTGACTCTATAAATTCAATATGACATTATTGTTCTTGGTCTCGTATATTGTGCTTTACTTATCCACACTTCTTTGGTTGATTTGGCATCATGAATGTGGATTTCTCATCATCAGAAACTATAAAAAGATTATCATTTTGGAATTTTGATTTGAGCTATAAAAATTTCTCTGTTGTGTTTTATCAGTTGCTGATCTAATTACAGAACCATCCACAACATTCCAAATATCTTCAAACTCAATATGTGTCTTGATTTTTGTCTTTCATGCAGCATAGTTATTTCCTATGAGAAGTTGTGAATGTGGAAGAAAAAATTTGGGGGTGTTGGTACCCATTTTGTAGAATCAAATAACAAAGAGTAAGGCTCTTATCACTCCAGGTATACCATCCCCCAATCTATATACTTTCAGTCTAATATACCGAACCTTTCCATATATCTGCCTTTCCGATATACCCATCGGTACGTGGAAGAAGCTTTCCCTTTCTATATAATCAATAATATGTGAAAGAAATGTTAATGTACATGAAATAATATGATACATGGTACCAAGATAGTAGTGAAATGAGTTTGTACAATTATTGACACCAACTCAAAGAAATATCCTCATAAGCGCGCGTAACTTCACTATATGCTCAGATAATTTTTTAGTCTAGATTTAAGTCATGCAATCATTCAAAAATAGATGGGAGGGCTCAAAGTGTGTGTACATTATGTCCTTATTACTCCCCATTGATTTAAAGGGTTGATTCCCAAATGAAGTTGTTGCAGCTATATTAGGTGTTAAGTGTAGTAGTAGTTGCAACGACTTTACCTGTAAGCACTTCCAAGAGGCACTATTTATACCAAATACTGCGAATGAGAATCCGAATATCTCATGAGTGGTTAAGAACCAAAATTTTATTATTTTTGAGTACAAATCTATGTCATTTTTAAAACAGTTACAATGGTTTGTGGTTAAATATGGAAACCTACAAATTAGTACAATAGATTGAAATATACAAGTACATTTAAAATTATGAAAAAATTGAATGGCAGATAATTTTTAAAAAAAATTTGGGGCCCTGGTGACCTACAGAGCTCAATACGAATCTTTGAGCAAAATGCCATAAAAAATTTCTCAAACTGCAGTTTTTAAAAACCCCTCCTTTGGAGAATGTTTCTCAGAATAAAAAATAAGCCAATTAGGAGAATTATGTTTTTAGCCATAATTAGGGTTTTTTCTCGCTAAATTTAGTGGCTTTTTTAGTTACTTTAAGGAATTTAGTGAGGTTTTAGTTACTATATCTACCTCTAAGTATGGTTGTTTTTCCAATTTCACCACTAAATGTCAATAGTTTTAAAAAGGCATGTTGGGGGTGGGGGTCGAACCCCAAATCTTACCCACCAAAATTGATTGCTCTATCCAATTGAGTGCTATATTTTCTTTGCATATAAAATTAAGCACTTTATATTTAAACACTTCAAAAAGGACTAAAATTTTGAAATAATACGTGGCACCTTTGGAGGATACTATCCACGTGGTTGCGTAGTAGTGGAGGTGGATTTAAGGTTGTAGCTCTAAAAATGGATCAAAATTCCTTTTCCTCTCCTTAATGAAATCCGTCACTTTATTACTATTATTCCTTGCTGCTTATTGATTTTTATTTCACCTATCGTGATTGATTTGCTGATGTTTTTGTTGTAGGGTCATTATTGGATATGGATGTCATTTGAATGTTTTATGCAGGTTACAAGGTGGGAAGGAGCATGAATGGATCGTAGGCGTTGGTAATGGAGGACTGCAACTCGTCTCTATAAACAAAAACTTGATCTAGGGTGTTTTCACACCAATGTTTGGTTAATGTGAAACAAATATTGGCTTAATCGGTCAAAAAGACTCGATTCACCTTGAATTCGAGATCAAAGAAGATCTTCAACATGTCAATGCAACCCAACATTTGGATCTCCCCAGTCACTTTGAGGGCTCAGCTCGATCTCAATGTTGTGCAGAGATCGGTTAGGTTTTCCAGAGTTCGATGGATGCAAAATGATGTAACTCACCTAAGAGATTAGTGGAATGCTGATGTAACTCACGTAAGATATTAGTGAACTGCCAACGTAACCTAGATGAAGGCTTGAATGTGGCTCGGTTTAGATCGTAGTCATCTCAGTGGGTACAAAAACTTACATTTTGGCTCAGCTCAAGGAGGGGAGATGGTACCCAGACTGATTTGAACATAATCAACCAGCTTGGTTTGAGCTCAGTGGGAAAATATCCAACACACTTGCAATGAGAAAGGCTTCCCGGTGGGGGGAGACACCTCCAGATATAATAGAGACTATATTGCCCCTCTAAATTACAGACAAAACCCCTAATGGGGAAAAATGAATGTTTTTTTTAAAAATTCCTGAATATGATTAGGTTTTAACAAGAAATTTTTCTTGGTGTAGAGGGGCACCAAGGAAAAAAAAATTCTTTACGTTTACTTGGAAATCAAACAGGAGGTGGTGGGATTGCAGTGAGTTCTGGGAAGCTACTAGAGGCGGCAATGGCTCTCCTATTGATCAGGGGATATTTTTTAGTGTCAAAATTTCCCTGCACTTCCCTAAACCATGCCATTGTAGTAGAGATTTAAGATAAATTTCCGATGACTGTAAGAACGTGAAAAAATAGACAATCTAAGCTCAAGTTATGTATGGTCAAAGTTTAGTCAACAAGGAAGTCAACTTTGGTCAATCGGTCAACAAGTGGACCAATGGTAAGGTGACATGTGGAAATTAGTGACAAGACAAAATTGATGGTATTATAATTTAAAAAAATAGTTCCATGGTATAGATCTCATCACAAGCTTTCTGATGCATTTTTAACGGATTAAATCTGAGTTTGTATGTGAAAGATATACATAGTCAAAGTTGTGGTCAAATGATGACATGACACACTTTGACATGGACAAATGACATATTATGGGCATGAAACTTGGCAAGTTTTTAGTGGCTTTGGATTTAAAATAATAATAATAATATTTTATTTAATCCATTCCATGGGAATAAGCCTAATCCCATGGGATAAGGAGGATTTTTTGGATAAAAAGCTATTTAAAGGCTTATCATATCCCTTTCCCACCAAATGTGGGGTCAATGGCTAAATTGGGAGCCTAAACCTATGGAAGGGGGATTTGAACCCATAACCTCATCTAAAAAGATAATAGGCCTTACCAACCAACCACTCTCTTGTAAGTGGTATAAATAAAGCTCACTTGTATTTTTAATGGACAAGTGTCAGGTCTGTGTTAAGGGAATAAGGAGGTAGTTTTGGAAAAGTGTAGATTTTGGGGCACTTCTACTCACTTCCAGATCTCGAGTTATATATGAAAGTTTACTTAGAATTTTGAGAAAATTGTGATGGTATGATCATTTATCAAATTTAGAGATTTTGTGATAGATTTATTTTCTATTAAAGTCACATGAAGGCGTAAAACCAAAGGGAGACAATGTTGTAAGTGGATCAGGAAGGTGAAGAACATAAGATGAGCTCCATTAATGTCCTTCGAAGGTATGAAACACAATTTTGTATGTTTTTGATTTATTATTGGTTAATATAAAGGTTATTATATTTACATTTTTTTAACATTATTAATGGATCGGTTCACCACGAAATCGGGGACGTAGGAATTCCAAACCTCGTAAACAATCTGGTGTTGTGTTCTAATTTTAATTTTAAGTTTCTAATTATTTGACAATAGTTTAAATTTCAAAAAATAATTTGGATGAAATGCTAATCAGTATTTGAAAACTTTGGAAAATTGATTAAAATCAAGAAACAGTGATTTTTGGGGCTTTGATCAAACAGTGAAATGTTGAATAAAAAGCAAATTTAAATTTTAGTTTGGAATTCATTCATAAATCATAATTTGATCAATTTTTGGAGTATAAAAGACTTCAAGTTGATTAAAAAGTAACAATCCTTGAAAATGTTTAAAAGTGGAAGAAATAAAACACCCATTTTTCGGATCAAGTTTTGGTATTAGAGTAGTTAGATTGCTGGATTAGCTTCTAATTGTGTTTGAAAATGTGGCTTCAGTTTCAGTGTTGATTTCAATTTTTAGTGTGCAGACATTTTGAGGCTTGTTAATCTTCTTTTGTAATGTGTATTTTTGGAAGTACAAGTTGTGTTTGCAGGAATAAGGAATCATGGGCAAGTCATCCAAATAGGAGCAACTGGATGAGCTTAAAGCCACTAAACCACAAACTCTAGGAAGAAAACTCTTTCATGAGAGATAAATTCTATTCCTTAGAAGAGGAAATAGTGTGGTTAAAATCTGAGCCTCAATCCTCTATTACCAAGAAAGAGGAATATGTCAATGACATGCTTGCACAGAGCAAGAAGTTGATGGGCTTTGTTAAAGAGTTGCAGGAAGAAATACAGACCAAGCATGCCCTCTTGGAAAAGCTACAACAAGGTGAACACAAGAAGGAAACACCTTCCAAATCAGATGTAGGTACTATGATAGAATGTAATGTAATTTTTTCACATGTTAATTCTTCCTCTCATTCAGTTTCAGATATTCCTTTGGGTCAGTTTAAAAAACACACTAAGGGAATTGGTTCTAAATTAATGGTTAAGATGGGATTTAATGGAAAGGGCCTTTGTAAAAATGGACAAGGTGATGCTAACCCAATACAGGTAGAGGATCAGCCTAGGTTTACAGGTTTGGGATATTCTAGTGGGAAAATTGAAATTAGATAAATTTCCAAAACAGTTGAAGGAAGACAAGCTTCCAACAACCAAGGATCTACGCATATAGAATTACAGAAATCTGCCATCAGCAGGAACAATGAAAGGTGTAAGAAATCAAGTAAATGAGGTAATGAAATTTCACCTCCTCCCACTTACACTAAAAATAACACTAAGGGGAAATTAAATCCTAAAACTTATAAAAATCTCTTTCATTCTGAACAATATAGCTTCAGTAGACAAAAGTATGGTTTTCCTTGCACATTTTGTGAAGGTACTAATCATTCTATAACATATTGTTAGAAGAGGAAAAATATGATAAATAATTTAATGCCTTTTGTGAATGATAAGGCAAGTGCTAAAGACCAATCTCTCCCTGGTAAGGTGAGAAATGGAAAAAAGGTTACCTCTCCTAAATAGAGGAATCATTCTCCTAGACAGAGTTCAGGGAATAACAAAATGGGTAAGACTCCTAAAAATAGGAAGTTAAATTTTGTTCCCATCATAAAAGGTATGGTCATGATGTTAAGATGTATTGGTATGTTCCTTCAGTGCAACATTGGAGAGTTGTTAAAAAGGAAAATAATGTCAAACCAAAAATTGTTGATCTAATTCATGTAAATGCTCATTATAGTATTGGGGAAGTAAAATCACCAAAACAGAGAAATCCAAGTAATTGAATGGGTAAAACATTCCTCAAATTTATGTTTGCATTGCAGTAAATGGTGATAGTATGCAAACATTTTCAAAGCTATATTTTAGGGATTTGATCCTATGTTTATATTTAGCTTTGAAATAATTTGGAAACATCCATAGAGAATATTTGAGTGACAGGTTCATCATACTCATATTCATCTTCTCACATTGTGGTTGGTTATTCCATTTCTGACAATAGTATGCAAAGATATGGGCATCATCAGAATGTCAATTTTGAAACTTGTAGTTTTATAGTGTTGTCATTTGTGCAAATTTATGAATGCTTATAAGACCCATTCAGGTAGCTCTTTGATATTGTAATAATAAAAATGAACTTGTTTTATCCACATGTGTTATTTGTACTAATTTATAAGGCCCTCATTTTGGGAAAATTTAATTTTTGTAACTATCAGATGTAGTTGCAATTAGGGTGTAAATTTATTACACTAACAAACTGGTTTGCAAAGGTATCAGGTGATCATTTTTTAGATTATGGCAGTTCACCAATTTGGGTAAGCATACAGTTTAAAATATATCCCTTTACAGTTCATTGTATGGATACAATATTTACATATTCAAATTGATTCATATTTTGACTATAGCCATTTTGGGTGTTGATGGTGTAATTATTCTGGATAGGGAATATTTGCAGTTGTAATAAGCATAATCACAAAGTGTTAGTTGAACACTAGCTTCTGTTATAGATGAATGTTATTATCAAAATTATTATTTGTGATGGCGATACAATGTTTTGGCAGATTCATGTGGAATTCAGTTGTTGACTATAGCTAATTTTGGGTGTTGATAGTTCTATTTTATTCTAGATAGTGAATACTTGCAGTTTTTATAGTTTTAGATGGAAAGTGGGCACTAGCCTAATTGTGGGCAGTTTAGATGTCTAGTATACTAATCTATGTTATGAAATTTTAATTTAAGTAATCGGCCATATCACAAAGTGACATAGTTGAACACTAGCTTTCCATAATAGAATGGGTGTTATTATCTGGTCATTTATTTGTGATGGCATTACAGTGGGGTATGACAGTTCACAGTTATGTGCAGATTTGACAGGGTTGCAACGTTTCAGTTGAACACTAGCTTAATAGGGTGTTATTATCTGATTAGTTATGTAATTGGCTAATCAAATATTTGCATTTTATTAACCTATAATGTTATTTTTGGTTATTGTATGTGTTTTTGTAATGCAGGAAGAGATAGCATGTTTTGTGGGTTGATACACAACTTTTTGTGGACAAAAATCCTTCTCAGTAGGGAGGAGTGATCAGGGGATATTTTTCAGTGTTAAAAGTTCCCTAAAGTTCCCTAAACCATGCCAGTGTAGTAGAGCCTTTAGAGATCTTTTTGACAACTATAAGAATGTGAAAAATTAGACAATATGAGCTCAAGTTATGTCTGGTCAAAGTTCAGTTAACAGGGAAGTCAACTTTGGTCAATAGGTCAACAAGTGGACCAATGGCAAGGTGACACGTGGCAATTGGTGATAAGGGACAAAATTGATGGTATTGTAACCTCTGGTTTTAAAAAAATCATTTCCATGGTATAGATCTCTTTGCAAGCTTTCTGACGCAATTTGAACGGACCAAATCTGAGTTTGTATGCGAAAGATATGCATAGTCAAAGTTGTGGTCAAATGATGATGTGGCACACTCTGACGTGGACAAATGGCATATTATGGGTGTGAAACTTGGTAGGTTTTTAGTGGCTTTGAATTGAAAATAATAATAATAATATTTTATTTAATCCATTCCATGGGAATAATCCTAATCCCATGGGATAAGGAGGATTTTGTGGAGAAAAAGCTATTTCAAGGCTTATCATATCCCTTTCCCACCAAATGTGGGGTCAATGGCTAAATTGGACACCTAAACCTATGGAATAGGGATTTGAACCCATAACCTCATCTAAAAAGATAAGAGGCCTTACCAAATCACTAGCCTATTGTAAGTGGTATAAATAAAGCTCACTTGTATTTGTAATGGACAAGCGCCAGGTCTGTGTCAAGGGAATAAGGAGACATTTTTGGAAAAGTGCAAGTTTTGGGGCACTTCTGCTCACTTCCAAATCTCAGGTTATATATGAATTTTTTTTCATAATTTCAAGACGATCATGATGGTGTGATAATTTATCTAATTTAGAGATTTTGTGACATATTTATTTTCTGTTAAAGTCACACAAAAGTGCATAGAACCAAAGGGAGACATTGCTATAAGTTGATCAGGAAGGTGAAGGACATAGGTTGAGCTCCATTACCATCCTTCAAAGGTTGAAACATACATTTTTTCAGGTTTTTGATTCATTATTGGTTAATATAAAGGTTATTGTATTTACATTTTTTTAACATTATTAATGGATCAGTTCACCACGAACCTGGGGACGTAGGAATTCCAAACCCTGTAAACAATCAGTTGTTGTGTTCTAATTTTAATTTTTAGTTTCTGATTATTTGCAATAGTTTAAATTCCAAAAAATAATTTGGATGCAATGGTAATCAATATTTGAAAACTTTGGAAAATTGATTAAAATCAAGAAACAGTTATTTTTGGGGCTTTAATCAAACAACGAAATGTTGAATAAAAAGCAAATTTAATTTTTAGTTTGGAAAAATTCCTAAATAAGAATTTGATCAATGTTTGGAGTGTAAAATAATTTAATTTGATTAAAAAGTAACAATCCTTGAAAACGTTTAAAAGTGGAAAAAAATAAAACACCAGTTTTCGGATCACTTTTGATGTAGATTTCTTCTCCAATATTTTTCTTCCTCTGCAACCTCTATCCAACCTGGCCAGGAGCTTCAACATACTTTGGTACCAAATGAAAGATTATGAACATGGATGGAAGCCTGGTTATTTTATTAATAATCAATCCAATCAAATTTACAATGGAGTGCTGCAATTCTTATAGGAATTATACAACTGAATACACTCATAGAAATATGTTGCATAGGTGCAACAATAAACTAATTTACATAAGCTTCCAAAAGTATACATGGGAATCAAGTATAAAAAATATGCAGTTGCAACAATAATGCAAAAAATAAACAATACGAGAATAATATGGTTATTAAAACATAACTATATAATAAATAATGTCATGTATAATTAACATGCAAAATTTTTTAGGATAAAATATTATTATCCTAATATTAATTATGCATAGTACAATTATTTAATTAATTTTATTAATTAAATAATAATGGTTATAATACAAACCATATTTTTTTTATGTATTGTTATATGGTTTCTAAATCATGTTTGTTTCTCACGGATGCTGTTATAGTTTTAACAATATATTTGTATTTATTCATTTGTGCTTCCCGGATGATATTGGAAGCTTGTGTATTTTAGAATTTGGTTGCACCTGTGCAACTTAATCTCCTGTGTGTATTTGGCTGTGCAATATCTATAAATATTGTAACCCATTCTCTGTATTTTTTTGGGTTGATTGAGTTTAATAAAATATTATCAGGCTTCTGCCCCTATTGCTTAATCTACATTTGGTACCATAGTGAATTGAAGCTCCTGGCAAGGTTGGAGAAGGTTGCAGAAGAAGAAGAATTTATGGATAAGAAATTTGCAACAAAAGGAGAGCCAGTGCTACCTCCTGCAGCTTCCTAGAACCCCTTGCAATCCCACAACCTCTTGTTCAGTTCCAGGTGTTTGCAACGTAATTTTTTTTACACTGGTGCGCTCAGCACCAGGCAAGATTTGCTGCAGGTATTAAAAAAAAGAAAAATATTCCCCAATAGGGGTTTTGTCTCTAAATTAAAAAAACATTTAGTCTCTGCTAGTTTTAATAGGCTGCTATATTTGGAGGTCTTTGCATTTTTTCATCAAAGACCAAGCTTTTCAATTGCATTTGTTGTGATCGTTCCCTATATTGTTGAGCATTGGCGAGTTGAGAGAAAATATTTTATTGAGAAATGTGTTGAGATATTGATCGGGCTGCTCAAACCGACCTGCAACACAAGACAACAACGTCCATCTCCATACTCCTCCAGTCGGACCTGCATGCCACCAATGAGCCACCTGCACAAAGAAATAGCGAGCAACTATGGAGAAAAGCCGTGAAAACTCCAAGGACCTGCGTGCAAAACAAGACAAAGAAATAAGGAAAAAGGGCGGCCAAAGGAAAATACCATAAAGATCAAAGGAGATATTAAAAAGAGGCAGAGCGGCTAAAAACAAATATAAAGTTTCAAATCCATCTTTTGAGCAAACGGAACCCTAATCCACAACACATGCCACGTGGACATCCTTTCCTCTCGAGAAAATTCGCCATTTTCAAAGGTTAGCTCCTTTTTTATTTTCATTAAATAGTATTTCCTTCATGTCATATCACAAGTGCTCATAAGAGCCAAGTTGGATAGTGAAAGTGGCTTGGGAATGAGAGGTGTGGGGTTCGAATCCTACCCCAACACACAAAAATCTGTTTTTTGAAATTTAGCGGCAGATTTGGTAGAATTACCAAATTTAGTGGAAAAATTTGAATTTAGTTATAACTAACTAAATTTAGCGGAAGAATCCCTAATTTAGGGTAAATTTTTTTTTCTCCCATTCGGCCTGGTTTTTCATTTTGGACATTTTTTACAAAAGGAGACCCATCTAAAAATTTCATTTTCAGCTGTTTTTTTGCAATTTTTAGCATTTTGGGTCGTATTGGGCTCAGGAGGCCACCAAGGCCCGCGAAACAGAAATTTTTGCCTTCCATTCAAATTTTCCATTTTTTTGAATGTAAATTGTATACTGCTATATATTTTAATAATTTACAGGTTGCCATAGTCAACTGCAAACTTTGTAACTGCTCAAAAAATGGTAGAATTGTAATAAAAAAAATAAAAAATTGGTTTTGTAACACTCACGAGATCCTAGATCTCATTCGCAGCATTCGGTATATACGGTGCCTCTGGGAAGCACTTACGGGTAAAGCCGTCGTGACTACTACTACACTTAATGCCTAATATAGCTACAACAACGTCGTCTGGGCATCGTCCCTTTAAATCGACGGGGAGTAATAAGGTCACAGTGCACACACTATGAACCATCCCATCCGTCTGTGAACGATTGCACGACATAAATATGGACTGAGAAATTATCCAAGTATATAGCAAAGTTACGCGCGCGTATGAGGATATTTCTTTGAGCTGGTGTCAATAATTGCACAGACCCCATCAGTACTGTTTTGGTACCACGTATTGAATTCTTTCATGTACGTTAACACCTATTTCA
Organism: Taxus chinensis; assembly: GCA_019776745.2. Classification (NCBI taxonomy): domain Eukaryota; kingdom Viridiplantae; phylum Streptophyta; class Pinopsida; order Cupressales; family Taxaceae; genus Taxus; species Taxus chinensis. Next base: position 887,054,291 of record CM034147.1, read on the forward strand.
CGTACCGTTGGGTATATAGAAAGGGCGAGCTTCTTCCACATACCGACGGGTATATCGGAAGGGCACGTATATAGAAAGGTTTAGTATATCGGACTGACGGTATATAGATTGGGAGACCTAACACCTGGAGTGATAAGAGCCAAACCCTGTCAGTGATCTCTGCAAAATGGGCACCAATGCACCCAAATATTTCTTCCAGATTCACAATTGCTCAAAGGAAGCAACTATGCTGCATGGAAGACAAAAATAAAGACACAACTTGAGTTTGAAGAGATTTGGTCTCTTGTGAATGGTACTCTGACCAGATCAGCCACTGATACAACACAACAATGACAGTTTGATAAAGCAGATCAAAAGGCCAAACTCATCATCTTGTTTGGAGTGTCTGATAATGTGCAACCCAACATTCAAGATGCCAAAACAACAAAAGATGCATGGGATAAATTGAGTACAGTATACAAGGCCAAGAACAAGATGTCATACTGAATTTGCAGAGTCAGTTACATACACTAAAATTCAACTAGAATGAGAAAATTGAAGGTTTCTTAAGAAGAGTTGTAGAATTAAGGGCTTCACTTCTAGCCCTGGGAGAACTAGTCATAGATGATGCTCTTGTTCCCATTGTTCTGAGAGCACTCCCCTCTTCTCACTGCATTTTTGTTATAACACTAAACGTGACAGATACGACAGTTGGTTTTGACAAACTGGTAAACCTATTGCAACAAGAGGAAGCAATGCACAATAAGGATGATGAAGAGGAGCAGACACTGTCTTCACATCAAAAATGGAAAGGAAAAGGTAAAGGAAAACCTAATTCCTATCAGAAGTCCCAACATCAGAATCAATATCATGGGGACAATCAACCAGAGAAGCAATGTCCAATTTGCAAAAGAGGACATGACTTAAAAGATTGTTGGTATAACACTTATAAGAAAGGTTCATCAAGCAACTCTGGACCACAACAATAACAATCTTACAAGGGACATTATAACAACTATCACGGGTAGAAAAAGGGGAACTGGAAAAGAAGACCCCACCAGTAAGGTAATATTGCTGAGCAACAAGAACATTCAGATAATGAAGAATTCTTGTTCACTGCTCGATCAAGTGAACCATCCACGTCATCTAGTGATGTCTGGTATGTTGATTCGGGAGCCACTCGACACATGACCAGCAACAGAGACTGGTTTATTTCAATGAGGGACACGCCATCAAAAAGTCATGTTTCGTTGGGAGATGATTCTTCATATACAGTTAAGGGGATTGGGAACATTTCTCTACCCCTTGGTTCATGCAAATGCAGACTATCAGATGTCCTATATGTCCCTGGGTTGACAAAGAATCTTCTTTCAGTAAGTCAACTCCTATATCACAACCTAAAAATTGACTTTGATAGTCAATTCGGCAAGAAAATGTGTTTGATTCGAGATAAATCAAGAGGCTCGAAAATTATTGCAAAAGCCTCCAATGTGGGATGCATGTTCTAACTTGATTTTGTTTATAGAGACGATCAAGCACTTGTGGCTAAAAATTCCACCTCAGCGCAGTTGTGGCATCAGAGATTTGGTCATGTTAGTTTCAAATATCTCGAAACACTTTGCCGGCGTAATATGGTACATGGGCTACCTTCTCTTCAGAAGGATACAGACAAGTGTCCTCACTGCCTAGCAGGAAAACAACACAGACCTTTGTTCCAAAAGAGTACATTTCGAGCTCATGGTAAAATTGACTTGGTTCATACCGATCTTTGCGGTCCAATGTAACCAAGTCATTATGGGTTCCAGTACTTCATGCTTTGTGTTGACGACTATTTGAGGAAAATATGGATTTTCTGTCTTCGCAAGAAAAGTGAAGCGTTTGAAACCTTCAAAAAGTTCAAAGTTGCAGTTGAGAAAGAAACTGGTCGTCACATCAGAACCCTCCGCTCAGATCGAGGGGGGGAATTCACCAGTGATGAGTTCAGAGACTACCTACAAACTCATGGGATTCGTCGACAAATGCCTCCTCCACACACACCGCAGCAAAATGGTGTTGTTGAGAGAAGAAATCGTATTATCATAGAAATGGTGCGATGCATGATCGATGATTCCAGACTTGCAAAGACATTCTAGGCAGAAGCAACAAAAACAATAGTGTATTTATTGAACAGAGTGCCCACAACTGCTCTTGATGGAATTACACCACAAGAAGCATGGTCAAAAAGGAAACCATCCATTGCACACCTCAGAGTATTCGGGTGCAAAGTAAGCATGCACATACCCAAACAGAATAGAAATAAATTGGACATGAAGTCACAAAAAATCATCTTCATTGGGTACAGTGAAGAGACTCTTGGGTATAGATTGATGGATCCTAAGACCAGAAAAGTCTACACCAGCAGAGATGTTGAGATTTTTGAGAAGAAGGAAGCAGAGACTCCTCCTCCGGACTCGCAAGATGTATATTTTTCACCTATTGTAAAAATTAAAGCTAATGTTCCCTTAGAAGATGAAAGTGATGGTGGTGTTGATCAAATAGAACCACAACCCATGGGAACAGTTCAACATATTCCTAAATGGTGTACAAGTACATTATGAGATGCAAGATTGGATGCTCCACCGGATACATCCACTCCTGGACCACGGACTCACAGTAAAGCAAGAGAAGAAGTTAACTTTGCTTTGATGAGTAGAGTTATTGAATCAGATGAGCCCTCTACAGTCCAGGAAGCCCTATAGTCAAAAGCTTGGAAAGATGCCATGGATTCTGAATATCAATCAGTGATGAAGAATAACACTTAGCAGCTTGTCGATCTTCCACCAGGGAAGAAACCCATTGGATGCAGATGGATATTCAAAACTAAGTACAAAGTAGATGGGATAGTGGACAAGTACAAAGTAAGACTTGTAGTAAAGGGGTACGCACAAAAAGAAGGCATTGACTATGAGGAGACATTTGCTCCCACAGCTAAGATCAAAACAATCAGGATGATCTTTGCTCTAGCTGCTCAGTTTGGATGGAAATTTCACCAAATGGACGTAAAAAGTGCCTTCCTAAACAGAGATTTACAAGAAGAAGTATACATGACTCAACATAAGGGATATGTTGTACTTGGTCAAGAAACAAAGGTATGCAGACTCAGGAAATCTCTGTATGGCCTCAAACAGGCACCCTAGGCATGGTACATCAAGATTGATGAGCATCTCGTACAACATGGATTTGTTAGAAATCCATACGATCCCAATCTCTACCTCAAAAAGCAAGGGGGGGAGATGGTGATTGTTTTTGTCTATGTCGATGATCTAGTCATCACTGGCAGTTTAGTGAGGATGATTGATGTAACGAAGAAAGATCTTAATCGATCATTCGACATGACCGATCTTCGGCTGATGCACTATTTTCTTGGATTAGAAGTGTGGAAGAAAGATAATCATATTTTTGTTTCTCAGATGAAATATACCAAGACTACACTCGAGAAGTTTAGGATGATGGATTGTACACCAATTGCTACACCCATGGAGAACAGATTACAATTATCTCGTTCAGATCTATCTCTTGAGGTAAGTGCCACTCTCTATCGGCAGCTAATTGGGAGTCTCATTTACTTGACCTACACTAGACCAGATATCAACTTTGCAGTGAGCTATCTATCCAGGTTCATGCAGGAACCCAAAGTTTGTCATTGGAAAGCAGAAAAATGAATTTTGAGATATCTCAAAGGATCAGAGGATCTTGGTCTAGAATATAAGAAGAATGAAAACTTCTTCTTGACTGGATATTCGGATTCAGATCATGCAGGTAACATTGATGATAGAAAATCCACTTCTGGATTTGTATTCTTTATGGGATCTGGACCAATATCATGGGAAAGTAAGAAACAACACTTTGTTTCTCACTCTTCCACAGAAGCTGAGTATCATTCTGCAGGAGAAGTTGTTTGTGAAGCGATTTGGCTACATCGCATACTGGAAGGACTTGGAATACCTCAGGACAAACCGACCACCATGTATGTTGACAGTGAAGGTGTAATCAAACTTGTTCGCAATCCAGTTTTTCATGAGAGAACAAAGCACATTGAGGTTCAAGTTCATTTCATACGTGAACATGTGTTGAAGCACAAGATTCAACTTCAATTCTTTCCAATTGCTGAACAACGAGTAGATATTTTCACAAAGTCACTTACACGTGACAAGTTCGAGTTGTTCAGAGAGTTCCTCTCCTCATCTCTTCAGACAATGCACAATTAAAGGGGGGAATGTTAGGATAAAATATTATTATCCTACTATTAATTATGCATAGTACAATTATTTAATTAATTAAATAATAATGGTTATAATACAAACCATATTTTTGTTATGTATTGTTATATGGTTTCTAAATCATGTTTGTTTCTCACGGATGCTATTATAGTTTTAATAGTATATTTGTATTTATTCATTTGTACTTCCCAGATGATATTGGAAGCTTGTGTATTTTGGAATTTGGTTGCACTTGTGCAACTTAATCTCTTGTGTGTATTTGGCTGTGCAATATCTATAAATATTGCAGCCCATTCTCTGTATTTTTTTGGTTGATTGAGTTTAATAAAATATTATCAGGCTTCCGCCCCTGTTGCTCAATCTACAAAATTATTATATATTCTAACATGGTTTTCCCACGATCGCAGTGAACACAACACCTTTAAAATCTTTAGTTTGACTTAGTATTAGGGTTTTAAGGGAAATATTTTGAAATCAACACATTATGACACAAAAGTGAGAGCTCATGAACATTTGAGTGGGCTATGAGACACTTCTAGAAGTGTATTTTTACTTCAAAATCATCTTGATCCTTCCCGGCTACATATGCTGGGTGATGTCTTTTAAGAGTCGTAAGAGCAAAAAATAATCAAAATCTAATGGGAAAGTTCTTACAATCCATCACAATAGGGAATGTCTTGTTTGAAAATTCAATTAGGAATTAGATACATTTACAAAATACTTTTTCATATTATCTTCATTCCTAATATTTTTTCACAATCACAATAAACACAAATATTTTAAAAGCTTCAATTTGACTCAATGTTAGGGTGTCAAGGGCGATATTTTTTAATCGAAACCTCATGACACCAAATCAACTACACCCATATGTGAAAGTGGGATGGTAAAGACTATCATATGATTTTTTTCCCAACCATCTCATTCCTTCCCAACTAAATTGGTTGATTGATTTCTCTTAAAATCCTTGAGAGAAAAAAAATAGTTGAAAACCTTAACAAGAAAGTTCTAGTAATTCGTGACCATAAGAATGTTTTATCTAACCCTAAAACTTGGAACTAGGTCAATCTAAAAAATCCTCTCCCAATTTATCCCATATCTTAATGGTTTTATCATGGTCACATTGAATGAAAATGTTATAAAAAAAGATTTAATTTGAATCAATATTAGGGTGTTGAGGGTGATATTTTGTAATCAACACCTTATGGCATAAAACCGATAACACCCACATATTTGTGTGGGATGGTAGATGTTATTAGAGGAGTTATTTCACGTTCCAACCATCCAAGTACTTCTTGGCTATATCAGTTCAACGATTTCTCTTAAGATCCCTAATAATAAAAATAGTCCAACTTGTATTGGTAAATTCTTACAATTTGTGGCATCTATGAATGTTCCTTTTAAAAATAGGGTTTGGAATTAAGTCCATATAAAAAATATCTTAATTTCTCCCAATTTGCAACATGTTTCTCATGGTTACAACAAACATAACACTATAAAGAGATTCAATTTTCCTTTTCAAGGGAAATGTTTTTCTCATATATTACATAGTCCATCATGAGAAAAAATACTTGAATGAGGTCTTTAAACTTACTTATAAGATTTAATGCACATGCCAATAACCTTATAAAATCCTACATACACTTGATGCATCCTTCAAGGAAAGATAACAATATGAAAAAATACTAAAAATGCTATGTGAGATTACCTCAGCAAAGAAACACCATATCTTCATTTGATCCACTCAATTTACCCCCTGCATCTTCATAGTTCCTCCTAGTGATGAAAACATCATAATAATCGTAGTACAGACAGTGTGAACTAATACAAGGTCTCTGTGACATCGACATTTTCATGCCTTCTTCAAAGTCAGAAGAACTTGTGTAGGTAATGGACCATTCTACAAAAATTGACTGTAGCATGATTGTGCTTCAATTGATTCACACATAGCCTATGATCTACATGGTTCTCATTGTACTTGGTTACACACATCTTTCTAAAATATTATAATTAGCATGGGTCAGATGGTCTATCGAAAAAATTACAATGTGAAAATTGTGGTTATCAGTTGTAACTAAATGTGTCATTGAGACCTAGATTTAACAAAGAATATGAGGAAACACATTAAATAGTCCATGATGGTATATGAATACGTTAATGAAATTTTTAAAATGTATTTGGTCTAGCTAACTATCCCCAAATCCATTGCAATTGTGAAAATAAGGATTAAAATTAATTATCACACAATTCAAGCATTCACTGTACATTTTGGCATACTTTAAAAATTATTGCTCATATTCTTGATCATTATGCTTATCCTTCTGATTTGAGGGGTCCTTTGTAGCCCTTGAAATAAGAAAGTAGCCTCGAATCTAATGTGCTCAATCTTTTGAGGAACTCATGCTCTTACTCATTTTAGGATTACCCTTCAACCCTAGAGGTGAAATTTGGGATACAGTTTATGAATTACCCAATTGGTTTTAGATACTTAAGGAGCTCTTATAAAGACTACTTAAACTATCTTTCCTTACTCGTTGTTCTATTTCTTGCATAGTTAGGTGAAGATTGAACATTCATATTGAAATGGATCAATAATTGAGTGAAATTCTGTAGAGTTTTTGAGCATAGCTTGTAAAATATATGGGTAGACCACTTGAGTCTTTGGTTTCTTGATGGGAATATCATCATGTAGATTCTTCGTGGATGATAATATCCAACACCTCTGGGTTAATAACACGTACAAATACTTTTCTTCATACGCCTTGACTTGTGCCTCTTAGATTCATTATTCTATCATCTTTTATTTACCAAATCTGGGAATATTCTTATGTATATTCAGTTTCAACATACTTGTTCCAAGATCACCTCATGTGAGGGATCTTGTTCAAATGCATGATAAGAACCTCCATATATGTGAAGCATATTTTGAGAGGTCCTAGCACACTATACGAATTTATGAAATGATAGATATCTTGTGGATATTAAACCATCTTTATCATCAGGGTAATTCAGAATTAAAATGAGAACAATTATACAATGAGTATTTTCCTTGGTGGGAGAGTAAGGAATACAATGAAACCCAATAAAATTTGGAAATGGGTTGAGATTCTTCACTATCAAAAAAATTCCATATAAGATGTGCTTTTAAGTCTAATACTCATAGCTCTGAACCTATAATGGAATTATCTTTAGAATCAAGCATGAGATCATCATGATAAAATTTGTAATATGCTGAATAAGTAGACACTTGTTTGCCAAATGTTTTTAATGCTCAATGCCACAGTTGTGGAATTATATTAAGGATGTTGATCACTTAGATACTAATGATGGTGAAGGTGATGTGATTAAACTTCCTAGGAAAACACGAAAAATCAAGGTAAGATTAATCATGAAATTTAAGAAGGGTATGCATAAGTAAGACCTTACGATGATTCTCTCAAAATTTTCAATTAGTGAAGGTTGACCCATGCTACTTATTGAGGTAAGGTTTATCATACATGATGGATCCTCACCTTCAATGGAAATTAAGATAATATGGTTTTAACGATACCATAAGCTATAATATTCATATCATGACTTGAATTATTCTCATAGGATAAATTAAAACTTTATGATAAAATTTTCAACTAAACCTTTGGTTGTTAAATGGATGTGTTTACTTGGTGTGATACAAAAGGGCTTAAGTCAATAAAACACTTTCAGGTGGTGAAATAGAAGGTATTAGGGTGTCATTTACAGGCAGCTGTTGAGCCATGGAAATGTGACTAAGTCCCTGAGAAAAGAGAGTGCGTGCAACATCGTACAGAGGAAGCACATGCATGAGAGAATAGGTGCATGAGGATGCTTGCGTGATGGATGAATCAGGGTATTACACGTATGAGAGATTGGATAGGGAATGCTCAAGGATTGCTTCTAGAATGATCAAACTGGGGACTTAGATAGTTTTAGGCAAGATGACTAAATATAGAGATGGAGTGGGCAAACACGTAAGGGAAGATTCCATGACAGGAAGAGTCTATATTTGGAGTAAGGAACTAGCAGTTCAAACTAGAAGTCATGAAGACTTTGCAGGCTACACAGGGCTATTTTGGAATGAAGTAGGAGGTCAAGCGACATGCAGAGTTTTTGGATAAAAATACGATTGAAACTGAATTTACCTATAATAGATCTATTGTTAGAAGATATTTCATGCCCCCTTTTTAACTGTGTAAGCGGCACATGGCTATTCTTATCGTGAAACCTATTTTGAGGATGCATAGGCAGGTGAAGGGAAATCCCCCACCCATATAAATATGTATTTATTTGCATGGATTTAGTATCCTATGAATTCTTGTAAGGTTATGTTGTTGGTTTATGTGGCGCACATGACCTAAGATGATACTCTTACATATGTATTCAACTTCTTTGTCTTAATGTGATTAATATAATGGATCTATGTGGTTGGATATTGGTTATTGACTCATCTGTAATTGGAAATTACATAGTAAATCTGATCTTAATCCATGTTTAATCCTTCATGCACTATGTTTGTGAACTAGATATAGTATATATTATGATTTATACTTGATTACTGTTTATTGATCTAGAATACTTGGGTGATCATGCTAACACCTTGATAAATCTTCCATAAAGAGGGACCTGGTACCCTTGCGTGCTTTAGGTGAGCACTCAATTCTTCCTGAGTGATGTGCCAACATACCTTGGGATGTGTGGTAAAATAAAAGAATAATTTTTATTCTATTTTTGGGACCTCTTTTCAAGTTACTATAAGGATGTTGCATGATGAAGATGTATCGGTTGAATTTGGCCAACATTGAAAGTTGGATTGATGATTTAGAGGAAGAGTTTTCTCACATATTTTACACTGGATATAAATTTGATGTGCACACATGGGTTGAAGAACATCTATATCATGAGCTCTATGAGACATTTATCAACTATTTTCCCATATATTTTTACGAGTGGCTAGTAGGATATGCGTCGAAGAAAATTAGAGGTATAGAACAATTGTATGGAATCATGAAGATTACCAGACTCTGCATGATGCTGATTTGGCTTGGAAACATGTTGTAAATAACTAGTGGAGTGGTGTTTTGCATAGTTAAACTTTGGAATACATTGTTTGGACTTATTCCCATCCAGAGGTTGTTGAGTTTTAGTTCTTGCATGAACCCATAGGATCTTATTTGTGCGCTATACCTTTATCGATTAAGATCTTGATTGTGACTCTAGATTCAGAGGAGTGACCTACGGATAGTTAAACCTCACGGTATGTGGGGGAAGGAGTAGGTCCGGTGAAAGATGGTAGACCTGGGACCAGAAAGACAAAGAGTGGAAATGTGGATTAAGTATAATGAAGCACACAAGAGGGAATTAATGAAAGACATGAAATTGAGGAGTCTTTGGAGTTTCAGAGAGAGATGGATCAGGAAGGATTTGGGGCTCACGTGGAAGATGTGGATCCAGAGCATATGGTTCTCCCATCCTTAGGAAATCACGGTATATGGTCCCCCTTATATTTTGATGAGAGCACATCTGAGGAAGAATAATTAAGAGTCGTGGGTGTGTATTAGATCTAGCCTGGTAACCTAGCACTTACACTTGGTGTTCCAGTCCCTGAGAGAGTTGTTGAGATTCAAGCTAGTGTAGGTACTTTAGGAGAAATATGTAGCTTTCATTTCCATTTGAATACAAGATTTTTTTAGATGGATACATAGTCATCCTTGTTTATTGGTCTTATTGGCACTATATTTGATGGCGTGTCATTTACATAGAGCTTGGGCACGCAGAACATTAGTAATACATCTCAAGTAGCACAACTTCACAGATCATGGGAGTTAAATTTATCACAATAGTTGGTACACAAGGAAGCACATCCTCTATTCCGGTGCCCGCTACATGAGGAGGATTAGGAGGATCACGTGGTTCGGGGTCTAGTGGATTTGGTGGTTCTGAAGGTGGGGAGAATACTGGAGGTAATATAGTTTTTGGATCTATTTTGCATGGTCCACACCAACCCTAGAAAGTGTATTATGAGATGTCTCTTTGCCTATCAGAATACATAGGGATTGAGGATGTAGCTGAGTAGAGATACTATGGCACGCTAAGGGAATTACCACTCCAAAGCGTAAGGTAATTCAATTTTCTAAAAATCTGCAAGGGCGCGCGCATAGTTGGTACATGAAGTATGAACTGAACAAGACTTGTGTAGACTATACCACACTACGTGATTTTTTCTTAGTTAAGTTCCATATACCTGAGTTTAAACAAAAGAGCATCAGCGCGCTGAAGGATATCAAGCAGGGTATGGCTGAAAGTGTAAGGTAGTATGATGCATGGTTTTAGACTATGTTATCTTATAATATCTATCCTAGTCAACATGATCAATGGTTTGTTGGGGGTTTGATGACACCTTTCAGAAGGGAACTCTCACAGAAGACATTTACAAATCCACATGAGGAACTTTAGGTAGCTCTGTGCACAGAGACAGTTGGAAGCATAGACACTGGACTTAGCCCATTCTTAGAAGCTTGGATTGCATCTATGGTAAAATAATAAGAAGAGTTGTCAACTAATTTAGCCCATGAGATGTGCAATTGTATTTGGTGCACAAATTTTGAGATAGAAGGACATACTAAGGACAATTTCCCTCGTAAATCGGTGCACGTCATGTTGCTAGATTGTGAAATCTGTCATTTAAATCATGATTCAAGTAGGTGCCCCCTACTGCAGCACACGATAAGGAATAACATGTCTTTTTATTGTAAGATTTGTAATTCTACCAATCATTATACCTAGAATTTCAGATTGATTCATCAGATTCATTATGCCATTGAAACTAGTGTATGTCAGACTGGTGTTGTAAATAATTCTAAGGACTAAGGTTAACATTACAATCATAACCATAATGAAGGGTGATCTGATGGAGATGGTAGAGGTAAAGGTCATCATGGAGGATTCAGAGGCTAAGGTCAAGGTAGTGGAAGAGGTGAAATCCCACAAGGAACTTGTTTCACATGTGTATCCCTTGATCATTATAGGTGGGAATGCCCTCAGAACATTATTTGTTCATGGTATGGAAAAAAACACAATTTTGAGGAATGCCCAAATTTATATGAGCATATGAGCAAGCATCAAAAGTAGGATAAGGACGTAGGAATGGTTAGAGGACAATGCATTGTGGAATATCAGTGAATTTCAAAGTTAGCACCTGACCCTGAGGTAATACTTGTGTTGGTGACTACACGTGCTGAGGCTATGCATTTGCATGAGACTCTGAAGTAGAAACCTATTATTACAAAACAAGAGTTATTGCATGCAAAGTATCCAAATCCTGCCCATTAGAAGGAATTTTATCAAGAAACTATGGAGGTGATTAGAAATTTGTAGGGTGAGATACAATGCTTGAAATATAAGTCAAGAAAATTTGAGCACACAGAAGTAGTCGAGCTCCCCAAAAAAGATGTTGATGATTTTAATGAGGTTTGTAAGTTGTTGCGCTAAGAAAACATCATTCCTTTGTTAGGGGAATTGTTAAGGGAGAATATACCATGCACCATCAGGTTCCACATGAGAGACGAATATTGCATGCAAACTTACCACCTCATAGTCTTAAATATGATAAGGGGATCACCTTGAATACAGTTGTTGATGGATTGCTACTAAGTAACATTTTGATTGATACAGGTGCATAAGTAAATGTAATCACCTTGCACATGTTGAATTAGATGGGGAGGCCACTGTTAAAACCATCTTCAAATGTGATGTATATGGAAAACATGACTAAAGCCATGATAATTTGAGTATTGAAGGATGATATTATTACTATACAAGGGTCCAAGTTTACTGGGGACTTTAAGGTCTTGGCGCTTGTAGAAGTAGATAGTTTTCCATATTTACTTAGGCACCCTTGGTGCTAAGTGAACAATGTTGATTTGTGCTTCAATAAAGGTTATATCAATTTTGAGAATAAAGAGGAGCAAGTGATAATTCCTTTGATAGATGGAAAAACTACACCTTATATAGAACCATTGAGTGAAGAGGATTTGAACTGAATTTGTGTGCACACCATTATAGATCTTTACATAATTGAGCCATCTAAGAAAGGTGTTATTCAATGGGATGATGCACAATCTGTGAGTGATACAACCAACATTTCTTGTGACAACTTGGCGCACATGGGACTTAGGAAATGACTAGGCATGAGATAAAAAGTACATTAACGTGCATACGCAAGTCGCACTATGTTAGGTTCTTAGGATCTAACTGGGTACCAAGGTACATTGGCGAAGGGAATCCTGATGTGTTTTTACACACTACGGAAGCCTAGTGAATAGATAAAGTGGAGAGAATTAATATTCTTGTATATACCTTTACACAGGATAGGAACAAGCTAGTGGATTACACACAGAAATAGTCTTTTAGAGTGGAGAGAGGTGAGAATCACCTTCTCCTCTAGATTTCTTAGGAGCAATGCATCTACTAAGACATGTGAATTTATTTTCGGGCCCGACACCTCACATCACGTTCGGGAGTGTGAGATAATTTGGATAGAGGGGTGGGAGGCCTTACCACCTTCACTATGGGTGCATAAGTTTTACTTGACTTTGCATGGCTACGTGTGCACATGGTATGTTTATGTAGACATGAATCGAGAAATAGGGAATTGGTTAAAAATGACTATAGGTATGATTCAGACCTTTGACTATTTTTCTACTAAACCTCCGATGAATGAGGCATTCCAAATTATGAAAGCACTTGACTATGGGAGATATTTCAAAGGATGGGGAGATTATTCAATAATTACTAGGTGAGTCAAATGTGGGGGCATGCTATTGAAGAAGAAGAGATAGATGAAGAAAAACTTGGGTGCCCCTAGTTAGAAAAAGAAAAAGATAAATTGGTTTACATGATTGATGATGAAGAAGTAGAGAATTTGGATGTTGATCATACTTTGGGTACGTGTGAGGTCTTAGACAAGTGAAGATGATCATGCATGTGTGTATCATGAGCCTATGAAAATTAATAAGGTCAACATTGGGACATATGTAGAACCTAAAGAGGCCATTATTGGTGATTATTGGTCTGACTCAGAGGTTTACAAAATAATTGAGTTGTTGCATAACTTCTCAGACTTATTTCCTTAGAGGCTATCATGAGTTAAAAGGGGTACATCACTCTTTGGGCAAGATGAGGATCAAGATAAAGTATAGTGTGCACCCAGTTAGGAAGAGGCCTTGCAGAATGAATCCTAATTTGACGCATCAAGGTAATGGAAGAGATATGATAAAATGTTGAAATCTAGAATCATTGAGCCTATTAAGGAGTTAAAGTGGGTTAGCCCTATGGTGATAAGCATAAATAAAGGTGGAAGGATACAGGATTTGTGTAGATTATAGGGATTTTAATGCTACATGTTGTAATACATCCCTTTCCCACACCATTTACTAAGGAAATCTTGGAAGGCATCACAGGGTGTGAGATCTACTTCTTCACTGATTGATTTTTTGAATATCATCAGGTGATGATTGCTAAGGAAGATCAAGAAAAGATAACTTTCACCACTGAATTGGGAATTTTTGCATTCAAGGTTATTTTTTTTGGATTGAAGAATTCACCTGCAGTCTTTTCGTGCATTATTATTCAAGCATTCCAAGACTTTATTCATAAATTTTTACAGGTTTACTTGGATGATTGTAAATGTTTATGGGCTAGTAAAATACCATTGTGATAATTTAAAACTCATGTTTGAGAGGTGTTGGAAATTAAGCATATCCCTAAACATCAAGAGGTGTGTCTTTGCTACACCCTTTAGAACTCTCTTGGGCCATATCAAATGTAAAGAAGGCTTGTTGGTATATCCTATTAAGGTTGCTATCATTTTGGGCTTAGAGGAACCTACTAACTAGAGTGAGGTGTGTGGATTCTTAGAGCACATAGGTTATTAAAAATTCTTTATCAAGGGTTATGCTAGGATATCTGCACCCTTAGAGGAATTATTGAAGAGTAAGGGAACATTCCATTGGGGTGAGGCGTAACAACGTGCATTTGAGAAATTAAAGGAATGACTTACTTTTGCGAATATTCTATAATTTCCTTCATGGAATAAACCATTCCATGTGCATTTGGATGCCTCTCGGCATGACCATTGACACAATATTAGCCCATCCTGGAGAGGGTATTGTTGATCATCTTATTTTCTTTGTAAGAAGAAAATTGACCCCGGCTGAACAAAATCATACAACTACGGAGCGCTAAGCATTGTCCATGATTTATGCATTGCAAAAGTTTAGGCAATATTTGTTGGAAATTTGGTTCATATTTTATACTAATCACATGACCCTTAAATATCTAGTCAATAAGCACATTTTTCAAGGGCACATATGCAAGTGGATTCTCTTGTTCCAAGAATTTGACTTTACACTAGTGGTAAAGCCATAAAAGATTTACTCTGGACTAGATCATTTATAAAGGATTAAATCAAGTGAGGAACATAGAGCATTGAGGATACCATGTTAGATGCCCATCTTTTCTTCTTAAACTGTGCACCCTATGATTTAGAAGATATTGCTACATTCTTACAAACAGGTGTGGCTCCTGAAGGGATGAAGGATTTTCTGAAGAAACAAGTTGCTATATGTGTCGTGCCCTACATGTTAATTAGTGGAGATTTATAATGTTGGGAAATGATAAGGTTTTACGTCGGTGTGTACTTGAGCATGAGTCGTACTTCCATTATGTATGAATCTCATGATGGGATTTTAGGTGGACATTATGTAGGAATTGCTACCACGCACAAGTAACTATTGACAGGACTTTAGTGGGAAACAATTTATAAGGATTGTATAGAATATTGTAAGGTATGTTATCATTATTAGTGCCTTAGAAATCCTGGGCATGGAAATCAAATGCCTTTGAGGCCTATTGCTAGTGCAGGACCTTTTGAAAAATGGGCAATTGAATTTGTGGCTCATATTTCCCCACCCATGCGCAGGACTAGATCATGCTACATTATAACTTGTACATATTATCTTACAAGGTGGGCAGAAGTAATGGCTACAAAGGATTTCACGATAGCTACAACAACAAGATTCTTATGGGAGAACATAATCAACATGTATAGATGTCTACTAAGTTTTACAAGTGATATGGGCACTCATTTTTATTAATGAGACCATATGGACACTATTGGAAGAATTTATGGTAACACACCATAAAATAATGCCCCATCACCCACAAACAACTGAAACTACTTAAATTCAACAAGATATTGGGCCATACATTGAAAAAGATTGGTGATGTTGAAAAAAAGGATTGGGATGATAAAGTCTTTGTTGTAATTTGGGCATACATAATAACTTACAAAAGATTGAACAAATCCACACCCTTTCAACTGGTGTTTGGCACAGAGGTTGTTCTACCCATGGAATTCATGTTACCTTCCTTGTGTATTATCATGTGAAGGAGGATTGGATGATGAGTAAGGCACTTAAGAGCACATTGATAAACTGATGCAGTTAGATTAAAGGTTTTTTATCGCTCAGTGGAGCCAGAAGACGGGAAAGGCCAAGTAGAAGGCATGACATGATAGGCATATTAAGAATAAGTAGATTGAAGTTAGACAAATGGTCCTTCTATATGATTCAATTTTTTTGTACCCATCTTGGAAAGTTCCAAGTGCATTGGTTTGGACCATATGTTGTGACTTACATACTTGATTCAGGTGCATGCCAGCTACAAGCATGCTGGATGGGACATGGTTTCCCTAGTTATTTCAATGGGAGTAGGTTGAATCCCTTCTATAAATAAGTCTTATTGGTGTTTTTAATAAGGTAGTATTTCCATTAGATTAGGTTTTCCTTTGATGCATTCCCTTTATATGTGTTTCCTTTCAATGTTTTTATGCTTTTTCAATTTAGTTTTGTGTTTTGTTGTATCATAAGTGCACTTGTGCACCAGTTATTGATTACTATATATAAATATCATGCATAGATGGAACCACACATACATTTAGTGTGGGGTAGAAGGAAAGAAGATGTGTGCGGGAGGAGTTGAGATTTAAAAATACCTAAATTACTAGAGGAGTGTGTGTATCGATGGTGATGTTGGTTGCTGAAAAATGGCGATAAGGTGTTATAAAAAGAATGGTGATAACAAGGAAGATGCCAAAGGGAAATTCCACGTACATTAATGAGGGCACATGGCAACATGTGAGGTAGGCAGTGACATGGATCACTACTTGGTATAAGGATGCATATGTGGATTTACTGTCAATGCATAGTGCACGCATGAGGAGGTATGTGGTGGTGAAGTAGTTTACACACCAAAAGGTTGTAGTTGGTATGCATGTCAGATGTGTGGTAGAAACATGCATGAAATTGCATAAATGATAGGAAAAGGTGGGAAAGATCAATTTAATGTAGATGTATAGTGGTAGATGAGAAATAAATATGGGTAAAAATTAACACACTATAAAAGGAGTTTCGGGGTAAATCAATTTTTACCTTACCTTGTCGTGAATTTGTGGAGAGTTATCATGTGACCTAGGGAAAATTTTCATGATCGAATAATAAATTGATCTCAACGTTGAAGAATTGTGAACTAGAGGGTAAAGGAGAACACAAACAAGTGAGGAGTGAGTTCTTTTGGAAGGAATCTTACAGATTGGATGATGTGGTGATTTTGGAAGCAGATGAGTTTTCTCTTACTAGGGTTTTGACAAATTAGGGCATGACATTACAAGTGAGATTTAGAAGCAAAGTATTAGTGTTGCACCTAAGGTTTGTAAAAAGGAGTCAATAGAGCAAGGGAAAGGTAAAAGTTTGGATGCTGTACAAATTAAAATGACACCAAAGAAAGTAGTAATTACGTCACCAAAAAAGAAAGCCAAGGGAAAAGACAAACTGAACCCCCATAGTAGATGTTCAAGAGGAATGATACTCATAAATACAGCACCCAGATGGATTGTCCTAATGGGAAAAGAGTGGGTATCCCATGTTAGGATCATGACAGTTAGTGATTATAACCATAGAAAAAACCTAACCGTGTGTGATATGGTAAAAAGCTTGTTCAGCCGACTAAGAGAAAGAACCCTAGATGATAAATTGATATATGATGACAAGGTGAAGAGGGTGTTGAAGAGGGATGGACTATTATATTTATATGAGCTTCCATTTCTTTGGGAAGCCTGAAAGGTTATATCAATGGTTAATGTTGCGTACGTGCATGAGGACTATTTCTATTTTACAGGAAGAAGGATGCACATTACTACGTAGTTGATTGAGAAGTATACTAGAATAATCAATATTGGTAACACTTTGATGATGGCTTAGCTAATGATGTTGAAGTGAAGAAAGTTACCAGTAGTGGAGTTTGAGTACAAGAAGAGTGGGCGTGTATTTGATATTGTGAAGTTAAGTGATCCTATCATGAATATGGCCACATGCTTCACACAAAGCTAAGTGGGTAGGAAAGATGGACATAAGTGAACAAAATATGGTTGTATATATGCAAGAAAATATTGGAAGGAACCATATCTAATATACCTTCCTCCTTCATAGAAGAATATATTATTTATGTTGTGCGTGATGGAGATAAGATCATGTTTGTGAATAGCGTTTTATTGTAATAGTGTTTTCAAATATTGGGGTGCCTGATGGGCCTAAAGAAAAGATATGGGAGTATCCAGCAAAAGATCCCTCCCCTACAAAATGATTTGCTAATTATACTAGTGACATGGTGACACCAACATAAAAAGTGCATGTGGAAAAATGGTATAAATGGATGCGCGATGCATTTGGTGCTGAGTGGAAAATTCCAGAGAAGCTACTGACTCTTATGGATGGAATTTTTGTTTTTTCATATATCAACAATTTTGTATTGGGAGGTTCATGTTAACTAATGTCACTAAAATCCCATGGTGCAAACTTCCGTTTTATTTTACAGTGGAGTACTTTCAGAGTGTTTTGAATAGGTTTAAAGAAGCGCATAAGTTAAGGTATGATCTAATCGAAGTGATAAAGAGTACCATGTGATTATACAAACACTTGTTTACCCTAATAATCTCGCTTATGAGGATAATTATGTTTCAAAAAGCATGCATTTGATGAAACTGGAAACATTGTCATTAGCTTCAGTTGATGTAGCTAGTTATATATTTATCTAAGGCCAAAATTTTCTGGTGGAGAATTTATGGAGGGTGATGTAAGAATTCCTGAGGATCCCTCCACATGAAAGAAGGTTGAACTAAAGAATCAAGGGTGCAAAGAGAATCCTTTTATCAATAGAACTAAAGGACTAAGAAAAGATAAAATTCTAGTTACAAGAGCGCCTGCAGGACAAACTTTAGAACGGAAGGAAACAAAGATAAGCACCTATGTCAGGAGGAATCCTGTTATAAGAAGGTCTCCAGTACATAATAAACATAAGATAGCCCATAGCTCATATTTTAAGGGGACGGAGAGCCATGAGGAGGAAGGAGTTGAGAGTGGGGAAGAGTTGATTAAGAAGTTGAGCCCATAAGTGCATACTATTGAAGAATATGATGAAGAAGCACAGGACAAGAAATTTGAGGATGAACATACAATGGATGTGGATGAAGAGGGTTTTTGCATGACCATCTCATAGATTGTAAGGGAAAACCCAAATCTTACTGAATAGCATGAGGATAAGTGCACTCCCGACCCTGAACTAAAGTGTAGGGTAGAGAAAGAGGTCGTGGAGATCATAGAGCATCTGGTAGAGCATGAAGTTGTGTGCAACGCAGAAGAATAAGAAGGGAGTGAAGGACATGAAGGGATAATGGGAGGAGAATCATGCCTTGTTGTAGGTTTCCCCAATGGAGCTCGTGGAAAGAGACGAACTTACATCCCCAAGAACCTATAATGCAATATGTGGAAAATCCCAACAAGGTTTTTCATGCGAGGTATCAAAGCACGATTCTCACGGATAAACTATTTTGTTGGTCATCGTTTGATAAGAAGGGTGTGCTACCACACAAAAGAAAAATGTTGTCTTGGTATTTTGAGTCACACATTGAGGAGTCAGAATATGAAGTGAGAAACCATTCATTATTGGATACCCATAAATAAGTAGTTTGAAGATAAATGTACCCAGTAGTTGATTCTCATCAATTAACAGATGAACAAGCATGCAATGTGCTTAACAAGCTATCTTTGGAGGTGGGTTCTAGAATTTTTCACAAGAATAATAATATAAGGTTTATATAGAGGGAGCTTGAGGAGAAAAATA
This sequence comes from Taxus chinensis, assembly GCA_019776745.2. Classification (NCBI taxonomy): domain Eukaryota; kingdom Viridiplantae; phylum Streptophyta; class Pinopsida; order Cupressales; family Taxaceae; genus Taxus; species Taxus chinensis. The sequence continues at coordinate 887,073,775 of CM034147.1, forward strand.
AGGAAATAATAGAGAGGGAAAAGGAGATAAAAGAGAAGGAAAATATTATTACACAGTTGAGACATGAGTTAAGGGAAGAGAAAGGACAAACATGTACAAATTATAAAAAGGTTTAAATCTAATGTAATCTTACTAGCGCACCCAAATCTAACCCCTCCTAATATAAACAAGTATGAGACTGCCTTCCATTATTTAGAATATTTAACACATGTAATCACAACTCAACAGCCACCCTTGCATTAGAATATGTAGAAGAATTTATGGAATGGAAAAAACAAAAATAAAAGAACAGATTGAAGCCACCATAATAGATTACAATGAGTTGATAGAATTAGAGAAAAAAGTTGCTCATATGACAGAGGTTGTATATGACAATTGCTATGATAGGGACCATGTGGTGGGAGTACTTGTTGTAAAGAATGAAACAGATCTTAAGGAGTTCCATTCCAAAAACAAAGGGAACAAAGTAGAACGGGAGAGGATATTGGCCAAAGTTGAACAAAGGAGGGAAAAAATTGATTCATTAAGAGCCTTAATTAAAAATAATTCGAAGGAACTCTACCCACAGGTCATATACAAGATGGATGCACTAGCAGATATGGGAAAACAATTGGAGACTCTGGTGGACACATTGAAGGCTAAAGGTGACGAACTAACTTTTGAGGAAGTCGCTGTTATTATAGAGGATGCCTTTACTCAAGTGCGTAATGAAGTAGAAGGGTGGAAAGCATTGGAAGCATTAGTAAATAAGGATTTCCCCCTTCTTTTTACCCAGTGAAATTCAAATTCTTTCATTCTTTAGTGTAAGCCATAAGGACATTATTTATTCTTTATTTAATGGAAGGATTCTTTACCTCTGGACATGAGATCAAACAGAGTGTTTCTGAGGACGGAAAATATACCTAGTGTGGGGTAATGTTGGGCCTTATCAATGTGACTAAGTATTGAAGAGCGCACATGAGCAAGATCTGTAGAGGAAGCGCACACAGAAGAGAATATGATGAGTGTGCACATAGATGTTAGTATTCGCATGCATGAGACATAAAAAGGCGCTCAAGGATTTCTTCTAGAAGATCGAGGACTTAGATAATTTTGGGAAATATGTTAAATATAGATATGGAGTGGGAGACATGCAAGGTAATATTCCATGTAGGAAGAGTCTATTTTTGTAGAAAGAAACTAGAAGTTTAAACTAGAGCATGAATACTTGGAGGCTACGCATGGCTATTTTGGGACAAATGGGAGATCAAGTGACATGTGGAGTTTTTTGTTATGTTTGTGGAGCCTATTTTCATGTTAGAGTGTGGTACACCTTCTATGTGTTACACTCGGGTATTTTTACGGCGGTCCCGCTCGCTGCTGAGCGGGTCAGGGGGGTTCGGGGGCGAAGCCCCCGAAGCAAATTTTCATGGGTGGTTTATTAACCCATGGGTAATGGGTAACCGTTATGGGCTGTTTTTTGGGCCCATGGTTTTTTTTCGGTCTTTTGCCCATTGTTTTGATACCCACGGTTTTTTGCCCTTGGTTTTTGATACCCACGGTTTTGTATCAAACTGCTTAAGCAGTTGTCTATTTATATGGTCTTATGCATATGATAGATGTACAAGCAAATGTATTGCAGATGTGTTTTGAATTCGGCTGTGAATTCTGTAGAGTTTGTTGAGCATAGCTCCAAACGGATCTGGGTATTGTATTGAGAGAGTGGTGGCTTGTAATAAAATCTGAGCAAGTGATTCTTGGTGGACGTAGCCCAAATTGGGTGAACCACGTTAAATACTGTCTCTTTGTGTTGTGTTATTTTATTCTGCAATTTTATTTGAGATCTGTAATAATTTCTGCATATTAGTTTCTACTGTTGCGATTCTGTAAGGGATTATTCCGCATATTTTATCCCTTATTTCCTAACAATTGGTATCAGAGCCTGGTTTGGTTTGCTGAAGTGTTGAATCGCAGGGAAAGTTTTATCTTGAGTGGGAGCTATGGCAGATGATGGAAGATCTAGGGTTGATAAATTCAACGGGTAGAATTTTAGTCTTTGGAAGATGCAGATGGAAGATTACCTTTATCAAAAGGATCTTTATACTCCGCTGTCTGAGAAGGTGAACAAACCCTCGAGTATGACAGATGCAGAATGGGATTTGTTGGATCGGAAGGCACTTGGAACGATTCGGCTGTGTCTTGCATCCTCGGTATTATTTAATGTTTCAAAGGAAAAGATTACAAAAGATCTAATGGATTCATTAGGGAAGTTGTATGAAAAACCCTCTGCCTCTAATAAGATATTTTTAATGAAAAAGTTGTTTAATATGAAGATGTCTGAGAATAGTTCAGTAGCAGATCATTTAAATGATTTCAATACGGTTGTGAATATGCTAGCTTCGGTTACAATAGAATTTGATGAAGAAGTTAGGGCTTTATTAATTCTATGCTCTTTACCTGAGAGTTGGAATAGCCTGGTAATGGCGGTAAGTAACTCGGTTCCAGCTAACTCGAAGTTGAAGTTTGAGGATGTTGTAGGGGTGATTCTAAGCGAGGAAATGCGAAGAAAAAGCTCTGGGGAACCTTCTACTTCAGGGAATGCTTTGACAGTGGAAACTAGAGGGAGACAGAAGAATAGAGGAAACTGTGGAAAATCAAAAGATCGGGCAAGGTCAAAATCCAAGAACAAGATTGTATGCTGGAATTGTGGAAAGCCTGGGCATGCAAAGAAGGACTGTTGGGAGCTTCGGGATAAAAAGAAACAACAGAAGAAAACAAGGAGGCAAATGTGGCATCGGGTAATGTATGTCAGGATGCTTTGATTCTTTCTTTGCATAATATTACTGAATCTTGGGTTTTAGATTCAGGGGCTTCTTTTCATGCTACTCCACATAGGCATTATTTTGTTGATTATGTTCAAGGGGATTTTGGGCATGTTTTTCTTGGTGATGATGAGCCTTGCAGCATAGTTGGAAAAGGTTCTGTTCAGGTTAAGATGCAGAATGGGAATACATGGCTATTGAAGGATGTCAGACATGTGCCTACATTAAGGAGAAATTTGATATCGGCAGGGCAGTTGGGAAGTGATGGTTGTACTGTGATATTTACAGCAGACTCTTGGAAGGTTACCAAGGGTGCTCTTGTGGTGGCAAGAGGTAAGAAGGTTGGAACCTTGTATTTAACCACTGATAATACTAATGATTGTAATCTTGTGGCTTCAGATGCAGATACAACATTATGGCACTATAGGCTCGGTCATATGAGCCATAAGGGCATGAACATCATAAAGAAGAATTTACCTGGATATACAGAAACAGGTTTGGATTTCTGTGAAAACTGCATATATGGGAAACAGAAGCGAGTAAGGTTTCTCAAGGTTGGACCTACGAAGAAAGAGAGTAAGTTAGAGCTGGTACATTCTGATGTGTGGGGGCCGGCTCAGGTATCATCTCTTGGGGGTTCAAGTTATTATGTTACTTTTATTGATGATGCAACAAGGAAAGTTTGGGTTTATTGTATTAGACACAAATTTGATGTATTTGACACTTTTGTTAAATGGAAAGCCTTGGTAGAGAATGAAACAGGTCTTAAGCTAAAATGTCTCAGGTCAGATAATGGAGGGGAGTATTGCAGCAATGAATTTAATGATTACTGTTCTAAGAATGGAATCCGCAGGCAAAAGACGGTTCCAGGAACTCCACAGCAGAATGGGGTATCAGAAAGGATGAACAGAACAATAATGGAACGTGCTAGGAGCATGAGATTACATGCAGGACTGCCTCTTTCTTTTTGGGCAGAAGCGGTGAGCACAACTGTGTACTTGATAAACAGAGGACCCTCAAGTGCCTTGGATGGAGGCATACCTGAGGAGGCATGGTATGGTAAGAAAGTTGATTATTCATTTCTTAGAGTCTTTGGATGTGAGGTGTTTGTTCATATAGACAAGGATGATAGGACCAAGCTAGAGGCTAAATCAGAAAAATGTACTTTCATTGGTTATGGCGGTGATGACTTTGGATTTAAATGTTGGAGTATTAAGGACAAGAAAATCATTCGGTCTAGGGATGTGGTCTTTAATGAGAAAGTCATGTATAAGCAACAGTTGCAGGAAAACAGGGAAGAATCCAAGAAAGAATATGCAGTGGTAGAGGATCTTCCGGATGGGAAAGTGACCCATGAATCAGTTCAGGAACCTACTCAACAGGAACCCCAAACTCCTACAGTGAGGAGGTCTTCTAGGGTAAGAAAAGAACCTGAACGTTTTTCTCCTTCTCTTTATTATTTATTACTCACTGATAGTGGAGAGCCAGAGAGCTTTGATGAAGCAATGCAGGTAGATGCCAGTAAGAAGTGGGAGCAAGCCATGGATGAGGAGCATAAGTCTCTCATGGAGAACCAAACTTGGGATTTGGTGAACCTACCGGAAGGCAAAAGAGCATTGCAGAACAAGTGGGTGTACAGAGTTAAAGACGAAGAAGGAGGAAAGAAAAGATATAAGGCCCGGTTGGTGGTCAAGGGGTTTGCACAGAAACAAGGTATAGATTTTGATGAGATATTTTCTCCTGTAGTAAAAATGACTTCTATTAGAACTGTTCTTGGAATAGTGGCAGCAGAAGACTTGCACTTAGAACAGTTAGATGTAAAGACTGCATTTCTCCATGGTGATTTGGAGGAGGAACTATATATGCAGCAACCAGAGGGCTATGAGGTCAAAGGTAAAGAGGAGATGGTGTGTAAACTGAAGAAGAGCTTGTATGGCTTGAAACAAGCTCCACGTCAATGGTATAAGAAGTTTGATAGCTTCATGATGGAGCAAGGTTATATTAGATGTCATTCTGACCATTGCGTGTATACAAAGAAATTTGAGGATGGAAGTTATATTATCCTGTGTTTGTATGTTGATGACATGTTGGTTGCAGGTAAAAACATGCAGGAAATAAAAGTACTCAAGAAACAGCTAAGTGAATCCTTTGATATGAAGGATTTGGGGGCAGCCAGACAAATCCTTGGTATGAGGATAACTCGGGATAGGAAGGAACGGAAGTTGACTTTATCTCAGGAAGAGTACATTAAGAAGGTATTGGACAGGTTTAACATGCAGGATGCTAAACCGGTTGGGACTCCTTTGGCAGGCCATTTCAAGTTATCAAAGGAGCAGTGTCCCATGACAGAGCAGGAAAGAAACCAGATGTCCAAAGTACCTTACTCATCAGCAGTTGGCAGTTTGATGTATGCTATGGTGTGCACTAGGCCTGATATTGCCCATGCAGTGGGAGCTGTGAGTAGATTTATGAGTGATCCAGGTAAAGAGCATTGGCAAGCAGTAAAGTGGATCCTTCGGTATTTGAGAGGGACCATGGGGACAGTTTTGTGCTATAATGGATTAGACACCACTTTACGTGGTTATGTAGATTCAGACATGGCTGGAGATGTAGACAGCAGGAGGAGCACGACAGGTTATATTTACACTGTAGGTGGGACAGCAGTGAGCTGGATTTCACGACTACAGAAGCTGGTGGCTTTGTCAACCACGGAGGCTGAGTATGTTTCTGCCACAGAGGCAAGCAAAGAGATGATTTGGTTACAACAATTGCTTGAGGAGTTGGGGCATAAGCAGGAGGAATGTAAGCTGCATAGTGATAGTCAGAGTGCTATACACCTAGCTAAGAACTCTGCTTTCCACTCCAGGACGAAGCATATACAGTTGAGATATCACTTCATCAGGACAGCTTTGGAGGAAGATAAGTTGAAGTTGGAGAAGATTCATACCAGTCAGAATCCTGCAGACATGATGACCAAGGTGGTCACAAGGGATAAACTAAAGCTATGTTCAGCTTTGGTTGGCCTTCGCGGATGACAGTGAAGGGTTGAGAAGCTTGCTCAGAATGGAAATCAGTCTCCAAGTGGGAGATTGTTATGTTTGTGGAGCCTATTTTCATGTTAGAGTGTGGTACACCTTTTATGTGTTACACTCGGGTATTTTTACGGCGGTCCCGCTCACCGCTGAGCGGGTCAGGGGGGTTTGGGGGCGAAGCCCCCGAAGCAAATTTTCATGGGTGGTTTATTAACCCATGGGTAATGGGTAACCGTTATGGGTTGTTTTTTGGGCCCATGGTTTTTTTCGGTCTTTTGCCCATTGTTTTGATACCCACGGTTTTTTGCCCTTGGTTTTTTATACCCACGGTTTTGTATCAAACTGCTTAAGCAGTTGTCTATTTATATGGTCTTATGCATATGATAGATGTACAAGCAAATGTATTGCAGATGTGTTTTGAATTCGGCTGTGAATTCTATAGAGTTTGTTGAGCATAGCTCCAAACGGATCTGGGTATTATATTGAGAGAGCGGTGGCTTGTAATAAAATCTGAGCAAGTGATTCTTGGTGGACGTAGCCCAAATTGGGTGAATCATGTTAAATACTGTCTCTTTGTGTTGTGTTATTTTATTCTGCAATTTTATTTGAGATCTGTAATAATTTCTGCATATTAATTTCTACTGTTGCGATTCTGTAAGGGATTATTCCGCATATTTTATCCCTTATTTCCTAACAGTTTTGGGATAAAAATAGGATTGGGACTGAAGTTATCTATAGGAGATATATTGTTAGAAGAGCTTGTATGCTCCATTGTTATCTTTATAAATGGTGCATGGCTATTCTTAGCATGCAACCTATTTTGAGGATGCTTAAGTAGTGAAGGTAAAGTTCTCTCCCCTATATATATATGTATTGATTAGTAGCGTTTTAGTAGTTCCGCTTTGTAGTAGATTTATGTTGCTTGTTTATGAGAATGCATGACTTATGGTGATACTCTTATGTACATATTCAACTTTTGTTTTTAAGGTGATTAATACAATGGATATTTTTTGTATGGATATTGGTTTTTGACTTATTTGTGACTAGATCTTACATAGTAAACCTGATATTGATTCTTTTTTAGCTCGTTCTTGTATATGGTTGTGATCTAGATATAATTGTGGTTTATCTTTACATGTTTTGTTATGGATTTGGATTATATTTCTTTTCATGCTAACTCCTTGACAAAGATGCCATAAAAGAGGGACCTGGTACCCTTGTGCACTTCGGGTGAGCGCTCAAATCTGTCTAAGTGATGTGTCAGCGTGCCTTGGGATTTTTTTGGTAAAATAAAATACTACACAAGCCTTTCCCATTATATTCCAAACATGTACCATAATGGGAGATTTATAAAAATGTATGGACACCAATCGTATTATACTCTTATTGTTAGTTTCTGATATACATGTGTAACATTTGGTCAAACAGTTGGCGATCATCCAATTTTTTCATACATGTTTATAAGGGTATATTTTAATAGTTTGTGTATGGAAAACTTAAATTCACTTTGATTTATGAAAGATAGAATTTTCTTAATCTATTAAAGTGTTTTCCATGAAATTTAGGTATGCAGTAAGTGAAAGTGTGTGTTATAAATTATAGGGGTTGTGTTTAGTAAGTAGAATGTGTAGCACCTATTTCAACAAACAACTTCTACATAGTGATTTGATATTGAGATTGAGATTATGATGCAGTCTAGAACTCACTATAAATACCTAAGGTGCACTGGAACATCACTCAGCCCAAGCTGAGCACTCACTCGAAGCGCACAAAGGTACCAAGTCCCTCTTTAGAGTTGCTTGTCCAAAATGTCAACATGATTAATCATGTATATATTTAGATCCATAACAAATAATCAACTAAACCATAGTGCATGAGCCAGATCTAGATCTAAACCACATGAAAGATTGACTAAACAATTATCATAATAAGATTTACCATAAAATAACCATATTCAGTCACATCTAATACCAATATGCAGCCAATATGATCAATTATATTAAATACTGTAAAACATAGAATCTTCATACATTCACGATCTAGTTTCCATGGTTATGTACTCTAACAAATCCACAACATAACTCTACAATCACTAGTCTCTCTAAACCGTGAAAATCAATACACACACAAATATGTGTGTGTGTGTGTGTGTGTGTGTGTGTGTGTGTGTGTGTGTGTGTGTGTGTAGGGGTGGGGACTTTCCCTTCACCACCTATATACCTTCCAAAAATAGGCTACATGTTAATAATATCCATGCGCCTTTACAAGAGAATATAAAAGCATGCAAGTACTCTAATAATAGATTTCCTATAGTTAACTCTAAGTATAAATCTTATTATTAAACCAAAACTCTGCATGGCGATCGAGTTATTGCACATCCCAAAATAGACTTGTGTGAATTGCAAGCCTTCATAACTTTACATGCTCTGCACTCTATCTCCAAAAATAGCCTTGATCCACAATAAGTGGCTAAGTCCTGAATTCAAACTGTCTTGATTTTTATGGTCTTAGACCAACATGCTCTCCAAATTTGATTTCAGTTTCATATTTTTTGTTGGGTATTATAATCTCTCTATGTTAGAATTGATTAGATAAATCATATACGGAACCGTATTTAAGAAAGTAAACACTAACTCATTTGTTAACCTACAAATCCTGTAGAACTACATTGTACACTCACTTCCAAAAATTCCAAAGGCACCCACAACTCCCTAAATCTCACAATAGATTACCTAAAATAATTAGGGAAACAATCTATATAGGTATGAAACTTATTATTAGTTCAAGATATTAGTATCTCTCATCTACGAGAACTCAAACATCCACTCCATAAGTATTTTAGTAAGAGCCACATAAACTCAATCATTATCAAAGATTGTTGTCAAATCTAGTTACATCCATTCAAATATCACATGATAGGTGGATAATAGCATGTATTTTGAGGCCTCTTTGAAGTATTGCCAATGTCAGCAGTACACAACTATGACCAAAACTAAACTAATGTTTTTATTTTAGGATTTTCCATATGTAGCTAGGGTTTGAGATGATGATCAGAGTATTCAGAGAGCTTCACAAAACAAGCAAAAATTAAGGTTTGAAAATAAAAAATAGTTCCAAGAAATTTACAGTGTTGATAAGTTATAGATCTAGAAACCAAGCCGGTCCAAGACTGTATAGTAGGGTCAAGACCATATAGTAGGTCTTAATAGAGTTACAATCTTTCCCTAGACCCATTTCTAGTTACAGTTTCCAAAATGAAGCTTCATCAGACTCATATCTTCCCATTCTAGCAACACATCTTCCCAGAACCTCCCAAATCATCTGTAATAAGATAAGTGCACTCATTCCTTTGTGTTTTCAAGTTTATATATACTTTAACATATTAGTTAAAATAATAAAAGTGTTATCATGATTTTGGTAATTATTGCTGGAAGTTGATTAATCAGAGTAATAAACTATTTCTAACCCTTACATCCTTTATTATACTAATTCACTAAAAATTAATTAGGTTTCATGTTAAATCTAATTAGGGTGTAAATAATTCCATATTTAGATAGTGCAAAGTGAGTGTGTTAGTGATCACCGAGTGGATGATTATCCGAAAAAGAAATAAACAAGGGGAAATGTTCATTAACTACATGTATCACTAATAAGAATTCATTTTTGATTGGAAGATATGAAACCAATCTACTACATATGTATTATTTCTCTTTACACAATATGGGAAATCAAGAATTTCTTTAGTATTCACTTTTAATATAGGATTTATTGGTGTCAAAGATAGTCATTATCAACACATATATTCTAATTATAGGATGAATACAAGTCCCCAATTGAGTGCTACATCAAAACACAAAACTTAAGAATTTGACAATATATTTATAAACTATAAAAATTACATGTCATTGTACCAATTCAATCCAATAAAACTTTTGGGTGAAATATAGTCTTTAGGGTGTCAAATATTGCTTCATGGCTAGGCTCACAAACTTTCCACAAGTTCTTATTGTGTGGTATAGCCCCATATTTGCTTAATTGACTGTTAAGTGCAATATCAAGGTAATAATAATGAATAATCTATTTATGTAGGTCAAAGTCCTCAAAAAACCATGCATTTTAATTATTCATAGGGTATCTTATAATCCATGTTATAGTAACGACCATAGACCCCCCTAAGATACTCTTGGCCTTCTCTGTCTATGATCGAGGTCATCAATTTCATTATTCCTCAACACAACACAAGTAATAATTTGTTCCTTGTTCATTATTTTCTTCTGTAACAAGTGCATAAACATGAATTGCATCACATTGTACATAAAATTTAATTTTAATAAATAATTCATGAATAATAAATAATTAGATAAAACATTAATTTTAAATAAATAATCCATCTATAATACATGGTTATAATAGATCTAATGCATGGTCAAAGTCAACTGATGATTCCATCTTTGTGAGTTGTAGTGCTTATGGAGGTTGATACATCTCAAGTGAATTTAAAGGTATACAACACCATTCATCGACCCACTCTTTTAACTTACACTCATCCCAAATTAAATACATACATGAATAAAAAAGCATGTCATCTGCCTCATATGAATAGTACATGAACCTTTATTTGAGCTTTTAAAAGAGTGCAACTGTTATGTTGTGGATCATGTTTTCATGTGTGGAAGTGTTAAAGATTGTACACTAAAAGTATTGTACACTCTCTATGGTTTCCTCATCGAGGTTCATGGGGAAATTTTTTGGCCTAAAAAAATGTTCTTGATATCTCGAGAAATGTACTCTTCTCATATGGGAAATATTTTTGATCCATATGTTTATGGGGCAATTTTGGCCCATGGTTTTAGTACCCATAGTATTGTAAAACTGTTTAACTATTTTCCTATTGATGCAGGGAAGACATATCATTGTAGAGGTGTGTGTGAGTTCAAGTGTGAGTTTAAGAGAGTTTGTTAAGCACATCTCCAAATAGATCTGGGTATTGTATTGAGAGAAAGAGGTAGATTGTAATAAAATCTGAGCAAGTGATTCTTGGTGGACGTAGACCAAATTGGGTGAACCATGTTAAATACTGTCTCTGTGTTGTGTTATTTTATTTTCTACACTTTTATTTCATATCTGTAATATCTTTTTGCATATTAGTTTCTACTATTGTGATTCTATGTGGGATTGTTTTGCATATTTTATCCCTTATTTTCCTAACTCACTCAATCCTATTAGTGTAAAATAATCTTCGTATTTTGTAAAGTTAGATTCTTCTACCAACCATTTTTTTATGAACTATAAACTTACGACCATTACATGTACCCATTTCTGAGTTACTACATTCCATGAAGGATACTACATTGGTAAAATTTACACCATATTTTTACTTCGAATGTTGATGTTATCATGCTAGGGATAACTTAACACATGCTCCTACACAATCATGCCCCCCTTTTCCATGAAATACATCATTAAAATTCCAAATATGTTGGACACCACTCATCCTATACATCCTTCTCAACCAATAGAACATCCATGAATTCTTGAATTATAATGTATGGTAATATGAGCATATGATGTGTTGACAAAATAATATGTTTATATTACTTAAATTACCATAGAAGATCTTAAATAAACATCACATAAAATCTAAAAATGTGTACAATCGTCACTAATATAGAAATGATTTTCCCTTGAGATCATTCTATCTTCTTTTGTACTTTTAGGAATGTGAGTGAATTTATATGCAAAGATATCTAGGAAATCAAATATAATTGTCGTACTATTATTGGAATTCATTATGTAGTTCAGTGTATAGTTTTACGCAAAATCAATAGGTGGTAAAATGGTACCGAGAGGAAATGTTTCCTTGTATAACCTAAATTTATTATTTAAAAATTGAGATATGTGTGTATTATTTTCATACTCACACACTATCTTCTCTCAAAATATAATTATAAATTTTGATAGAATTATTTATTTACTCACTGGCTCACACCCCTCGGTCTCTTTTCCATCTTTTGAAGTGTGTGCTACTAATTTGTATTTACAAAAACTAACTAGTTCATTTCTAATTACATGTGCATTCTGTATGTGTATACATTTTACAAACATTACAAGCCACCGCAACTATCATAGATTCTGTACAAACGTGATTTCTTATTTTTTCTCTATCTTCTCTTTTACAAAAAACACTTGAGATGGAATCTCTTATCGATATAGGTATACCATTTATCATACACTCCTAAAAAATATTCTCAGTATCAAAAGTAACACATATACCATAATACATCATAATGCATATAAAATTCAATATGGAACCTACAAAAACAAGTAGTTCTTGAGTGCTTTGTTTTAACATAAAAAGTTTTTCCATTTAAAAGAACCATTAACTAATTTCTATTTCTTAAGTCTCTTTAATTTTATTTATAAAATTTTGTTTGTATCATATCTAAAAAATGTTTAGGATGTGATTCATGTTTTTATAACCAATTATTATTTTTAAAATGTATTTTTCATTAGTTTAAACCCTTGTGTTAGTATTATGAAATTATTCAATTTCAAATTTTAATTCTACAACTATATCTTTGACTTTTTGTGGGAATCTATTGGAGAATCCTCGTAGTTAATTGTTATTGGTATTCTCAAACTTTTCACATCTTCCAATAGCTTCCAATAGTGTTTTTCTATTTATTGTTAGTACACTACTTGTTTTACTAATTAAAATATATTTTTTGTTCCTTTACTTACTTTAGTTTATGTAATAACATGTTGGGTAGCATTACTATCTTTGGTATGTGAAGTTGGACCTATTGCTTAGTATGCATTCGTTATAGTTTTTACAATGGTTTTTTCACTATTAGTATTAGATGTTCATATACCAAGGGTCTTCATAGTGGGTCTAAACTTAATATTTTTCATCATTTCAATAAACAATTAACTTTTTCTAGCTGCATTTAAGTTCTTATATTTTTTCAATATCTTATTAGATTTTCGTCTACATGTATGTTCAAAAATCTTATCACTTACTGGTTTTAAATTATTTTCATCAATTTCAAGCAAAAACCTAGGTGTTTTATCTAGAATTCAAATTGGTGATATCAATGGTAAAGTTATTTTAACATGAGGTAATTTTATTATTTTCCTATATGTTATTCATCTTCATAATTTGGTAAATTTGATTGTTTTGAATAGGATTACCATTTGGTGTAACATTTAATTTATAATTCATAAATTTTCATTATTTATTGATTCAACTTGTGTTTGAGGATTTGTTTAAATATCAAATTCATTTGGAAGAGATGGCATAATTTCACCTCTAAAGATTGATTTATTTCTTTCACGTATATTTTTGCACTCATTCCCTTATTTTATATGGCATCTTACCCCACCATTGATTGAGTCACATGTACACTTTTCTTTCTTAGCTTCTTAGCATTACTAATTTTCCAAACATACATCTCTTGTCAAATTTCTTTCCTTTCTAGATTCTAAGATTACATATCTCTATCATGTCATACACGAGGGTTTCTATCGAGCCTAAACATATTTAGATTATATATATGATGCTCCTTTGTTAGGATGATGAATTACAACCTAAGTACTGAAGGCATGTAAGGTTTGGGCGCGTGGACATAGGGTGTGGAGGAGCGCACAGAAGTATAGTGAAACAGGTCGTGCCCACGAAATCACGATATCAAGACTTAGCCATTTTGCATGGTAAGGCTAAATATAGATGTTGAGTGCGGGGCACACATCAACATGAAGACTAGAGAACAAAGCAAGGTTATTTTGGGTCAGTGAAAGATCAAGTGACATGCATATTTTTGAGCTATTAATAGGATTAGATATGCAGTTGATATTATTAGATAATCTATTATTAGCAAGCTTTCATTCTTTTGTATTTTTAATGTAAGAGCACATGGATATTCTTAGCATGTAGCCTATTTTTGAGGGTTCATGACTAGTGAAGGGAAAGTCCTCACTATCTATCTATATATATACATGTATTGATTTGCACGATTAAGAGATCCATGTTTTGTCAGTGTTATGTTGTTGGTTTATGGGCATACATGACCTATAACGATACTCTTATGTATATTTTCAACTTATGTGTTTTAAAGTAATTAATAGAATGGATCTTTGTGATTGGATATTGGTTGTTGACATATTTATGAATGGTTCTTGTATAAGTTATTCTTGCATATGATTATGATCTAGATCTGTTTATGGTTTATTACTGCATTATTGTTATGGATTTGGAATATATTTATGTGTGTGCTTATCATGTTAACCACTTGATAAATATTTTATAAAAGAGGGACCTGGTACCCTTGCACCCTTCAGGAGAGCGCTTAGGTTTTCCTGGGTGATGTGCTAACATGCCTTGGGATGTTTGGTAGAATAAAATACTACATCCTTTATAACTTGGGTGCCCACCATTGAGGGAAAAAATCATGGGGAAATTTTTCTCAATCTCAACTTACCCCAACCATGCAATGTAATATGATTGAGATTAGTCAAGGTGACCCTAATTTAGAATTATTAAAATCAAGGATTTAGAAAAAATGCATTCCATACTCCTATTGAAGATTGATCACTAGTTCAAATCCCCAGAGAATCTTAAAAAATCACCACATAAATGGCAAGAACATGAAACAATCCCCCCCTTTTAACACTTCATATATCAATCCTAACTAAAATACACTAGTAGATAACACCCAAGTACTTATCAAAGTGTTTGATCAAATGGATCATGTGTAATAAAATACTAAAACTAATGAAATGACCCAAATGAAAAATCAATATTTAAAAATAGAAATTCAATCTCAGAAATTCATCACATAATCTTCCATCAAGTGTCCTCCTTCATTGCTAATATATGCCAATGTGTGGCTAATCCATCAACCCCCAATTCACAAATAAGGTTCTTCAAGCATCATGTAACAAACCTTTATCTAGTCCTTACATATCATATATGGACATTAAAAGGATATCTCCAACCATCTCTTAATATGGGTCTATTGACTGCACTCTTAATATAAAATACTAAATGAAAAAACTATAAATTTAGGATAAAATAAACACGATGAAACTACTAAAATTTTAGAAAAACCTTAACAAAGGATGCTTTAAAATGGTATAATCAAATTCCATATCACTCAATCACTGAAATATAGGTCTTAGCTATTAATTTCAAATAGATAGTGGAAAAAATGTCTAGACATTGAGGCAAACCAAACTCAAATATTTAACTAAAATGGAAAATGTTGACTAAAACTGCAGTGGTATAAAATCTAAGAAAAGTGAAAAACTGATTTGATAACCTTGTTTCTCTATTGTTGTGAAAACCTTTCTCACTTTTTAATATTTTACCTTTAGTCACTGCAAAACTACTCTCCTTCCTTAAAACCCAAAATTGACCAAAAAAATTTGTAAGACACTAATTTGAAATGCTAGAGTTTATGCCTAAAAGAAAATGATTACTCTATATAATATTCATGTCAATCCTATAGTTATTCCAACCCCTTCTATTAAGAATCATATGAAAAAATTTATTTTAATGGCTCTCAAGTCTTAAGTTACATTCAATATAGTAAAGGGGAGTGTAGACACTCATATTGGTAATTCATGTCTTGCAGCGACACAAATTGTACACTGCCTTTGCACTAGTCCACACTTGTCCAACTTAGTTGATCATGCTATCCCTAGCTACATCCCATTCATTCTTACATTCACATAACTCATTTGTTCACATAACTTAGTCCATAAAATCAGGCTAAAACCCCACACAGTACAATCATAGTTTTCAAAGCACTCACACATGCATCCTAGAACAAAGTTCCTAAAATGGGCCATAACGTCCATATGCTATGGACCTTCCCATCAACTTTGTTTCCTTTCCTCCAAAATAAAATTTCTTAATTCAAATTCCTTTAGGTCACTTCTAGTTGGCATTTTTGTATATTTTCAGATTTAGAACACATATATAAACTGGTTATTCGTCCATTATAAAAGGAGAGATCATACACACACTTGAAACCCAAAGATCCTAACAAGAATACACTAGGAGAAATCATAAGAAAAGCTATTCCAAGACTCCCTTGAGCTCCATATAATTTGCATACTATTTCCAGGGAACTCATTCACTCACATTTGAAAATGCAAGGAACATTTCACCATTCCAAGTCAAGCTAGGGAAAATGTGTAAGTATAATCTAATTTTTACAAGATCATGGTTATGTATTTGGCTGCATACATTATAGAGATCACATGTTAGGCGAGAAAAAAGTAAGGTTTGATCCCTCTTTGTAGTTTTGGTGACATCAACGAAGCACATGGGTGCTCATGACCCACATAATGTTTATTTTATAGGACTTGATGGCTATCTAGATTTTTGAAGGATCAATCAGTTACACAACAAACAACCCACATTTTCATAGGTCTAAATTCCATATAGGAGCACATCAGAAGATAATGCAAAAACACAAAAAACATTATAAGCTCCATTAATAAAGCTTCATCATATCAGAGCTTCAGCTCTTTACAATTGTGCGTGCAGCTGTGTGCTTTCAATACACATCCTTCCTTGCTTGTGCAGATTTCACACCTTTGTGTGTGCATACAAAGCAATTACAATTGCTGTTATTTAAATAGAATAACTCACCCATTAACAGCTCTTCAACTGAGCATTCTAAATTTAAACTCATGCTTTAAAACAGTTGCATGCTATGCATGATTTAAAACAGATTTATTTGAATTAAATCTAATGATAAAAATAAGATAAAGCTAACTTAACTAAAGCAAACTAAAGCAAGACTAAAGCTAAAAATAGCTTTCCTAAAAAAGCTATAGTTGGAATTAAATATGCATCACATGCATATTTCCAACACTCCCCCTTAATTTCAAACTGTAGCTTTCACTCTTCTAGAGTTGTGTTTGCTTTTTCAGATCTGCCATGTGCAGGATCACATACTCCCAAACAATCTCTCAAATATTCAAAAAACTTCTTTTGCTAAAGCTTTTGTAAAAATGTCTGCAAACTGATCTTCAGATCTACAAAATTCAAGATGAATTTCCTTGTTGTTTACCAGCTCCCTGATGAAATGATACCTCGTATCAATATGCTTGCTCCTCTTATGAAAAACATGATTTTTGGACAACGCTATGGCTGAGTTGTTGTCACAAAAAATCTGTGTAGCTTCCACTTGTTTCTGTTGTAAATCTGTCAACACTCTTCTCATCCAAACAGCTTGACATGCTGCTCCTGTTGCTGCTACATACTCTGCTTCTGCTGAAGATAACGTGACAATGGGCTGCTTCTTTGATGCCCATGAAACCACTCATGTTCCAAAGTGAAAAGTATAGCCGGATGTACTTTTCCGATCATCTATACTTCCAGCATTGTCACTATCTGTAAAACCAATGAGTTTGAACTCATCTGAACTTGAATAAAGAATTCCATAATTTCTTGTTCCACGTACATACCTCAAAATTCTTTTTCCAGCTTGCCAATGTGAATCTTTTGGAGATTCCATGAACCTTGATATGAGGCTTACACCATACATGATATCAGGCCTTGTGGCCGTCAAATACATAAGACTTCCAACCAACTTTTTAAACAATGTTGGATCCACAAATGATCCTTCATCCTCTTTGCTCAACTTCAAACCTACTGCAACTGGTGTTGGTGCTGGCTTACAATTCAACATGTTAAACCTTTTCAAAACGTCACTTGCATACTTTGCTTGTGAGATAAAAACTTCACCTTCTGATTGTTGAACTTCAATACCCAAAAGGTAATGCATAAGACCAAGATCTGTCATCTCAAACTCCTTCTTCATGGCTGATTTGAATGACTCTGTAGATAGATTTCCAGTAATGATCAAATCATCTACATATAAACAAACAATTAAAATTTTACCTTGTTCATTTATCTTGGTGTATAAGGTAGGCTCACTGCTGCTCCTACTGAAACCATTCTCAATCAAATAAGAATTTATTCTGTTGTACCAAGCTCTAGGTGCTTGCTTGAGACCATAGAGCGCTTTCTTCAATTTGCATACTTTTCCTTCATGACCTTTAATCTCATAACCTTCTGGCTGATTTACATAAACTTCCGCTTCAAGGAATCCATTTAAGAATGTTGATTTAACATCCATATGATAAATAGGCCATTTGTTTTGAGCTGCAATTGCTAAAACCATTCTTACCGTATCCAAACGTGCTACTGGTGCAAATGTTTCGTTGTAGTCAACTCCATATTGCTGCGTAAAACCTCTTGCAACCAGCCTTGCTTTGTGCTTCTGTACTTTTCCATCAGCATTGTATTTTGTCTTGTAGACCCACTTGACTCCTATCACGTCCTTTCCTTTTGGAAGATCCATTAGCTCCCATGTCTGATTCTTCTCTATAGCATCAATCTCATCATCCATGGATTTTTCCCAAACTTCATTCTTTATAGCCTCTTCGTAATATACTGGATCTGCAGCTTGAGAAAATAATGCAAAAACTGAAAATGAATTAGTTGTATCAACATTATAAATCTCACTTAGACTTCTTGTTTTCCGCTGCATAGGAGTATTCGATGCAGGACTACTTTCTGGTGATGGAGTAGCTTCTGGTGTTCCCTGTGGTGTCTCTTGCATGGCTGAAGATGGCTGAAATCTTGGTGACCTCCTGACTGTAGATGGCGGTGTAGCTTGTGCTACAACTTGTGGTGCATGTCCAAGATTTGTAGATACAATAGCTTGTTGCTCTAAAGTTTCATCTGTCATATCATCATGTGGAATAGATGTTGCTATACTCACTGTTTTCTCTATACTTCCATCCCATGCTTCATTCTCAATAAACTGTACATCCCTGCTGATCACAACCTTTCCAGTGACTGGATTGTACAACTTGTATGCTTTTGTATTCTCTGAATACCCAACAAAAATACACTTTTCTCCTTTGTTATCTAACTTCTTCCTTATCTCATCAGGTACATGTGCATACGCTACACAACCAAAAACTCTGAAATGTGAAACATTGTGTTTCCTATTAGTCCATGCTTGTTGAGGAACCATGTTCCTAACAAGTTTCGTTGGACACCTATTCAAAATATAAACAGAAGTTGCTACTGCTTCTGCCCAATACTCATTTGGAAGATGTTTTGCCTTCAACATGCTTCTCGCCATCTCCATGATGGTTCTATTTTTCCTCTCTGCCACACCATTCTGTTGTGGTGTATACCTGGTAGTAAACTGCTTGTGTATACCATGATATCTACAAAAATTCATAAACTCATTAGAAACATACTCACCTCCTCTGTCCGTTCTGAGAACTTTGATGTAGTATCCACTTTGCTTCTCCACTAATGCCTTGAACTGCTGAAATGTATCAAAGGCATTTGATTTATTTCTCAGGAAATAAACCCATGTCTTCCTTGTGTAATCATCAATGAATGTCATAAAATAAATACAACCTCCAATAGAAGTTGTCTGCATAGGTCCACATAAATCTGAATGTACAATCTCAAGTGGTGCACTTTCTCTTGCTGTTTTGCCAACTGGGAATGAATCTCTGTGTTGCTTTCCCAAAATACAACCTTCACATACCCTTTCAGGTTTCTGAATCAATGGCAAACCTTTAACCATATTTTTTCTATATAATAAATTCAAACCTCCAAAATTCAAATGTCCATACCTTAGATGCCAAAGCCATGTTTCATCCTTCATAACTGAATGAAAAGCTGATTGTGTTCCTTCAGCGTAGGACTCAACTATATTTACGTAGGAATCAGCGCAGGACTCGCTTATTGTAGCGCAAACCTGATTTTCATTGGCGCAGGACTCATCTGTTTGAGCGCAGGACTCAACAAAAGACTGATTTGGCTTAACGCATGACTTTGCTGCAAACAGATCTGATTTCTTCTTCTTTCCAGGTTTCAAAATCAATGGAAACATCCTATTGCTGCTCATCTTCACTTTTGCAATCAACTGAGTGCAAGGAGCTTTGTCCACAATCACGCACTCATTGTCTTCCATATAGACTCGGTATCCTTTCTGTACCAGTTGTCCAATACTCATAAGGTTATGTTTCAAACCTGCAACATAGTAAACATCTTGCATACTTGTTTGCTCCCCCTGTCTTGTTAGAATACTAACCATGCCTTTTCCTTTCACAGACACAATATTGTTATTTCCAAGAGTTACATCACTCTTAACTGAATCATCCAAACTAGAAAACAAATCTAGATTACCTATCATGTGATTACTGCAACCTGAATCCAAATACCATACATCACATGGACTCTCTTTTGACAAATTACATTCAATAGGGGATAAAGAAGGTATTGCTTCAGCAATCCTTGTGCATGCAATAAACATAGGTTTAGAAATAGAACTTCCAACCTGATTTTGATTTTGTCTCTCTTGATCATATTGCTTTTTCTTGCAATCATAAGCATAGTGCTCATACTTCTTGCAATAATGACACTGAACATGAGACTTATCTTGTCTCTGACCATAACTCTGTTCTTGATTATTGTCCTCTTCCACTTGAGTTTGATGAACCGCTGCCACGTCCTCTAGATGGACTTCTTCCTCTGCCTCTTGGGCTGAAACTTCCTCTTCTTTTGCCACGACTACCTGCTGTCTGAGATGCAAAAGCCTGATCTACACTTGCATGTGATCTATTCATCCTCTGTTCATGATTGATTAGTGATGCATGCAACTCATCAATAGAAAACTGACTCAGATCCTTAGTTTCTTCAATAGCAACAACTAAAGGATCAAATTTCGTAGGCAAACTTCTAAGCAATTTTTCAATAATCCTTCTGTCCTCAAGAGTCTCACCATGGGATTTGATTTGATTGACTAAGCCAACTACATATGTAAAAAATGATTCTACAGAATCTGAATCTTTCATTGCTAAATTCTCAAAATCTCTACGAAGTAACTGTAGCTTGGCTAGGTTTTTACTTTCTCCTTACCTTGATATGCAACTTGTAAAGTATCCCATGCAGTCTTTGCTTGACTGGCTGCTGCCACTCTTGGAAGAATGCTTTCATGCATTGCCTGATGAATATAGAAAAGAGCTTTGCCATCCTTCTTTCGTAACTCCTTCAAAGTATCTTTCTCTGCTTGAGAAAGTGCAGTATATGCTGCTGCATTTGTGGGCTCTGTGTACCCATCTTCAACGATCTCCCACACGTCTTGAGATCTGAATAGCGCCTTCATGGTCAATGACTAGTATTCGTAATTCTTTCCATTAAATTGCGGTGTCTGCATACCGGATGTAGAAGCCATAGCTTGCTACCAATTTAATAAGCTGCTGGAATAACCTTGCTCTGATACCAATTTGTAGAAAATCTGCAGTCTTATACAACAAACAACATAAAAGAAATAAACAGAATACTTAAATAGCTTGCATAAACAGATGAATATTCAAACCAGCACTGCTGTGCATAATCTCCATTAATAAAAGCTTCATCATACTCAGAGCTTCAGCTCTTTACAATCAAGTTGTGCATGCAGCTGTGTGCTTTCAATGCACATCCTTCCTTGCTTGTGCAGATTTCACACCTTTGTGTGTGCATACAAAGCAATTACAATTGCTTGTTATTTAAATAGAATAACTCACCCACTAACAGCTCTTCAACTGAGCATTCTAAATCTAAACTCATGCTTTAAAACAGTTGCATGCTATGCATGATTTAAAACAGATTTATTTGAATTAAATCTAATGATAAAAATAAGATAAAGCTAACTTAACTAAAGCAAACTAAACAAGACTAAAGCTAAAATTAGCTTTCCTAAAAAAGCTATAGTTGGAATTAAATATGCATCACATGCATATTTCCAACTTTTGGGGTTTTGGTTTGTCTTGTTTGTGTTCTTCTTTAGGCCTAGCTGAGATCATTTTCCCATGTTGCCTTTCAACTTTTTTGCAATTGAAATTCCTATCTTTCAGTTTGATACAGGGTTCCTCGATCCCTTCAAAATCTATGTTTCTATGACCTTATCGTGGATAAAAATAGTATCATTTGTTGTGGAGTTGATTTAATACGACGTTGGACACTACAAAAGTAAAATTAACAATTCTACGGAATCTGAATCTTTGCATGGGAACAGTGATTCTCACCCAACATCGGTCTGATTAAAAGAAATATGTAGATTAAAATGGATAATCAAAACTTTCTCCTTAGACTTGATATGAAACTTTTAGTGTGTCCCATGTGGTGTTTTCCTAACAGGATATGGTCCACTCTTGGATATTAATGATTTAATTACATAGCCTAATGAACTATAGAAAGTGCGCGATATTTTTTAAATTTCTTTGTTAATTATCCTTTAACAGTGTCTTTCTATAACTGAGAAAGCTGTCCGTTATACATTGCTGCATCTATGGGTTTTAATGTACTCATTCTGGAATAACTCTCCCACACCATCTTCGAAATCTGAATACTACCTTCATGGTACCCAATTTGACCTAGTAAATTCTTTGCTTAATTTCTCTTCCATGCATAATTGTAAATGTGTTGCATTGTAGCCAGGGATGTACAAATGGCCAGTTACGCACGTCTTGCAGTGGGCAATTTAGGTAATTTGCTAGTAAAACTTGATTTAATACCAGATTCAGTATCGTTTAATATGTAGTGCATGAGATCCAGCTGAATAAAATAAGTGGCAAAATAATCTTTCTAAACAAATAAGATAAAAACAAAGTTAATCTAAAATCAGCTAACCAACACTGGATTGTGTCATAAATGTATGCTTATTAATTCACAGGTCAATGTCAGAGATCCTTGTTACTGTATACAAATCAAACTGTGTGTGTAACAATTTCCTTTACATACTCCCAACTGATAGGTGTATCCATTACAAATCAAATTAAAGCATTGTTCCTAATTAAATTATTTTTTTTCATCTAAACTGATAGCTCATGGAATTGGGCAAAAAATCTAAAATAGAACTTTCAAAATCTAAACTATTTAGTCTTCGAATTCCAACATATGCATTGAACTCAATTGACTCTAATCTTGGATATGGACTAAAATAGAACTATTATCTTCAAATAGAATTCTACAATTCTATGGACTATATGAATTTGAGTAGAGAAAGTCCTACTTTCGAACTCATCACTTATTCAGGAGGGTGCAGAAACTACATGCATAATCATACTGCAGGAGTTTCCCAGCATGCCATACGTGATTAGCCTTCATCCATAAGTTATGTGCTTTAGATCAAGATTGTATGGGACGCCATTAATATGTAATGGAATCTGTAAAATTTACTTCTATCAATACATGATTATATGGAATAGGAAATCTTCTGGAATGTTAGTGACATATATAATGTTGATATTGAATCATAGAAATCCCTGTAATCATTAAAGGTATTGAATAATCAGCTTAAGAGTCAAACAAAACTTTCCATTTGTACAACAATTAAAACTTAATGTTTTATGAAAATTAGAATACATATACTTTAATTAGCTGACCAAGTCAAAATTTAGTGGTGGTCCTAAATCATCATGGATCGGTTCAATTCTATTGTGAAATGTTGTCCAGTATTATACTGTTGTATCACATGTTACATTATATCTTATGCGTTTTATGATATGTTCCAAAAATAAAGTAGCATATAAGGATTTGTAGCATGGACATATGAGTGATATAATAAATATACACATTCAACGCCATTCATACATTGAAATAACATGTTAGTACATGTAATGTTTCCTATCGACAAATTAAAAGGATTAGTTCAAATGAAAAAAAGACAAAAAATTGTATCACCATGAAATGTGCCTGTAATACCCTCTGACTGCAGGGCAACTAGCATGGGACCTAGATGTCAATTTTTTATTCCAATGAAGAGTTGTATTTGTAACTTCAAGGTGCTTTTGGGGGCTACCATGGTGAATATTGGAAAATGTGCTCTTAGCCTTTTCAACATTGGACACCTGACTTGGTATGCAGAGCTGCTTATATTTTATGTAATCCATGTGTTTGATTCAACTTCTAGCTGCTTCCCGTGGAGTTCCGTTCTCACAAGAGCTCAGGAAGTATTTTTGTGGATTATGAGATATATGCAGGTGCTAATATCATCTGTTCAATCCTATAATGAAATACAAATCTAGATTAGTCTCTTCTCAAATGCCATATCAACATTAAATGGGATCTGAAGGTCCCAAAATGATTTGGTTGCTGATTAACTAGTTCTGTATTGTAAATAATGGGAATAAATGAGTTGATATAAATAATTCACTAGACTTATAGTGTGAACAAGGAGTGTGCAGTTCATTCCATGGCTATAAGAAAAATACTTCTCTTTTCATGTTGCTCTATTATCTTTGTGGTTGATATAAGGAAATACTATGCGGTCGAGATCTATATGTCATGGTAATTTCTCAGGTTCCATCCCAGATGAGTAAGGGGAGGAGGATTATACTAATGCAGAAGAGGTAATGGAGGATGATGGTGAGCTATCATAGTGTTCGATGGTTCCATAAAATTGTATGGCATCCTAAGGGTGTCAGGATAAGCGGTTTGCCGATCGACGTTACAGGGCATGATGGATGTTGTATTGCATCTACAAAAATAAAAGTTGAGGCAAAAGTGTGATCATAGAGTTGGTAGAATTTCCAATGGTGAATGGAGACATAGGAAAGTCCATAACACAGTGGGATGCAAACGTAATTCACAACCTGAAAAGCTTTTGGGCATGCATTACGCTAGTTGACTGTAGATTGGAATTTAGCATTTTGTCTCCAATAATGTTTCTGAATATAGTGTGAATTGGACGCCAGTTGCAGGTGATAAATTTCAATGTGGAGGTGGTTCGGATGGTTAGTGGGTCAAGATCATGGAGTATTAGGTCAGAGGTGGTCCTAAGGTTGGATGGTGTTTTTGAGAATGTACCATATGTGGACGTTAGATGTCTTGACATACTGGGATGGTTAGACAATGGGCAACCCTAAGAAACACAAATTCACATAAGTTCCACTCATGAGTGGGCATCGGAGTTGAATTAACTTTTGGCTTCAGTGTGCATCTGAGGTCTTGATGTATTATCTCTCTAATTCAGTAATATAATGAGGTCAAGTTTAGAATTTAGAATAAATTTGGTATAGCTATCATCGGCACGACCTTTTGTTTTGTTCGGATTAGTCACCCTTATTCAATCTTTTTGGTCACTTGTGACTAGGATTCCTTCTTAGTGTAAAGAGTTTAAGGAGAATCCCTTCAAAATCAAATATTATTTATCTTACTTTAGAAAGAGGATAAATGAAATTAATTCAAATGTACATAGTCATAGGATATAAATGATATAGATTGTTTATGATAGGTTGGAGAAGCTATATCAGATACTAGGACATGATTTAGTGTAAGATATGTTAATGGAATGCTTAGATAGAGGTAAAAGTGAATATACCACTATTAATGTTAATAAGAGATGAAATTACATGGTGTTGATAATGGGTTTGTAGGTCTCAAAGGTTTATAATTTTGTGAGGTCCTTTGTCTAGATGCGTATTTGAAAAAAAATATCCTCTCGTTTGGGGAATAGATGTGCACAATTGTTTAAATTATCTCTCCTTTGATGTAACCCTAATCTAGCTTCAATACATTGTTTTTCATCCAAAAAAAAAGAAAAAAAAAAGCAAATTTATTGGCTCAAACGTCCCTTTAGTGGGAATTTCTCTAAATATCAAGCAAATGAATCAGGGATCATGTAGCTCTATACATGTGTGTGACCTATCCCAATAAGTGTGAGGGGGCCTCAACCCTCTCTTTCTATATGATTCTAGACACTATGCTTCTATATATGAGCTTTCACTAATTTAATGTTTGTCTTGATATAAGGAAGGTTGAAAATAAATTTAAAAACGCCTCTACACTACTCTTAACAGTTTAATATTTTTCTCTTATATGATCTTCCTATACATCCCTAAATTTAGTAACATGTATTTGTATTTATATTTATATACTTCTTGAATTCAAATTAAAATTTTATCGACATACAATCCGAGCCTTAAAATTAATGGAAGTGGACAAACAAGACACAAGAAACCAAACTAACCAAGGATAAGAGTCAAAAGGAAAAAAAAAAGTTGGCCATTATCATAGTATGACTATCATAAAAAAAACTTAAAAAAAAACTAGAATTAGAATGGGTAGATTTTGACATTTTGAAAAACCCTAAAATAATGTTTAAGACATTTTGAAGAATATAGATTCAAAAAGGGCACATTTATAGTCTTTTTGTTTGTTTTTTTTGGGTAGGTTTTCAAGTGTTCTAGTTCTAGATTGAAGGAAGGTATTATCATGGACCTAAGGTGAATGAAAAATAAGTTTTTAAGGAAAACCTAAGGGAAGGGAAGACAACATGAGGCCCAACATACATGAAAAGGAACTAATAAGGCCCCTATATGAATCAATGATCCATTTGTAAAAAAACACACAAATGACATTGCAATTACAAGCTTTGTACCAAAATTATGTGTCTACGTAATGCCTTACTTTGACATGTGCACATTTATACATTTCAAAGTGGAAAAAAGTGAACACATACATTCAATGAGCATACTTGAGTGGCTTCAGTATATGTGTAGACATCCAAATTTGGTCGTTTGGAATTTGGTAATGTTGGTTTTGATTATATCCCTTATACACATAAATCGAGCTTGAATGCACTATCCTACTCTATCACAATGTTTTAAATCCTTTATTCTACTACTTAGACATGACCTACAAGAACACCACTTCTGGTCAAAACATCCTTATATGTCTTGCATAGACTATTCTAGATCATTAGCTAATCCTTATCCCCGAATAGAAAAAACTAGACCATGCAAGGACAAATTTGAATGGTTGATTTTAGGAAAATTTTAAAGATCTGTTAGAAAAATCAGATTAGATATATTTTTTAAAAATTGATTTGTATATATTTTCAAATTTTATGGTGATAAGGAGTGAAAATTGAATAGCTACACAGGTGAATTGAAAGTTTGAATCATGAAATGGTAAGAAAAAGTGGTGAATTGGCATATAGGTGAGATGGACATTGTAATTCTTATGAATGTATCTTTACCAACTAGATGCAAAGTGCAAACAACTAGTTGCATTGTCTAACCAATTGTGTACAAATTCTAGCCATCTATTTACCAAAATAAACTAGTTGCGTGCCACACAGACTTGTTACTCAACCAATCATATGTCCCCACATGTCCCTATTATTTTATAACTATAATCAAAGACATATTTTTTTCATTATTCTCAACATTCCTTTGTTGCGTACTCATAAGTCTTGAACCTAGGCAACCTACCACAACCTATCCATCACAAAAATAAAATTTTTACAATCCTCCAAAAAAAGGTTGCTCCATTGCCATTCTCACAACCTAAAATCCAATACAAAAACCTAATCTACCTGCAAAAAATCAAGCTACTACCAATAAAGGAAACATTCAACTAATGGGTGGACCAATGCAATTTTTGAGGCCTTGTCACATGCCTAAATATGATATAGACACTGATTTTATGATTTTTTTATCATCCAACTACAAAATTGCATAGTCAAAGTTTAACATTATGCTCCCATTGCGGGAATTTTCATTTTGAAAAAGACCAACATGCATCCACCACTTGTCAAGGCTACCACATAAGAATAATACCATGTCATAACCAAATTGTTGCTCTCATATCAAGACAAACCATATTTGGAGTCTTAGCATGGCTTAAAAATTGATGGTAATATTTTACTTTATTATTTGTGTTCAAGATTATTTCATGTCTTGTTTTACTACTAATAACAATATTATTGCTTTTTTCACAGCTACCCATAATCACTAAAAGAGGGAGTTTTTGTTAAAAGTGTAGAACGTACACTTATGCAAGCCATAGTTGAAGTTTTTAGGAAATAATAGTCATGTAGGGAATACCAACAAGCATTCCATATTGGCTTGTTGTCTACATCCTTCGTTCTCTTAGTGAACAACAATATGAATCTCGTACATCTTTATAAAACATGATTAAAAGTGATTTGACTCATGTTATTTGCAATGAAAAATATACATTTTCATATACCAATTTTTCTACTTTATTTATACAATGAGGAATGAGTCCAATTATGAGTTTTAGAACTCATATATTCCGACTACACTCCATGAAAAATGGGAATAAAATTTCTTTCCATTGCAAACCAGGAGATTAATTTACCATAAAACAAACCATTAATGATTCCATGTAATTATTTAAGTTTACTATACTAGAACTAATATTATCTTCACTTCTTATAGAGAAAATCCATTGCATTCTATAAAAGAAGACAATTTGTAATAAGATTTCATCAACCTCTTGAGTGCTCTAGACATTCAGACATGGATTTTTAATCATGTCTTGTTGCATTTACAAGAGAAAAGTGCATGAGGAGTTCTATTGTGCCCCCTACATTGGAAATTCACCAAATTTACTCACTAGTTGCAAATATTTCTAAATTCAAGTTATGAATAATGAAACACCATATAGTAGTTCCATTTTAATTTGTAAAATATTTATTTTAATCGCTTAATTTTTACAACTTCCTTTGAAACTTTCCCTCAAGCTTCCCAATGTCAACCAACCAAAAGGTTTCAACCTACATGGACCGAGGAACACTATTCTCAAGTGCAATAAGAAGGTATATTACTTTTCAATTTGGTCTTATTTATATTTTAACTTAACATTAGATTATATTTTTTAATTTTCCATTTTTAAAGAAATTTTCTTTTTGTAGTTCCCCCTTATCTTAAATATTATATGCCACCACCACTTCCACACAACCACCTAAAAACTTAAGAGAGTGATCATCGATATTGCCGAAGAGAGCATCTTATTCCCATCACAATGCAGATCTCATAACAATGTTTCTAAACACTTATTCAATGCTATGAAATATCTCAAAAAATAAGGAGATTTCAATCATAATGTCTCAGTTTATTAGGTTTTCAAAGATCATGAATCTCATTCACGAAGTATTTCATCAAAAGTCACATGGTGGTGAGATCAAAAGTCATTTCTTGATGCCCCTTTATCTCTTTTTCCCAACATGTAAGGGGACATGGGGGACACTAAAGTGCGCCCCCCTATGAAGGAGTGGTTTACGTCACTTAATTCATCACTTGAAGTGATAGAAACATGATTATAACTCATGGTACCTCATTTTTTTTTACGAATTTTTCATGTTATAAGTTTCATCACTCAAAAACACAAACTCCGGGGTGTTAAGAAGGTGTTTTCAAATCACAAAATTTGGCCCCATTCTCATGAGATCCTCACCCATGGTAAATAATAGTCTATTTATGAAAATACCCATGGATTCCAATAGGTACTTATAAACATTTAAAAATCTCCACCTATCACTATGTGGTGACCATATCTCTAGAGCTTGCAAATTTAGGCTCATTTTTGTCTGGAACCCAAAGGGTAAGTTGCACTATTTTGAAATTCTTCATGAAACTTTCAAGTCTTATAGAAAAAAGGATGTTATGAACATGTAGAGGATTCACATATATTTCTAATTTTTTTTTTTCCTCCTAAATCCTTATGGATCTCTTCAAATCATCCAGAGAAGTCAGATTTCACCATTAGAGTGTTTGTTCCCTACACCTAGAAAACCTGTTCTTGAGAAGATTTTCCTTGAATGAGAAAACCTTTACTAAATATTCATAAATTTCCTCCGACACTTCCGAGATTCTTTGATGTCACCTATGGATGCTTAATATTTTTCTTGAACTCTCCAAGAGGGTGTTTGATTAGCTCCAGAATGGCCAAAAATGGCCTTTTTAGGCCTCCAAAGGAAGTTATCTTCCATCAAGTCACACTAAAATCATCAATAATATTATTCAATAATTCCTGCTCATTGAAAAAAACTAAAAAACCTTGTTAATAATTTATTTTAAGCTAGGGTGAGAGTGGGGACTGAGACAGGTTGGCCAGAAGAAGGCTGCACAGTGACCGGGAAGTGAAAGATTCAACTGTGTGTTTATTTTTCATGCTCAAGGTTTCAATTTTTCATGCCATACATTTTTCATGACAACACCATCTTACCATTTTCACAAAATTCCTTTTTTGTAGTGCACGAAATTATTTCACTGGTTTCTTGGCCACATATGAATTTATTTAAATGGTGTCTTAGAAACAACATAAAAGGATACATGAAAATAATTTTTCTTAATTTTGATGTAGAGTTGATTCCTTATGAAGTATGTGGCACTTGAATCAACCTTCCGACTCCTATACTAGTGTAATAATGCAACTAATTTACTTAGAATAAATCTTGATGAAAGTCTTGGGTTTCTTTCTCCATAGAAAGTAAATGAATATGAGGAATATTTTTCACATTTTTACCTACTCCTATCTTAAATTTTTTCGAGTGTTATAAAGATGTCGATGTGATGCACTATTTTAGATTCTAACTCTTCAAGTTACGTCTTATTATTCTATTGAACAAATGAAGATATTATGGGGTCCTTAGATAGATCATCTTCTTGCCCACCCCTTACTATTGTTAATCTATATTACAAGGATCAAAGGATTATATACATGCCAACATGGGAACCAAGGTCACTCCCTTACATTGTTAAT
Organism: Taxus chinensis; assembly: GCA_019776745.2. Classification (NCBI taxonomy): domain Eukaryota; kingdom Viridiplantae; phylum Streptophyta; class Pinopsida; order Cupressales; family Taxaceae; genus Taxus; species Taxus chinensis. The sequence goes on from CM034147.1 coordinate 887,104,212, forward strand.
TATGAGGATTGCTCGAGTGGTCCTTTTAAAAATGAATGCCCTAAGCTTGTAAAGTAGGTACTCATCTATAGTATGATTCTACCATATTCTAAGACAAAATTATGGATTCAAATTCTCTCTCGTGGGAAATTTCAATGAGTCCATATATTCGATCAATTGTCGCTACCTTTGGGAGTTGTGAGGTTTGTAAATTCTAATTTTGACAAATCTAAAACTCTTACAAATGTCAATAAAAATCCAAAAGGCCACAAAACCTAAAATATTCTTTTCCAAAATATACATTGATTTTAGAATTTAAACCCTAAAATCTTTAGGATGAACACTGAAATCCTAAAAAATATCCATGTACTTATCATATTAGATTATAAAAAATTATCTCTTAAATTGTGACTCATGGAGCTGTGAGACTAGATCCATAAGGTGTAGAGTGAACCTAATTTATTATATTTACTAAAATAAATTTAAAGTATAAGAAATAATAAAGTATAAAAATTAATAACTAAAAATGTTTATTTTTGTAAATATATGGCTCTCAAATGCACATATACAACATTGCTAATAGGAACACGAGCACATTATAAGACGTTGACGTTATAGTAAGCTCGCGTTGTAATAAAAGCGCTTTATAACACGCTTGCATTATAGTGCGCTCACATTATAACATGCTCGTGTTATAGCTTTTATGGATTTGAATGTACCAATCCATAAGCTTGGATTTTCCTAGGATATCCAAACCTAAGGTTTGGACTGTATCTGCAAATAAATATGTGTTTTACAAAAAAATATAACAATCTCAAGTATATGCCTTGATTTCTCATAGATTATAAAACAATATTCCAAAAACTAATATTGCGAAATAAAGCTTGGTTTTACATTTGTGACAATATACTTTTTTCTAAAATCTGATTACTTTAAGAATTTTATCCTTAATTTATATTACTAGTGCCTTCTTTTTTTGCCAAAATGTATGTATACTTTTTTGTACACAATTTATAATTTTTTCATCCAAATTAAAAATAATGGTTTCACCTAAACTCCATTCTACACATATTAAAAAAATAGACTATTTTTCTCATAATTAGGTGGGTGTACACACAAATATTTCATTTTTGGGATGTGTTCACTTTAAAAATTATATCTTCATCTAAAAAATATGAAAAATTTATGGGACCTTATAATGGTCTTAGCTAACTTTCTACTGAAGGGATTTGTATGTTAATTTACAGAGCTCAAAAAATTGGGGATCCCTCACACAACACTATGTTATCTTTTTGACATAAAGAAGTGCACTACATTTGACCTTCTTAATCTCCATCATTTAAAAAAAAGTAGTGTAGAAACTATATTTTGAGTGTGCTACGATTCTTATTCTTATCACATTGTCAAATTATGAGCATATGCATGCCAAACTATTAGTTAAAGTTAAGGTTCTTCCAATTTTAGGAAAAATGTGGCCACTTTTGACCCCCTTTTGGTCCTCAATTTCTATGCACTTACCCACAGATCCTCATAAATTTGGAATGAGCATGAGTTGGCATAAACAAGGGATAAAATATAAAATAGGTAATCTCTCATATATATTTCGAAATATGCATACATATGTGTATGTATGTATGAGATAATCTTCACATGTTTGTTTCTAGAATGCACTTAGATGCATCTTACAGGTTATTATTGTTCTCTTCATCCAAAACATGGTTCAAATCAAAATCACGTCTCTCATGTTTGTGAAGATTTCTCAAATTTATTTTACTAGGTGGAATAATACATGTAAATAGTTCCCCACTTGTTCATTCCATCCACACCTATGAAAGGCCAATTTTCATCATCATCACTATCTTCATCTTCTTACCCATTTGTTGCATCTTTCTAGTCCACATACCAAACACAATAAGTATTTTAATTATTTGTAAATTTTTTACAAGTACATATTTTTTAGTTCCTTTACCTATCTTAATACTATGAAATGGTTTATACAAAAATAACTCATTTGAATAGAAGGTTTGATAATATTCCAAGCTAGAATCCAAAATAGAGAAATATTTTCCAAACATGTATAATTCAAGGTATGGACCTCAATTCCCACTTATTATGATTCCTATTTATATTAAATGTCCATGAATTTTCCATGTGTCTATCAAAGACAATGGCTCTATTAATTCCGAGTGATTTTTATGGGCATAGATGAAACATGATCCTGTGATGAATACCTCATCCATAGTATTTACCTTACGAAATATTTAATGTCCAACACCCAAAACTATAAAGAATCAGTTATAATGAACCAATGAAAATTTACTTGCATGGTGGAAGGATTCTCTACCAAATCATTTAACAATCAACCCCCATACATACCCAGTTGTGGAAACTAGCACCCCACCCTCCATGAGAGATTCTTCGAACAATACTCAGAAACTACCTCTAGATTATTTAATTCAAGGTGTTGATTCAATGATAAATTATTCTTTAACCCCTCTTTCTGGGGGTCACATCCTTATAAATTCACTTGAAGTGGTTATTCTGATTTCAGTGAAAGAGGGAGATGAGAAATGGACGATGGTGGATAGGAAGAAGAAGGGATCTAAACCTTCCATTGTCTTGGACAAGGCATGAGCCTTGTCATGCTATGTGTTCTCATTGCTACATCTGGGTTGTAGGCCTATTATGGTGCTATTGAGCATTTGTTGTTGTCTACTGGTTGTTTTTCTAGCTGTAGGGTTGTTGTTTTCAGCTTTGATTGTGGTAGTTTGCTTGTTGTCATCGGGCTGGTTTGTTTTATCAAGATTTTGATCTCTTTTTAAAGTGTTGAATCTGTAATATCTGGATATTGAGCCATGTTGTACAAGGGTATAGTCCCTTTCAAAAAACTATTTTCCAATAATTAAAAAAACCAATGAAAATTTTAATAACATATGATATATTTCTTGAGCCCCAATATCATGCTCTAGAATTATTTATGTGAGGAATATTCAATAGACACATAATGCGGGATCTTATGAACCTCTTTCATATGAAATCCTTATCAACATATTATGAAATATTTCAAATATCCTTTTTGATTTATAAGCATACTTCATAATGTATTTTAGTACATTACATATCGAGAGATGACTAGTTTCCAATCCATGTTTCCATGCCAAATGGACAATATATGAAAGTTGTGAAGATTGAGTCCTGCATCATTATAGGAAAGTTCATAATTCTTATTCCCATCTACATTGATGTATAATATTTAATCCTCCCAAATATCCCAAGGTGCATTATAACGAAAAACCGATTTTGACCCCTATTTTTATAAGAAAAAGTTCTCATTATACTTTATATATCTCTAGACGCATTTGACAAGCTCTTCATAATCATGCATTTGGTTACATACTATGATTTTTGATGTGTTCATTAAGCATGGATGGTCGAATCTTGAAATCAATGCAACATTATATTTATCTCATGGCTATGACAAGATTCCACACTGTTACATATCCGTTAACTAACTATGACACGTGTTCTAGTACGATCTATTCCCATGAAGATTCGCACCAAAAAGCATTACCTGTGTTGCCAAATTCTCATTGATTGCATTATTTAGGTGTTCAAAAAGGTCTTCAATAGTTGTATAAATATTGTCCTCGAGACATTTTCACACAAAAAAGTAGTTCCCTAGCTATGGTGCCACATTCTTATATTGTGTTCATAATATTGAAACCTAGGATGCCTTCTAAATGAATTTTCATAGTATCATATCAAATGTTTCATATAATCATACAATTACACTTTTTAAATCTTGGTTGTTATAGCCAATTTGCATCTCCTGTTGTGAAAAGATTTAGAAATACCATAGATAACATCCCCTCAAAGTTATAATCATTGATAGGGGAAGAACCAATTGGCGGCCAATCAATAGAGTTGATAGACCATACATTTATATTTTCAACAAACATTCTAGTTCTTCCTCTATTTCCCTCTACATAATAGGTATCCTTAGAGAAAATGACAATGGGATATTTCAGAACCCATCATCGTCGATATTATGATTATTTTTCAAGACCATTTCTTCTAATGCTATATTGGTAGGGTGTCTCCCACCATATAAGATGCCTCCTATGTAACCAAATGTGTTTAGGGATCCTTTTGGGCTCTTAGGGAAATGAAAATCCCAATGCCTTTCAAGAGAAAAATCCTGTTACAAATACATAACTTTCAGCTCACTAATAAATCATAAACACAGGTTGAATAAATCACATGCACTTGTAGATCAATATTTTTCATCACAAATATCAGGAATTCATGGAAGAGGAAGAGGAAGGTTCAGTCCTAAATGCAAAGGAATAAGTTCATCTAGAAGACGTAATAATGGTCCATCAAACTCAAGTGAAAGAGGACATAGTCAAGAACACAATCAAAATAAATTTTTTGGTTAAAGACAAGATAAGTCACATGTGTAATTTCACTATTGCAAAAGATATGGACACAATGTTTATGATTGGAGGAAAAATTAGTATTATCAGAATAGGCAGAATCAAAATTAGGTTGAGAGATCTACTCCAAGCTCCATGTTTATTGCACGATAAGTGAACCAATTTGGGGGGCCAAAAAGTGGACAAAAATCTAAAAATAATCGAAATGTGTATGTGTTTTGCTTTTCTTGGTTTGGTAATTCCCATGCCTAAAACACGCACGCGTTCTAATGCACACACATTTTAGTCTTTTATTATTTCCTTATAATTTTATTATTTCTTATACTTTAAATTTATTTTAGTAAATATAAGAAGTTAGGGTCACTTTGCACCTGATGGAAGTGGTCTCGTAGATCCAATAATTATAATCTAGACGATAGTTTTTCAAAATCTAATCTTATCAGTACTTACTCATTTTTAGGATTTCGAGAAAGGACCTAAAACTTTTAGGGCATATATATTGTAGTCAATCTTTGCTTTGGGAAAGCATATAGTCATTTTATAGGTTTTTTACCTTATGAATTGGATTTTATCCCTACCACTACTTAAATTGGTACCAATTTTTAAATTTATTCAATAATTCACTTTAGTGACCGTGAATCAATTTTATGATGTTTGTCTACTTCTTACTAAAATGAGATCCTCACTTTGTAGATAGAGGATTGCTCCATGAACGGGATTCTTATCCAATGGCCAAAATGAGGTGATTGTAATGTGCCTCCTCCTTAAGACGTGATCACAGTACTAGGTGTTGAATGAGTTTTTACGAATAGTACCAAGTGAATTGCATTAAGTGAACTCAGATGATTACTCATTCTTAGAAACATGGTGCTCCATATAAAGATCATCCCCTCACCTTTCCTAGCTCTAAAATCATCCTTTCATGGAATCAAATTCATGATTATCATACATGTTTTTACTCATATATCTCTCATGGAGATAGAGGATGCCTTAATACTTCATACATGATGGTCCCTAATACCTTGGTGGCATGACTAGCTCATTTTAGCTTGTTCTTGGGAGAGATTTGGGTACAATGACAGAGTCAGGATATGATGATCATTAAGTCACTCCTTGAGATCTAAATTTCACCTTTGAACATTATGACTCTATAATTCAATTTATTGACCAAGATGACATTGGGTGTAAGCATACTTATGTTACATGGACACCTTTTTTCTCAAGTTGTTCCTCATGGAAATGGGTTTCCTCTGCCAGATAGGGGATGAATCCTTGAATAAAATTTAAGAATGAGTTACATGTTCTTGACCTCTACACTTCACTGAAAAACTCCAAATCACATTTTACAATCAATGAAACTATTCTAAAATTCTAATTCTTTCCGCAACTCAAAATTTCTCTTTCATTTTGAACTAGAATGGGAAGGTGCATGGTTTTACAGTACCTAGAGAAACATTTAAGTGTGGAATCAAAGTTGATTATTCCACCTTATAGAGTATTATAATAGCCTTCCAATGCCTATTTTTTAATCCTAAATCTTTCCAGAACTCCTGGAATCATCCAAAGAAGTCATCTTTTATTGATTTAGATTTCATTCCTTACACCTAAAACCCGGTCTTAAAAAAATTTCTCTTGAATGAGATCTTATTTCCTAAACTTTCCTAAACTTACCTAGACACATTGAATTCTATCTGAAATCATCCTTAGATGCTTTATATTTTCTCTAAATTTTTTGAAGGGTGTTCAATTAGATACAAAATGGCTAAAAATGGCCTTTTAGGCCTTCAGAGGAAGTCTCTCATAAAAAATAAATGATTTAATTGATCACCTTAGACACTATTCCCTACACATCGAAACAGACTGAATGATATTATTAGGAATTTACTTTGGGTCAGGGTTTATTATTTAGGGTTTATTGTTTAGGGTTTAGGGATCAGGGTTCACAGTTTTGGACTCAGGGTTTAGGGTTTAGTGTTTAGGGTTCATGGTTTAGATTTTAGGGTTTAGGGTTTAGGGTTTAGGGCTTAGGGTTTAGGGTTCATGTTTTATGGTTTGTGGTTTAGGGTTTAGAGTTTAGGGTTTATGGCTCAGAATTATGGGTTGAGGGTTTAGGATTTACCGTTTAGGTTTTAGGGCTAAATGTTCAAGGTTTAGGTTTCATAGTTTAGGGTTTAGTGTGTAGGGTTTAGGGTTTATGTTTAAGGGATTCATTGTTTAGGGTTTGGGGTTTAGGGATTAGTATTTATGGTTTGGATTTTAGGGTTTAGGGTTTATGGCTCAGGGTTTAAGGATCAAGGATTAGGGTTTAGTGTTGAGGGTTTAGGATTAAGGTTTTTGGGGTCAAGGTTTGGGGTTTAGGGATAATGGTTTAGGGTTTAAGGTTTAAGGTTTAGGGTTTAGAGTTTAGAGTTTATGGTTATGGTTTAGGGATCAAGGTTAAGGGTTTAGGGTTTAGGGTTTATGATTTTGTGTTTAGGGTTTAGGTTTAGGGCTCAAGGTTTAGGGTTTAGGGTTTAGGGTTTAGAACTAAGTGATCAAGGTGTAGGGATCAAGGCTTAGGACATATGGTTTAGGGTTTAGGGTTTAGGGTTTAGGGTTCATGGTTTATGGCTCAGGGTTTAGGGTTCATAGTTACGGGTTCAAGGTATAGGATTTAGAGCTCAGGGCTTTGGATTTATGGTTTAGGGTTTAGGGCTTAAGGATCATGGTTCAAGGTTTAGGGTTTAGGGTTTAGGGTTTGGGGTTCAGGATTTAGTGTTTAGGTTTTATTATTTTGGTTTTAGGGTTTAGAGTTTAGGACTCAAGGTTAAGGGTTGAGGGTTTAGGGTTTAGGCCACAAATTTCAGGGTTTAGGTTTTAGTGTTTAGGGATCAATTTTTAGGGTTAAAGGTTTAGGTTTAGGGTTTAGGATTCAATGTTTAGGGTCTAGGGGTCAGGGTTTAGGATTTATTTTTTAGGGTTTAGGGTTAGGGTTTAGGGTTTCGGGCTCCTGGTTCATGGTTTAGGGTTTAGGTTTTAGGGCTTAGGTATCAGTATTTATGGTTTAAGGTTCACAGGTAAGGGATGAATGTTTAAGGTTTAGTGCTTAGGGCATAGGGTTTATGGTTTAGGGTTTAAGGTTTAGGGTTCATGGTTCACGGTTTATGGCTTAGGGTTCAGGGTTCATAGTTACGAGTTTAAGATTTAGGGTTTAGATCTTAGGGGCTTTGGATTTAGGGTATAGGGTTTAGAGCTCAGGGATCAAGGTTCAAGGTTTAGGGTTTAGGGTTTAGTGTTCAGGGTTTAGGGTTTATTATTTTGGTTTTAGGGTTTAATGTTTATAGTTTATGTTAGGTTATGGAGCTTGTTTTCATGTGAGAAAGTGTTGAAGACTATACACTTTTTTGGGCCTTAAAACGTGCCCGATATATCGAGAAACATATTTTTCTCATATGGGCAGGATTTTTGACCCATAGGTTTATGGGATGGTTTTTGTCCCATGGTTTTTAATACCCACAATTTTGTAAAAGTACTTAAGCAGTTGTCTACTTATATGGTTTTATGCATATGATAGGCATAATGTAACATTGCAAATTTGTTTTGAATTCAGGTGTGAATTCTGTAGAGTTTGTTGAGCATAGCTCCAAATAGATTTAGGTATTGTATTGAGAGAGTGGGGGCTTGTAATAAAATCTGAGCAAGTGATTCTTGGTGGACGTATCCCAAATTGGGTGAACCATGTTAAATACTATCTCTTTGTGTTGTGTTATTTTATTCTGCACTTTTATTTGAGATATGTAATATTTTCTGCATATTAATTTCTACTATTTGTGATTTTGTGAGGGATTATTCTGCATATTTTATCCCTTATATCCTAACAATTGGTATCAGAGTCTGGATTGGTTTGCTGAAGTGTTGAATCATAGGGAAAGTTTTATCTTGAGTGGGAGCTATGGCAGATGATGGAAGATCAAGGGTTGATAAATTTAACGGGTAGAATTTCAATCTTTGGAAGATGCAAATGGAAGATTACCTTTATCATAAGGATCTTTATATTCCATTGTATGAGAAGGTGAACAAACCCTCGAGCATGACAAATGCGGAATAGGATTTGCTGGATAGGAAGGAACTTGGGACAATCCAGTTGTGTCTTGTATCTTTGGTATTATTTAATGTTTCAAAGGAAAAGAATACAAAGGAACTGATGGATGCATTAGGGAAGTTATATGAAAAACCCTCTGCCTCTAATAAGATTTTTTTAATGAAAAGGTTGTTTAATATGAAGATGTCTGAGAATGGTTCAGTAGCAGATCATTTAAATGATTTTAATACGATTTTAAAATATGCTATATTTAGTTACAATAGAATTTGATGAAGAAGTTAGAGATTTATTAGTTTTGTGCTCTTTACCTGAGAGTTGGAATAGCTTGGTAATGGTGGTAAGCAACTCAGTTCCAGCTAATTCAAAGTTGAAGTTTGAGGATGTTGTAGGGGTGATTCTAAGCGAGGAAATGCGAAGAAAAAGCTCTGGGGAATCTTCTACTTTAGGGAATGTTTTGAAAGTGGAAACTAGAGGGAGACAAAAGAATAGAGGAAGCCGTGGAAAATCAAAAGATTAGGCAAAGTCACAATCCAAAAGCAAGATAGTATGCTGGCACTATGGAAAGTTTGGGCATGCAAAGAAGGACTATTGGGAACTTTGGGACAAGAAGAAACAACAGGAAGAAAATAAAGAGGAAAATGTGGCAACGAGTAATGTATGTCAGGATGCTTTGATTCTTTCTTTACACAATATTACTAAATCTTGGGTTTTAGATTTGGGGGCTTCTTTCCACGCTGCTCCACATAGGAATTATTTTGTTGATTATGTTCAAGGAGATTTTGGGCATATTTTTCTTGGTGATGATGAGCCTTGCAACATAGTTGGAAAAGGTTCTGTTCAAGTTAATATGTAGAATGGGAATACTTGGCTATTGAAGGATGTCAGACATGTGCCTAAATTAAGATGAAATTTGATATCGACAGGGCATTTGGGAAGTGATGGTTGTACTGTGATATTTATAGTAGACTCTTGGAAGGTTACCAAGGGTGCTCTTGTGGTGGAAAGAGGTAAGAAGGTTGGAACCTTGTATTTAACCACTTATAGAACTAATTTTTGTAATCTTGTGGCTTTAGAAGTAGATACAACTTTGTGGCACTATAGGCTTGGTCATATGATCCATAAGGGCATGGAGATCATAAAGAAGGATTTTCCCGGATATACAAAAATAGGTTTGGAGTTCTGTGAGGGCTGCATATATGTGAAACAGAAGTGAGTAAGGTTTCTCAAGGTTGGACCTACAAAGAAATAGAGTAAGTTAGAGCTGGTGCATTCTGATGTGTGGGGGGCAAATCAGGTATCATCTCTTGGGGGCTCAAGTTATTATGTTACTTTTATTGATGATGTAACAAGGAAATTTTGGGTTTATTGTATTAGAAACAAATCTGATGTATTTGGCACTTTTGTTAAATGGAAAGCCTTGGTAGAAAATGAAACATGTCTTAAGCTAAAATGTCTCAGGTCAGATAATGGAGGGGAGTATTGCAGCAAAGAATTTGATGATTATTGTTCTAAGAATGGAATCCGTAGGAAAAAGATGGTTCCAGGAACTCCACAGCAAAATAGGGTGTCAGAAAGGATGAATAGAATAATAATGGAACGTGCTAGGAGCATGCGGTTACATGCACGACTGCCTCTTTCTTTTTGGGCAGAAGCGGTGACCACAACTGTATACTTGATAAACAAAGGACCCTTAAGTGCCTTCGATGGAGGCATAACTGAGGAGGCTTGGTATGGTAAGAAAGTTGATTATTCATTTCGTAGAGTCTTTGGATGTGAGGTGTTTTTCCATATAGACAAGGATGATAGGACCAAGCTAGAGGCTAAATCAGAAAAATGTACTTTCATTGGTTATGGTGGTGATGACTTTGGATATAAATTTTGGAGTATTAAGGACAAGAAAATCATTCGATCTAGGGATGTGGTCTTTAATGAGAAATTCATGTATAAGTAGCAGTTGCAGGAAAATAAGGAAGAATCCAAGAAAGGATATGCAGTGGTAGAGGATCTTCCGGATGGAAAAGTGACACATGAATCAATTCAGGAACCTCCTCATCAGGAACCCCAAACTACTATATTGAGGAGATCTTCTAGGGTAAGAAGAGAACCTGAACATTTTTCTCCTTCTCTTTATTATTTATTACTACTGATAGTGGAGAGCTAGAGAGCTTTAATGAAGCAATGCAGGTAGATGCCAAGAAGAAGTGGGAGCAAGCCATGGATGAGGATCATCAGGTTCTCATGGAGAACTAGACATGGGATTTTGTGAAGCTACTCGAGGGAAAAAGAGCATTACAGAACAAGTGGGTGCTCAGAGTCAAAGAGGAAGAAGGAGGCAAGAAAAGATATAAGGCCCGGTTGGTGGTCAAGGGGTTTGCACAGAAAAAAGGTATATATTTTGATGAGATTTTTTCTCCTGTAGTAAAAATGACTTCTATTAGAGTTGTAACTGGTCAAAGCACAATAAAATGTCCCACTTTTTGGTATGATTTGTACCTTTATAAACATGAATTTTTAGTTTCATTGATTTTCTAAGGTAATAGCCATAAAACCGTACACATTCATGAAATTCCACAAACTAACGAAATGTTGTATTTAGAGTGTAGAATACATGTAATATTTTTTAAACAAAAAAATTGGCAAAAAAAATGGTCTTTTTCTTAATTTTATTCATACGTTGTTTCTTATGTTATAAAAGAGGAATGACTATCCCTGGGTGGTTTTTTTGATATGAAAATTTATTTTTTCACCATGAAATTTTAGATATATGTTCAAGATTTGAATTTTGAGGTTTTGTCAAATTTTCATATTTTTTGGACTTATATATGTTTTTTAATTAATTATTTAGTAAAAATATTTTCAAATAAATGGCGTACAAATGTTTATGCCAATAAATTTTAAGATTTATATCGAAATTGAGTTTTTTTTTCACAAGTAAGAAGAAGACTTCAATAAATAGTAATTTTAATTTTTTCAATTTTTTTTGATATTATTCTGCTATTTTTCAAATTGGGTTGATTGTGTACTATCGATTGTCCTAAAATACCATATGTTAGCAAAAATTAAAAAATAAATAGTAAAACATATTTTTAAAAAATGAAAATTATATTTTTAGAAAGCTAATAAAAATTTGATATTTTGTGTTAAAATTTTGTAATTTAATTCAGTTCGTTTAACCCTAATTACGTGGCACCTAAGTGGCACATTTTGGCATACAATTATCCTCCAAATGGATTTGGAGCCAAAATGTGCCACCCAGGTGCCACATTAGTGCCCACTCAGAGGGGTTCACGTCAAAGGGGGGTTCGCATGCGAACCCTTGTTCGCGCAAAACCCTCCTGTGCCACCAGGGCATTCGCGTGAACCCCCCTTCACCCGAACCCCCCTAAACCCTAAATGCACCACCCCAAACTATATAAATATCTATATATAATCTTTATCGCCAAAATGTATTTGAATTTAGGGGTTTTTACATAGGGGTGTTCGCGCGAACCCCCAGTTTCGTTTTTTTGAATTGTTTTTAACCAAAAATGGCATGTAATCAGGTTATTAGGGGGTTCATTTTAAAAAGGGGTGTTCATATATAACACCCTTGTCTTCCAATCCCTCCTAACTGTAGTTACTCGCGTTTTTAAGGACATATTAGTGGGACTACAATAATTGTTATACAATAAGGGGATAAATTCTATTAAAATTAGCAAGATAGTTGGTATTAAAGTGCATAAAAAACTTAAAATTAAAAATAACCTAATTTCTATTGAGCTTTTGTATATAAATAGAGTTGCATGCACATATAGTTTTGTATCAAGTTTACTCTCAGACATTCATTTTAATTATCACGTTTTATGTTTGCAGGTGAAAATTATTAGGAAGTGGATGAATCATTGTGAAATGCAAAGAATGAGAAATGAAACTATACCGTGGAAGAGAATGCAGACAGTGAATGTTAGAAGATCTGCCACGTAGGAACCAATGTGATACCTTACTGTAGCATCTCAGAATGAATGTAGGAGAGTGAGGCTATCAACATTGATGAGAGTTTAGAGAGAGATTTGAAAGATTGAAAGTGAGAGAGAGAGATTTACAGGACCATTTTTCTCCAACAAGTGGAAAGACAAGGCTGCAAAACTTTTAATACATATGTATAGAAACCCTATGATAGATCGTATTTTTTTTTCATTCATGAAGGATTAAATATAGATAATATGTTTTTTAGGATTGGGTAAAGGCAAGGGTTTTGATAGGATCCCATAGCCTAAAACAATAGAAATAATACATGGGAAAATAAAATCATTTGACCTAAGAATGATGTAAAAAAACTAAAAAAATAGTAATGGTTATATATTTTAGATGGACTTCACAATGCCACCATATGTTTCCTTTAATCACTTAGTGTAATGGCAGTCCTCTAATTTGTCCTATCTAGAGAAGAAACAAAGTAGGAGAAATTAGGCAACCATGTTTAATACTAATGATGATATTGATATCTTGTGTAAAACCAATATCCATGTTCGGTCTTTATGTCCAACCACCTTCGATCATCAAGTGTCATCAAAAGAATACTCAAATGCCTTGGAATATGTAGATCTCAAAGATGTTGGATTAGAATCTATTTGGGAATTCATATTGTTAAATTCCTTCCAACAATGATCAACAAAACTAACAATAAACCTTACACGTATTTGGTTTTTCTTCTTTGAATTTATAACCCTAAGTACCAATATATGGTATATTATATAGTGATTCTACTTAAAACCAATTTTCCTTAATTTCTCTAAGTTTCTTGAACTTTCCCTTAGAAATATTTGAAATTGGATTGAAGTACATTAATGTCGTAAGGTGGGTCACTTGGTAATAAATGTTCAAAACATTATGTTATCATGGGATTCCAAATATTACCCCTTATTTTATGATTGACCAATGTCCTCCCATTCTAGAGGGGGCCTTTTATACGTCACAGGGTATTTCTACCAATATCTTATGATACAAAAGCTATACATAAAAATTACCCCCTTATACAATTGCACATGGTATGTGTCATCTTTAACAAGGTTAACCCCGCCCCCCAATGTTACACCCCCCCCAAGTGATTAATCTAGGGGATATATTTGATGGTCTACCATACCTTTCATTAAAAAAATTGTTACGATTTGTCTCTAATATTGACCTTCACGTGATAGTTGATTTTGAATTTCGATCTTGTCATTTTTTTTAGTTTATATAATTTATATGTCGTGTATTGGATTAATAATGATCTCATATAGGTGTAAATTGACAAAATTTAAATATAACCTGTTGTACATAATATGACATTTGAAAATAATTTTTGTTATGAAATTTATCTGGGTATAAACGTTGTGGTAGATCTTGGTATCATTCTAAAGAGGACATCATTTTGAATTGGACAATGCAACTTATGTATTCTTCTACACTCTCTCTTCCTTATTGAGCTGTGTAATTAAATTATTAGTGATGTTTACTAAAAATCTTTTAAATATAGTACAAGATTTTTGGACTACTTTTTATGGGTTGAAAGTTTTTGGTCTAGGTTTTGATGAATTGCAATAAAATTAGATAGCTCTAACAGGGACATGAACCTAAATTTAGCTTAGCATATGTGGGCACTTGTATTAGCATAGGAACAATAGTCAAATTTTTAAAATTTATGTTACCACATTTCAAATTTCTACAATCATTCAAATGTTAATTCATCTTCTTGTGTTACAAATCAATATTTCTATATGCACACATGACAACACTCTAGGATGTAGGATCATTTTGTGATAATGATCATGCAAGTCATGATGCATAACTCAAGAATCCAAGTCGAGATTAAATATTAGCTTGTACACAGTGCCATCTTTAAATTAGATAGCTCATCACCATATCAAGAAGGACCTCATGAAGCTATCTAAATACAATAGCTTGGTCAACTAATAATAATAGATATCAGCCTTGATACTTTAGATATTGAATTGATTTACTAGCTTGGTCATTAATGGTGTAATCACATTTGTATGTTTATTTTTTTTTTGCAAATTTTGGTGTAATCACATGTGTATGTTTATGGACACAGATCATGATGCGCAACATTAATGCTGAAGTGATAAAAAACTTGGTTTATGGAATTACTTCCCAAGAAAAATGTGAAACACTTGGTGAATATGGATTTACAAAAATTAAAATAATGTTTCCCAACAAGAACCACTATCACCAAAGAAAACAACAAAAATTGTAGAGATAATATATGGTGAATTTGTTAATTTGACTATCAGTTGCTAGAGCACATTTGTTGGTTACATTCTTGAATCATGTTGATATGAAGGAAACATTAGAATTGTTGGGTGTTGATTTTGGATAGAAAAATTCAAAACATGTAGAAGAAGAATTTGTTGGGAATGTTTCTAAATGAATAAGTTCTTTGGGTACAAAAACTAGGTCTGCTGATAAGAGTATTTCTCGTTAGAGCAATATTAACTTCAGTTGTAAGTAAAAGATACAACAAAGAATCATCATAGTTAAAGTGAAGTTAAAACCAAGGCATTGAGTTTATCTAGAAAGACGGTCAACATGTATGCAAAGAGGAGGAAGACATTGGATGACTCTACTATGGAAGGAAATTGGGCACTAATGTGTAGAAATCCATGTTTTGATAAAATAGAGGATAATATTGTGAAGATAGTTTCTAATTTTTGGACTGAGAGGACTCGTCCTTCTTGGGAATGTGAGGGATTTTAAAACACAGGATAACTTGCAATAACTATGATGAACATATAAAACATTGGCTTGAAATAACTCAACATGAGATGTACATAAAGTTTACAAAAGAAAATCCAGATGTTAAGATTGGACAATGAATGTTTGAAAATTTGAAGCCTTGGTATGTGCGAGCTGATAAAGTCCTTGACACACATTGTTACTGCTATCACGTTGAGTTTAATTATCACTATCAGGTACAAAAAATGTTTTATATCATGTATATATATTTTGAGGTGTGCTTTCATTTATATCTATATATTTGAAATTTGTTTAAATATCATTTTTTGAGATGTGATTTAAAATTAATGTATTTCAAAATCTATGTTTTTTTACCAGGTGTATAGAAAGTTATGGGAAGAAAATGCCCCACCTACATGTGTCAGTGAATTCATAACTTCAATTCTTTGCACGATATCCGATGATCATGTCGATGATCTTATGACTTGCATCAAAGGTGTTTATGACAAGTGTGGGAACTTGAAATTATTGCCAATTAACAAATGAAGATTTGGACACAGTTAAAATGGTGGCTTGCAAGAGGTGATATATATATATATATATATAATATATATATATATATATTCATATATATATATATATAGATATTTAAATTTAGATGTTAGATTTTATTTTGATTTTTATGTTTACTGCAAATGAATACATGACAATTTGTCCATTATGAATTGAATTTATAGGTTCAAATAATAAAATATTCAACAAGGCTTGGAAAAGATGCAACCAGGTAGGACCTTGGTAGAAGAGGAAATCCCCATGATTTCTACATTTCATGCATAGTTTCTGAAGTTTAATTAGTCTGTACATCAAACATTCTCACTATAAAAATAGTTAGGCTACACAATTCAAGACTAATAGAGACACATTCCCTATTGGTTCCATATTTTCCGTGGTTGATTTTGATGAGAATTACTCATTTTATCATCAAATTGTAAATAGACATACCGTATTATCTTTACTGACATAGGTTACTATCAAGTACTTTAACAAGTATTTTATAGGACATCACAATTTTTATTTGGATGGGGGTTGAAAGTACATATGTGAAGCGAGATGTTTTTCAATTATAGGAGTATCACTTCTATATAAGTGATGACAAGGAACATGACACCCACTTTGTGCAACATTGTTTTGGTTTGTTCGGATTTAAATATATTCAGGTGTTTGAGGAATACAAATAGATCATTTTTTTTTTGGTCAGATGGTTGCGTATCAGAATTCAAATCCTCTTGCCCTTTCTTTTCACTCAATCATTATCATCGTCATCACAAAATTCCTCATTTATGGAGTTTTTTTGAGAGTGGTCATGGGAAGGGGAGAACACAATGGTTGCGGGTGCATGCATCAAACGTTCTCTAAAGAAACAAAGATTTGATTATGAGGGAGATCGATTGATTGATGCCCACACCATTGTTGAATGGTGTAAGAAACATTTTGCAGTTCAAGTTTCAACCTCACAGGATTCAACATCACATGATTCAATTCCACAGGATTCAACCCCACACAGAGTGTTTTGGGAGATAACATGTACATGCACATTTAAAACATAGATATGTAGATCTTGATTTGATTTATTAAGTTCTACAAGTTACAAACTTTAAAAATTTTTATCCTAAATTTTTATGTTTGTTTTAAACTTTATTGATCTTTTGAGCATGATTAATTGAAGGTATTGATCGAAGGAAAAAGTATGGATGTGAAAGGATTACCAATTCTAGGTCTTTGCACTCTTTGATGACTATGGATAGTACTAATGGGGCAATCTGTACAAGAGATTATTCTTGTTTTTGTTATGAATGCATGAAAAAATCATATTCAGAGTGCAATAGTCAAAAACATGGGTATGTAGGTGAGTGGAAGAAAGTTCCTTTAGTTGTGGATGACACATATGGATCAAATCATGATGATATTTTTGAAGATGTGCCATTAATTTCAACTGATTATGACCACATATTTGGACTGGTTAAACAAGGTGTGTTTTATTTAAAAGGATTGTATAATTTGATAATTAAATATATATGTATAATTTATACTATACATGGATCATTGAATGTTTATTTTCATTTTTTTGTAGGTGATGTATTTACAGTCATTTTTGAAGAAGACAATGTTGAGAAAGTGGAGTACTACTTGTTGCGTTGCATAGAAGAGAGAACAAAGCTAACATGTGAAATAACAAGTGAAGAGACAACATTTTATATTGGCTCAATTGTAGTGTAGGGAACATACTTACAAAAAATGAAAGCCCTCCAAAGTGGGATTCACTTTGTTGATTACAAACTAGACAAAAAGGTGTATCATTACACCCATCACATAATTGCTACAGGGTTATAATCACAGCAGGTGAATACTAAAACTAGTCAACGCAAAAAATGGAGACTAGATGTAGAAGACCATGAAATTTTTTTACAAGTCATTCAACAAAGAGCAGAGGCACTTGGTATTATATAGAAGGACATGGAATATTATATATTCATGTCTTCCAGGAATTTAAAATATTTTATCTATTTTATTTGTCATTTGGGATACATATTTGACAACTTTCTTGCTATGATATTAAGGATGGGTTCATTAATGATGTAATTTTGTTCCCTGGTATCTCTAATAATATTATTTCCATATATAAATGTTTATATCATGAAGGATTTGGAAACTTGTACACACACACACACACACACACACACACACACACACACAACAAATGAGTTTTAAAAACTTAGTGTTAGGTCTACCCAACATGTCTTGTATTGATGGTATTTTTAGATATTGTGTACATGTAAAACGACACTAATCGCCATTTTTCAAAAATTGAGTTGATGATTTCTTCGCTCGTGGATGGATGTAAAGCAATGGATATTAATTTATATATTATTTTTTCCTCATTTTAGTTTCTCTTTTCCAGCATCTTTTATAACAATTTGAAACAAGAACTCTTAACTTGTCAATAAATCTAACTTGAATCATTTAAAATTTCATGTGAGAAAAATGATAGACAATTAAATTTTGATATAGAAAATAAATAACTACATGACTCAAGGTATTGAAAGATATTATGACTCAAGGTTACCATTTGAGTGTCTTATAATATGTACCGATGGTGGTAGAAATGTGAGTGAAAATATTACAAATGCAGATGAAGACTTATTAATCTTTATGAGGTAGGATGGCACGGGTTTTATCTCCAAAGACTTTAGTTTTTAGAGAGGTGTTTTATGTTAGGTGTTTTAATAG
Source organism: Taxus chinensis (assembly GCA_019776745.2). Lineage (NCBI taxonomy): Eukaryota > Viridiplantae > Streptophyta > Pinopsida > Cupressales > Taxaceae > Taxus > Taxus chinensis. Next base: position 887,122,710 of record CM034147.1, read on the forward strand.
GCTATGCACAATGAACTTAAGCTTTCATCATATGATTCAAATCATAATTTCAACATTAGATGTGCAGTATGGCAATCAACCATCACTTAAAATTTTATTAACAATTAACCATCACTTAAACATGTTCACTACTTATATATTGAATACATTCTTAAATTAACCTTTATAACTTCCTTTCTTCCCATCTTCAAATAAATTCAAATTTACAGTTACATTAAAATAGTACAAATCATGGAAATGTATTGCATTACATTTACTTTGTTCTAGGAATAGTTACAACAAAAGAATTACACTTAGAACAATTTGATGTAAAGACTGCATTTCTACATGGTGATTTGGAGGAGGAACTATATATGAAAAAACCAGAGGGATATGAGGTCAAAGGTAAAGAGGAGATGGTGTATAAACTAAAGAAGAGCTTAAATGGCTTGAAACAAGCTCCACGCCAATGGTATAAGAAATTTGATAGCTTCATGATGGAGAAAGGTTATATTAGATGTCATTATGACCATTACATGTATACAAATAAATTTGAGGATGGAAGTTATATTATCCTTTGTCTACATGTGGACGACATGTTGGTTGCAGGTAAAAACATGCAGGAAATAAAAGTACTCAAGAAGCAGCTAAGTGAATCCTTCGCTATGAAGGATTTGGGAACAACCAAACAAATCCTTGGTATGAGGATATCTCGGGATAGGAAGGAATGAAAGATGACTTTATCTCAAGAAGAGTACATTAAAAAGGTCTTGGAGAGGTTTAATATGCAAGATGCTAAACCGGATGGGACTCTGGCAGGCCATTTCAAGTTATCAAAGGAATAGTGTCCCAAGATAGAGCAGGAGAGAAACCATATGTTCAAGGTACCTTACTCATCAGAGGTTGGTAGTTTGATGTATTCCATGGTGTGCACCAGGTCTGATATTGCTCATGCAGTGGGAGCAGTGAGTAGATTTATGAGTGATCCAAGCAGAGATCATTAGTAGGCAGTAAAGTGGATCCTTCTGTATTTGAGAGAGACCATGGGGACAATTTTGTGCTATAGTGGATCAGACACCACTTTGTGTCATTTAGTAGATTCAAATATGGCTGGAGATGTAGACAGTAGGAGGAGCACAACAGGGTATGTTTACACTATAGGTGGGACAACAGTAAGTTGGATTTCACGAAAACAGAAGCTGGTGGCTTTATCAACCACAGAGGTTGAGTATGTTGCTGCCACATAGGCAAGAAAATAAATGATTTGGCTACAACAATTACTTGAGGATTTGGAGAATAAGTAGGAGGAATGAAATATGCATAGTGATAGTCAGAGTGCTATACACCTAGCTAAGAATTCTTCTTTCCACTCTAGGATGAAGCATATACAGTTAAGGTACCATTTCATCAGGACAACTTTGGAGGAAGAGAAGTTGAAGCTGGAGAAGATTCATACCAGTCAGAATCTTGCAGGCATGATGACCAAAGTGGTCACAAGGGAAAAACTGAAGCTGTGTTAAGCTTTGGTTGGTCTTCACAGAAACTAGTGAAGGGTTGAGAAGCTTGCTCAGAGGAAAACTAGTCTCCAAGTGGGAGATTGTTAGGTTTTGGAGCTTGTTTTCATGTGAGAAAGTGTTGAATACTATACACTAAGATTATTGTACACTTTTCACAGTTGTCTCATCGGGGTTCAGGGGCATAACCCCTGATTTTTTTCAGGCCTTAAAACGTGCCCAATATATCGTGAAATATGATTTTCTTATATGGATGGGATTTTTGACCCATAGGTTTATGGGACGGTTTTGGCCCATGGTTTTTAATACCCATGGTTTTATAAAATTGCTTAAGTAGTTGTCTACTTATATGGCTTTATACATATGCTAGGCGTAATGTAACATTGCAGATGTGTTTTGAATTCAGGTTTGAATTTTGTAGAGTTTGTTAAGCATAGCTCCAAATAGATTCAGGTATTGTATTAAGAGAGTGGTGGCTTGTAATAAAATTTGAGCAAGTGATTCTTGGTGAACGTAGTCCAAATTGGGTGAACTACATTAAATACTATCTCTTTTTGTTGTGTTATTTTATTCTGCACTTTTATTTGAGATTTGTAATATTTTCTGCATATTAGTTTCTACTGTTGTGATTATGCGAGGGATTATCCTACATATTTTATCCCTCATATCCTATCATTTTAGGGTTTAGGGCTTAGGGTTAAGGTTTTAGGGTTTAGGGATTGGGTAGTAGAGTTCAAGGTTTAGGGTTTAGTGTTTAGGGCTCAGGGTTTAGGGTTTAGGGCTCAAGATTTAAGGTTTAGGGTTTAGGATTCAGGGTTTAGGGTTTAGGACTCGTGGTTCATGGTTTAGGGTTTAGGGCTCACAGGTAAGGGATAAATGTTTAAGGTTTAGAATTTAGGGTTTAGGAATCATGATTTATAGTTTAGGGATCAAGGTTTAGGGTTTAGGATTTAGGTTTGGGGCCTAAGGTTTATGGTTTAGGGTTTTGATTGTAGAATTTAAATGTTAAAAGATTTAGGCTGAATGCTGAAATCATAAAAATTACCTATGTAATAACTAAATTATACTATAAAAAACTATCTTCTAAATCATGACTCATGGAGTTGTGAGACTAGTTCCATAAGGTGTAGAGTGATCTTAATTTTTTATATTTACTAAGTAACTTATACTTTAAATTTATTATACTGAAACATTTATTTTTGTAAATAGAAGCATGCCAAAGCACATATATTGTCTATATTATGTGGAACATATAGGTGTTTTTTGTTTTTCCTTTTTCTAAGGCTTGGATCCGGTTTGGATCCCCAAGCTTGAGGCATGGACCTACACAAACATAGAAAACAACGTGTTTTTGTAGGAAAATGTAAAAAACCACTTCTACCATGATAAATCAACATAAAACGATTGATTCGTTTAAAAAAATTATACCACAATGTAGAGCAGAGTTTCTTCTTTCTAAAAAATATATTTTTTCAAATTTTCTAACTAATATAAGGTTTCTATATTATTTATTTTCTAACTATGCTTTTTTATAGAATTTTTTTGAAGTTTAAACATGTCTATCTTTCATCGTGTATCTTTTTTTTGGCTCATCAAAATTGAAAAAAATATAATAGCCCAAACTAGGCCTAACTCTATATATATTAAAAAATATATAATTTTTGATATTTTTTGAGGTAGTTAGGGGGCACATTCAGAGCTCCGTTATCTTTTTAAATTTAAAATTTATGTATGAAAAACTCATTAAAAAAATTATTGCTAGAAAAAATTAAAAAAATGGATCCCAAACTAGATGCTCCTAGTTATCTTTCTACCAAAGGGTTTTCAAAAATATTAAATGGTGCTACAAAAATGGTGGGGGCACGGAAGTCACTCTATTATGTTTTTTAAACAAAAATAGGAGCACCTGGTTGGTATTTTAGTTATTTGAATCACTTAAACTTATCTATTTTCAATAAAATTTAGTAGCTTAGAAAATAGACTTAAAATTCTACGATTCATATTTATACAACATCTTCCAATTTTGAGTGTAACTATTTCAAAAAAACTCATACAAGTTGAAGTTTTTTATTTTTCAGAAAAATCCATCCACTTAAGACCCCCTTTTGGCTCCCTAGATTTGTGCACTTACCCCACATGCACAATTATTGTTGAAGTAATACCTTCTTTATCACCTATTGAATGTAATCTATAACAAGAGATTCCTTATGACATATGGTATTTGGATTTTGGTTGCAGTAATCACATGTTAGGTAACTTATATTTATTTTCTAGTTTGGATATGTTAGTAAATACATGTTTTACTCTTTGGAACAATAATAGTGTGTATGTAAAAGGAAAAGGAAAAATATATAGTCTAACTAAAAAGGGGGAGCAAAATATTATGCATGATGTTTATTGTGTTGTAATTTTGAATCATAATTTTATGAGCATTGATCAATTGGTACAAAAGGGATATAGAGTTTCCATTGAAGATAAGGAATGTGTGATTGTGGATAAAGCTCCAAGTACTCAACTAGTTGTTAAAGTGAAGATGAAAAGAAATAGAATTTTTCCTTTGAAGATTAGACCAACCAAGTACGAGCTAAGTTTAGAGCTCAAGCCACATCCATAACTCATACTATAGATCATTCTGGAGCTCAATACAGACCTAAAGAAATTGAGTCATCTTTTCAACTAGTTGTGAAAGATAAATTGTGGATATGACATCTCAGGTTTGGTAATTTAAATTTTGGTGGTTTGAATTTATCACACAAGAAAAATATGGTTAATATTTGCCTTTAATTCAGAAACTAGAGAGATATTTTCAACATTGTATTTTGGGTAAGCAACACAGAGAGTCCTTCCCAGTTGAAAAAATAGCTAGAGAAAGTGCGATGCTTGAAATTGTGTTAGGTTTTGGAGCCTATTTTCATGTGTGAAAGTTTTGAATACTACACACTAAGAGTATTGTACACTTTCCACAGTTGTCTCACCGGGGTTCGGGGCTGTTGGGGTTAGCACACCGGTTGTACAGACAATATATCAGATATAAGCATACATGCAAATAAAAGTGGATATTCTACGAGAAGAATTATATAAAACAGGAGACATAAATCAACAACAGATTTAACGTGGTTCAACTAGTGTGGGCTACGTTCACCAAGAAAAAAATCCAATCTATTATCCAAAGCTTTGACAAGATATACAATGAAGATTTATATCTTCCACACCTATCAGATGATCAGTACTTTCTTCCTTCAAGCTTTTTTGCCTTCTTCACCAAGAATTCTCTCTCACATAATTATCTTGTAATTATGATCAAGCCTCTTATTCTAAACCCTAGCTTTATGATTTAAATAGTCGTTTAAGACTTTAGGGCACTTAGCCATGTAATTACATTCATTAAATCTATTCCAATACTAAAAATAGAAATAAAACCCAAGAGTTAATTAAAATCTCATCGCACAGGTAAATGATGCCAGTTCTTCCCAACCGTTGCCAGTTCCAACTTGCCCTTACCGATGTCAGTCACACTCTAACCGATGTCGGTTACTGTCAACTTCCAGCAAGTTCTATTTGCGTGCTAAAACATGAGTAATTTAGCTCCATACTCAACATGGGCTAGGCTGGGTTGGGCCTCGAGCAGGGGTCTAGGGATGTAACCCATAAGAAAAAAAATTGGCCTAAAAAAACGTGTTCGATATACCAAGAAACGTGATCTTCTCATATGGGTGGGATTTTTGACCCATAGGTTATGAGATGGTTTTGGCCCATGGTTTTGATACCCATGGTATTGTAAAACTAATTTAGTAGTTGTCTACTTATGTGGTTTTATGCATATGGTAGGGTTGATGTAACATTGCAGATGTGTATGAACTTGGGTGTGAATTTTGTAGATTTTGTTAAGCATAGCTCCAAACAGATCTGAGTATTGTATTGAGAGAGTGGTGGCTTGTAATAAAATTTAAGCAAGTGATTCTTGGTGGACGTAGCCCAAATTGGGTGAACCACATTAAATACTGTCTCTTTGTGTTATGTTCCTTTTATTCTGCACTTTTATTTTCACATTTGTAATATTTTATGCATATTAGTTTCTACTGTTGCGATTCTATGAGGGATTGTTCCACATATTTTATCCTTTATTTCCTAAAAAATTGTTCATTCAGATTTATGTGGACTTATGAAAAAAACTTCTATGGGAGGTTTCTCATATTTTATGACATTCATTGATGGCTATATAAGGAAAACATGGGTGTGATTTTTGAGACAAAAATAATATGCTTTTAATATATTTTAGCAGTTCAAGGCCTTAATAGAAAAGAAAAGTAGATACTACATCAAATTTCTAAGGAAAAACAAAGGAGGTGACTATATTTCCAATGCTTTTCTAAAATTTTGCAAATATCATGGTATTCGGATGGCAAATGGTGTGGCAGAGAGGAAGAATGGAATCATAATGGAGATGGTGTGAAGTATATTAGGCCAAACATCTTCCAAATGAATAATGGGCAGAAGAATTAGCAACTATTGTTTACATTTTTTTAATTAAAAGGATCTCATATTATATTCAATTAAACATGATACAAGATATTTTCAACAAAAAACGGGCGGTATGAGAGCATGCCCTAAAGCAACAAAAAACTAGGCCTAGCCTAGGAAAACATCAACAAAATAAAGAGACGAGCTTTAAGCCACGAAAACAAAAAGAGAAGAAGGAGGAGGATCATGATCATTTGGCCAGCTAGGACTAGGTAAGTCTTTTCCAGCATCCATTGAATCCCTACCAGATCTTGGGGGGCTTCTTCTTCATAATGAAGATAAATTTAAAATTGATAATGTAAATAAGAAAAGGGAGCCGTCATTACCTTCAAGATGAGACCACTTCCTTGCAAATTGTTGCTCCAATTTTTATCTAATTTTCACTCGAGTGTACCTTAAAGTGAAGAAGAAAAAAGTTGGTGTTAGAGCTCAGGGGTCTTTAACTTCATTACATTACCAAATTCATGTGTGTATGCATTCTTTATCATTAACAATTATTTCAAAAATGAAGGATTGCCACATGCATTAAAAAATTGCAAAAGGACCTACAAAATCATAGGTTGCTTATACAGGTGGCTGTAACGACAAACATTGTAGGGGGCATTTTCAGAATTCCATATTTGAGAGGGTCTAGAGGTGTTCCACCTATGAGATGATACCTTGTTCAGATATGGAAATGAAATCTGCAAATTTGTAGTCATCATTGGACATAACCGTATATTTATGTGAGAAGTTAGAATATGTTGATCAATCCTCGGAATTAGCAGAGCTCATGATTTACAGGTTTCTCATCCATATACAATAGCATGATAATCAAATCCTTTAGATTACAACATTTCCATAAGTCTGAAAAAATTTCACACACTGTGGGCAATGAATGTGGACTTGTCCAGATTGTAAAAGAATATGTTTCTAGGCGAATTACAGTTCTTCTCATGATATTGAAAATTGCAAGAATGAATCTAGATTCCAGGCCCATTTGGGCTTTGGGACAAATACCATAATACATGTAAGTTTTTTTAGACCACATGCCCATAAAAGGGACATTTGGGAGCAGGGACACCAATATGAATCAATCAAACCCCAATTGGGAGACCTAGATGTAAAATACATTATAGAAAATGTGTAATTTTAGGATCAACACAAATAAACCAGAATGTGTCGAATCTCCTTCTCTAACAAGAATTTTTCAAAACATGGTTCCTCAACAAGCTTAGACTCATAGAAAACATAAAGTTTCTCATTTTAGAATCTTTGATTGTATGGCATACACACATGTGCCTGATGAGCTTCAAGGAAGAAGTTAGACAACAAAGGATAAAGGTGCATATTTGTTGGATATTCAAAGAATAAAAAAGCTTACAATTTGCTTCATCTAGTCACCAGATAAGTTGAAAGGAACGATAAGAAGATCGTTCCAAGCCATGAAGATCTTAGATGATCATATCACACCACAATTGATAAGTTGAAAGGAATTCACTAGAATAAATTTACAAAAGAATTTGCAAACAAATAACAATAATATCATGTATATTATTATGGAAATCTCTTTGTTTGCAAATTCTTTTGTAAAGTTATTCTAGTGAATTTATTTCAGTTTATCGAATGTGGTGTGTTATGATCATGAGCTAAGATCTTCACGACTTGGAAAAATCTTCTTATCATTCCTTTCATGGTATCCAGAGTGATAGATGATGTAGACATCCATTTTTTTATTTTTTATTTACAAGCAAGGGTTTATTGTTTTCATGTATTTAGAATTTGTTAGAATTTTTACAGCATGCATTTTTATGCAAATTTTGGAGTGCACCATTATATTTGGAAGATGCCAAAACCCTAGAATCAATTATACACGACCATGTTCTGAGATAGTCAAATCTAGACATTATTTAGGGTTTTTTTTGGCACATTTTCAAAAAATACATGCAATTAGGTACAAACAATTTTTTTTGACACAAAAATTATATAAAATTTATGGGTTTTTCAAGAAACTTTCTATGTTTCTATTTTTTTTGATATAGGTGTCAAAAAAAGAGATATTTGTAGTCTAAGTTTGTATTAACAATTACATTTTTTAGGTGCATTATTTTTATCAACTAGATGTAGATTTGTAGTTTTTGGGTGCATTATTTTATTCATTGGATATAGACATGTAGGCTCCAGATGCATTCTTTTTACCCTCTGGATATTTCTGTTTTGTATACAGTCTTTTATCCACTCGACGTAAATCTGTACCTTCTAGGTGCATTATTTTATCCATTGGATATATACGTGTACCCTCCGGATGCATTCTTTTACCCTCTTGATATTTCTATTTTGGATGCATTCTTTTATCCACTAGATACAAATCTTTACCTTCTAGGTGCATTTTTTAATCCATTGGATATAGATGGGTACCCTCCGGATGCAATGTTTTACCCTCTGTACATGTAGGTTTTAGATATAATCTTTTATCCTCTGGTCGCAAGTCTGTATCCTATGGATTAAATTATTTACCCTCTGGATATTTGGGTGTCACGTGTTCCTTTAATAAAAATATCAACATTAAAATATTATTTTTTAATAGCAAAACCTTCTAGACCTCATAAATTTTGATCTGTAGCTCAGATTAAGGTGATTTTTTTAAAAATTGTGTATTTTTTTGAGATCGCCGCATTGGTGAAATTTTAATACACATATTTCAAATGTAAAACATACTTTTACTCATTGTAATATTTACACACACTCAATTATAAAGAGTCAAATTTGGGGGTGTTATAATCACTTGTGGAAAACAATTCAGTCGAGCCCAAATTCGTAAAATTTTGGCTATTACGTTATTGTATTTACTATGGATTCTGAGAAAAATATGCTTTTCTTCAAAGTGTATGAATTCAGGAAGATATGGTCAAATTTTTGGAATAAAATAAATCACTTAAAAAACAAAACTCTCTTCTTTATAACCTCATTTATGAGAAGGATACACTAATACACTTCCGAAAACAAACACTTTCTCACTTACAAACATCAACCTCATAATATGGATAGTCATATCCATGCTCGTAGTACACTTAAAGCTATTTCTCCTATACCCAATGAACTCGATCTGTTAGTTTTTGAGCCTGCTCCTACTCCCAAGCCTATTAGGCTTGTTACTACATGTTCTTCTACATTTGTGCCTATTATAGTTACACACTCCGAGTATCCCACATCAACTCCTTTTGCTCACATACATGGCTCTTTTGAGAAACATACCACTACATTCGGTTCTCTCATGCTCCATTCAATGGGTTTCACTGGTGGAGGTATTGGCAGACACTCACAAGGTATTGTTTCCCTTATTCCACATGTTAAGTGGATTTCTCGTCATGAAATTAGTTTTCGAGGAGGTACTTTATTGGGATCACACATTGACAAAGCTCCTATTTTTGTTCCCTCAACTCTTTCTGAGGATCACGAGCTACACGTGCATTCTGCACCTTCACTTAGGCTTGAGAAACCTGAGATTTCAGATGTCAGAAATGATCAAATTGACACATATTATGATGTTCCTTTACACACATCCATTGTGCATTTTATACCAAGTCATATGTAGGCATCTTATTCATCTATATGTGTTGATTTGGGGTAGATATCCAATCACTCGTGGTGATGACATAGACATTCGTTAAGAGGAATCTACAGAAATGGGTTCTCCACCATTTGGCCTCTTGCTCTAATTTCTATAACTTCTGCATTGTAATGCTTTTTATTTTGAGCATTTTTCTTTATCAGGTGTAGTATATCTCTCGTATTTTTTTAGAGATTTTTTTATATGTATTTTCGACACTTTATGGAAATGTTGAAAATCTCTCTTGTGGGGGAGCTATTCTGGTGAAGCCCAAGGTTAGTTTGTTAGTGTTTGAATAGTTTTTTTGACAACTCATACATATTTTTAGTGTTGCTCCACCCATTTAGCAATATGGGAGGGTGTGGTGTTGATCCTAATTCTTCAGATTTTATGTCCTTGCCTTGTTACCTTGGATTTTCTTGGATCGTGACAATCCTATTTCTTTCGATCGTGTATCCTTACCTTATTGCCTTGGTTATTATTGTTAGATCATGTCATACCTATTTACAATAGTTGATCAAATTATTTTTGGTGTTTATTTACACTTTCGATATCACTCCATGGACAATCTCCTTGTATGGAGAGTTATTATGGTGAAGCCTAGTGTCAATTGTTTTTGAGCTTTATGATAGAGCAATGGATTCAGACCACACTGCACACCAAAATTATTGAACATTGTATGAATTTTTTGAGCCCAGATTCTTGGGATGACTTGAAGTGGGTTTTGATTCTCTCTACTTTGTTATTACTGGTTTTGGGTACCTTGAGGTGTTCCTTTTTTTCTCAGTATTTTACATTAGTACCTCATCACACCTATTTTTTGGGACTCATACTATGCATATGCCACTTTTATTTTGGGCCAATGCTTCACTTGGGAGTGTTAGAGTAAGTATTTACCTTAGCTCATGTTCACTTAGGTACTTTATTTACCTTCTATTTTATTTATCCTCACCCACTTATGTGTGGATATTTATTTTATTTTATTTAGATATTAGGAAGATGTTATCTAGTTCTTATGACTAGTTATTTCATAAATCTATGGTCTTGAATATTTATTTGATGAGTAGTTCTTTCCTTGATTTATGGCTTGACCTACAACCTTGATTGGTTCTTAGATTGATCTTCCTTGACTATATAAGCAAGGCCCATTCTCATTGTACTCAAGAGAGTTCCATAGTAATATATGATATTACTACTGTTTGTTTGTAAATTATTTTGTAAAGGTATTCTGGGGAATTTCTTTCAGCTTATCAAATGTGGTGTGTTATGATCATATGAGATCTTCATGGCTAGGAACAATCTTCGTATCATTCCTTTCAAAAGTCATAATCAGTAGAGATGTATAGTTTGTTGAAAATAAGGCATGAGATGGCTGTATTGAGAGAACAATCAGCATAGAAGCATTTGTTCCTCATGATGATATGACAAATGAAACTATGACAAATGAAACTATAATATATAAAGGTATTGTATCTCCTAATCTTGGACATGCATCATAAGTTGTAGCACAAGTTACACCTCCATCTACAACTAGGAGGTCTCCAAGATTTTAGAAATATTCCATCATACAAGAGACACCACAAATATTTCCAGAAGTAACTCCTTTAGTAAAAAACAATCCATCATCAGATAGCCCTTTGCAGCAAAAATAAGGAGTCTTTGTGAGATTTATGATGTTGATACAACTGACTCTTTTTCCGTTTTTGCATTATTTTCTCAAGCTACAGATCCAATATATCTTGAAGAAGCTATAAATAATGAATTTTTGGCTCAAGCCATGGATGATGAAATAGACGCCATAGAGAAGAATCATACATGGGAATTGGTAGATCTCTTAAAAGGAAAGGACATGATAAGAATGAAGTGGATCTAGAAGACCAAGTACAATGCTGATAGAAAAGTACATAAATATAAATCAAGGCTAGTTACAAGAACTTTTTCACAACAATATGGAGTAGATCACAATGAAATATTTACACTTGTAGCATGTTTGGAAATGGTAAGAATAATTTTAGCACTTCCAAATTACAAAAATGGCCTCAATATTAGATGAATGTAAAATCAATGGTCTTGAAGAGAAAGTTTATGTGAATACGTTATAAGGTTATGAGATTGAAGATCATGAATAAAAGGTATACATGTTGAGGAAGGCGCTCCATGGTCTCAAGAAAGCACCTAAAGCATGGTACAATAGGATTGATTCTTATTTGATTTAGAATGGTTTCAGGAGGAGCATCAGTGAGCCTACCTTATACATCAAGATAAATGAACAAGGTAAGATTCTGATTATTTTTTTGTATGTGGATGATTTAATCATTACTTAAAACCTATCTATAGATTTATTCAAATCGACCATGAAGAAAGAATATGAGATTATATATCTAGGTCTCATGCACTATTTTTTGGGCATTGAAGTTCAACAATTAGAATCTGGAGTTGTTATTTCACAAGAAAAGTATGCTAGTGATGTTTTAAAGACATTTAACATGTTAAATTGCAAGTTGACGCCAACACTGGTTGCAATAGGTTTGAAGTTAGGCAAAGAGGACAAAAGATCATTTATGGATCTAACATTGTTCAAAAATTTAGTTAGAAGTCTCATGTATTTGATGGCCACAAGCCTGACATTACGTATGGTGTGAACCTCATCTCAATGTTCATCGAATCACCTAAAGATTCACATTGGCAAGCTAGAAAAAGGATTTTGAGATATGTGGAACTAAGAATCATGAAATTTTTATTCAAATTCAGATGAGTTCAAACTCATATGATATAAAGATAGTGACAGTGTCAAAAGTATAAATTTAAGGAAAAGAACATCTAGTGATACTTTTCACTTTTTCTTCAACCATAATCACTCTTTCTTCACTAGAAGAAGAGTATGTAGCAGCCATAGGAGCAACATGCCAAGCTGTTTGGATGAGGATAATTTTGACAAATTTGTGAAATAATCAAGAAGACGCTATCGAGAGATCACTACTTGTTAGTCCATGTTTCCACACAAAATGGAAAATATGTCAAATTTGTGAACATTGAGTCTTGCATCATTATAGGCAGGTTCATATTTGTTATTCCCATCTCCATCAATATATAAGATTGAATCCTCCCAAAGATTCCAAGGTGCATTGTAACAACAAACCATATTTGACCCCTTTTTTATAGGAAAAATTTCTCATTATAATTTGTATATCTCTAGGCATAGTTGTTAAGCTCTTCATAATCATGCATTGGGTTACATACTATGATTTTTGATGTGTTCATTAAGCATGGATTATCGTATCTTGAATGATGTAATATTATATGTATCTCACATGGCTATCATGGGATTCAACATAGTTACATATCTGTTAACTCACTTCAACATATTTTTTAGTATGGTTTAGTCCCGCAAATATTTGTACCAAAACACATTATTTGTGTGGCCATATTTGAAATGGTTGCATTATTTAGGTGTTAAAAAGGGTCTTTAATAGCTATAAGAATATTGTCCTCTAGACGTTTTTACAAAACTAAAAGTAGTTCCATGGCTATGGTGGCACATTATTATATTGTGTTCATAATATGGCAACCTAATATGCCTTCTAAATATATTTACATGGTATCAATCAAATGTTTCGTATAATCATGCAATTACATTTTTTAATTCTTGGTTGTTATAGCCAATCTACATCTTATGTTGTGATATGATATAGAAATGCAATACAAAACATCCCCTTTGAGTTGTATTCATTGATTTGGAAAGAACCAATTGGATATGATATTTGTATTTTCAACAAATATTCTAACTTCCTCTATTTACGTCTATGCATTAGGTATCCTTAGAGAAAATGAAAATGTACTATTTTGGAACTCATAGTCATCGATATTATGATTATTTTTTAGGACCATTTCTTCTAGCACCATATGATGTGTTTTCTATATATTTAGATTCTACCTGCATACATATTCATCCAACTCTAGAAGTTTGTACAACGATATAAAGTTGATTTCCACATCCTTGTAATGCCTATCATGGTGAATTTAATCACGCAATGCATGCAACCCACACAACCAATCAACAATGCAATCATACACCTCTTCAATGTTTTTCCTCTTAACTATAAAAATATCCCCATTTTCAAATCAATGTAACATAAATGTGGCAATCAAACTTATGTCTTGAGCAGGGGCGTGTCTTACCCTAGGCAACCTAGGCAGTTGCCTAGGGCGCACAAAAGGGAGGGCGCCACATTTTTTTTAAAAAAATTCTAGGTCGGCTAGGCAATCGGCTAAATTTTGTTTAAAATTCAACGTTGTTTACAAATTACAGATAGAGATAGTGAGACTGCAGTTTCAAATTCGGTTTTTGTTCTCGGAATCTCCTGCAGCTGCACCTTGTGGCTGCATCGTGATGTGATGGATTAAATATTTAAAGTGTTTCATGCATAACTCTCTTCCCTGTAGGTTGTGGCAGCTTTTTTCATTATATATCACCCATAAATTTCCCCATTTTAAGGAAACAATTAATACGCGTTACATCTTCCTTCGTCAGTCTGTTTTTTGTTCTAAGAAGATAAGCTGATTTTGTAATATAAAAAAGTTAGACTTGAAACATATTTGTTACAGAGAAATTCATACATTTTTTACCATATGGAGCCAATTTTCGGCGGTGCAAATATGACAGGATATGTGGGTGTTCTGGTTTCGGATCCATGACTGCAAAGCCAATTTACCCAACTTCATAGTGGAGCTTCGTTCTTTGAGAACACATGTATCTTCTAGTTAATTTAATGTATATTGTATTGAATCTGCGATTCTGCTCTATATAAATGACAAATTTTAGTATCTGTAGATTTTTCAGCTAATTTTAATGTAATTTTTTTTATTGAATCTTCTATTAATAAAATGTTAAATTTTAGTAGATTAAAACTTCAAATGTAAAGAAGAAAAGGATTTCTTGAAAGTTTCTTTCTTTCTTTCCAAAACGCTGAGAAGAAATTAGATTTTAGGAGCTTCAGAAGCAAGGGAGAAAAATATTATTTAAAATTATTTTTTATTCAATAAAGTTAGATGTGAAAAACATCAATAGCAAGGAAGAAAATGATTGCTTGAATTGTTAATTATTTTGGCATTAGATTGATTTATTTTTTTAGATTTCAGAAATTTCAACTACATTTAAGGTTTGCTTAAGAGTTATTTTTGTTTACAAGGATTGGAATAGTCTGGGTTTGTTATAATTTGAAAATTAAATAAGGATTGGAATAGGCTGGAGCCCACCTGATGGTGGTACACGACGACAACAATGTGCTCACATATCCATCTTTTATTTTTGTAATCCATGATTTTACAGAAACATTAACCACCGAGTTTATAAATTTGAGTTTCAACCTCGGCAGAAATTTGAGCTTCCAAGCCATGTTGTTGCCTTGTATCCCTCCCAATTTCACTGCCCTCAAACGTTTTCTTTTACTATTTAATTCACAGTATCTGTATTAGACTGTGATTGTGTGTGAAGCCTGAAGGGATCCCAGAATTACAATTTATCAGGAATTGCCTTTATAGCTTTAATAAAATGTGTCAAGAGTTATACTGAGTCTATAATTGTTTAAAAACCATTCACATATAGGTGGGTTGTTGGTCCCGGGTGGGATAGGGGGTGCACTCTCAGAGTACTGCCTAGGGCGCTCGGAAACCTTAATTCGGCCCTGGTCTTGAGGGAAGCATATGGTACGGCCACTGATCTATTGCCGCTCACATGCATGTGTTACTTAGAATATGGGGTTCACGTATGTTATCACCATCTCTTTATGGGTTAGTAGTGGTAATACATAAGGTTGATCCCCATAATAAATATTGTTATATTAAAACTAGCAATCGCATGTGTATAATGCAATGTGAACGCCAAACGGTATATGTTATTTGATTTAGAGGGATAGTTATTAATTTTTTTGTTGATGTTTATAAGGGGTGTGATTGATTTTGTAGGTGTAGGAATATAGATGAAGCATTAAATTTAAAGGTTCTATCTCTACATTGCAAATTTGTTACAAATTCGTACATATACATTTGTAAATCTTATATCATGAGTGGTAGAATTTTGCGGACTATTTTATTTGAACTAAACATAAATACATAAAGGCTTCTATACATTCGTAGATTTTATATCATGAGTGGTAGCCTTTTGTGGCCAAATTTTTTTGGCACTAAACATGAATACATTTGATACAATATCTTCATCATGATTGTAACCCGTGTATTGTTCACATGGATGTGAAGACTTCTAACACTCTTTTGGATGATAGATTTGAAGCACATTTGTCACACTTTGGAATTGCCAAGTGTATTTTCTCATCCAAAACCCACAACTCTACCTATGTTATGGGTACCATTGGTTACATTGACCTTGAATATGCAAGAAAATCAAAGCTTAATGATAAATTTAATGTGTACAGTTACGGAATTTTTCTTCTGGATTTGCTGACAGGAAGGAAGCTATGGACAATAACTCAAATTCACTTTAGTTGGTAATATTTTTGTTTGTTAATTTTCTTTCGGAGCTTACAATGTGCATTGTTTAAGTATTTTTAAGGTTTGTTGTTTGGAGCATGGAGCAATCAAATGTGGTCACCACGAGAAATCGTTAGCCGATTGTCATGGTCTAGCTTAATCTTCTTTGATGATCCTATACTAAAATTAGAATTAAAAAAACACTGGTTAAATTCTCCAACAATCCATTTTAATCAGAAGGTTAGAGATTGATTGGATTATTTTATTTCAAAATATGAATCTACAATGTACAGATCCATTTTTCTTTATAACATAATCATTTTACTCACTGTGTAGGATGTCTCATAGAATTCCATTTAGCATGTAATCATAAAACAAAAAGTTTCCATGTGGAGAAACTTAATCCATGCAGACTCACAAGATTTCAATGCTTAATGCTTCAATTTTTTTCCAGCTTAGTTTCAAATTCACACAAGCTTTGTGGGTAGTGATTGTACAGTCTCTTTATAGGAATTGTCTTACAATTCTTTAACACACATTTACAAACAATGCTTGTAGCACCATAGCCAATTATATGTTTCTTGTTTATATTTTCTGTGATTCTCATTATGTCATCGTACTTGTGAAGAGTCATGTCCATGTGCAGTATGACCAACCTTGGAGAATCTAAATGTAACGAATAGATCCGTCAATAAAGAAATTATAATAAAAGATTGCTTTATGATTTGTTGTCTATTAATCTACACAATATGAAATCATGTCTAACCATGTTAGTTATATAATCAGTATCAGTGTAATCTTAGGTTCCAAAATGTATTTTTTTATGGAAATGAGTAAGTATCATGCCATTCCTGGGCTACTTGTTCAATCGTACCCATTTTTGTTTCATAGAAAACCTATCCACTGATCAAAGCTACCAAATGGAAATACATTTCAATGTTTGAAATGTTTAAATTGTCCTTGTGAGAAACATCATTGTTAACTATTTTTGAACTGTATAATTCTTCATAGCCGGGGACCCAAATTCCCAATTGCGTTATTTAATAAGGGCTCAACATTCCTCATTTAATAAGTCATAAAATTGAGCCTATTTGTGTCCCAGGGTGACGGTCTGTTAGCGCATTAGTTAATACATTGTTTAGTTTGGATACATAGTTACAGGCGGTTACCTCCTAACCGCATTCTCTCATGTATTTATTCATTCCTCACACATTAAATAATATCATTCAGACATTTCTCATGAGCCATCATTGGTATCAAAGCTTCCACACATCCCTTGGCGTGAAGAATTTTCTTAGTTATTTTCTGGAAACGTGGTGGTTGATTTGGAGTTTGGTAGTACGTTGCTGAGTGGCCTATTTTAAATATTTTTGAAGCACATTAAGATATCTCAACCTCGAATCTGTTCTAGAGATCTTTACCCATTGGCCTGCATGGAGGAGCAGTTTTGAATATGGAAACCAACGCTGGAAATCAGAGTGAATGTGGCAAGCTTGAGTCTTGAGGAAACATGGCACTTGGAGCTATTTTTGCTGGAGTTTCATCACATATATGATGCAGGCCGAGCAACTTTGGAGTCTTGTTTACCTTTTGCAACCTGCAGTTTTTTCTTTGGCTTATGGAGACCTGACCAAACCTATGCTTACTAGCTTTGGCATTTAAAACAGTGGTATAGACCTATTGTTTTTGGTGAGGAGAAGCGAACATCATTGAAATTGCATCAACTAACCTTGATTGGAGTGCTAAAATACTGTTGCAAAATGTGAAGGAGCAAGAAGCATATGTCACGAAATCTAGATTGTTCGACTATTTATGGTTCGATGTGTATTTTCAAGCACGCTGAATTCGTGAAGAATTGGAGCAACGGCTATGATGCAGATGATGAAAGCGATGTAGTACGCCCACAGAAGTGTCCACGTCTCACTACACGAGCTTATAGAGCCCATCTTCATGATAGGTTCCTTTAGTAAGCATTGTAGCCGTTTTTCAACAATCAATAAATAAAATACAATTTTTTTTGAGTTTTTGGAAATGTCTACTACCTCGCATTTTTTTATCGGATGCCCAGTTGCTAAAAGGGAAAAATTTCGCGGCATGGAAAACCAAGATGCAGATGATACTTCAGTTTGAAGATCTTTGGGGGATCGTTTCTGGCACGAACGCCCCTCCCACAGATGCTGATCTATTGGCTAATTATGAAAAGGCCGATGCAAAAGCATTAATGCTTATCACTCTGAGCCTTTTTGATGAGGTTCAACCTCACATTCATGGAACATGTTGTGTACCATCTATGAAGCCAAGAATCTGACATGATGATGTTGCATCTTCAGACAAAGCTTCACATGATGAGTATGCATGATGGTGAATTAGTAGAAGCCTTCTTGCGGCGTGTGGCCGAGTTACATGCATAGAACTCTCTGCTCTCAGTGAACCAGTGGACGACAAGTTGCTAGTCCTGCTCACCTTGCAAGCTCTTCCTTCCTGGTTTTGGACATTGATCACCACGTTGACCATCACTCAATAGGAGGTGAGTTTTTCCAAACTGGTGAATTATCTCCAGCAGGAAGAAGCCATTCAGAATGTTTAAGAAGCCTTCGAAGATAAGGCTCTCATCACAAGGAAAAAGCATAGCAACAAGCCTCGGAAAGGGCAGTTAGCCCCCCAGAATTAGAAGCAACATCCACAGTAGTAACCTTCTCAGCGACCACTATAGCGGCCACCCCAGAAGCAGCCGAACAACAAGGCAGATCGATGGTGCCACATTTTCTCCATAGATACGCACACGACTGCGAACTGTTATTACAACGGTCACAAGTATGGAAACTCTGGTGAAGAGAGCACTTCTGGCCAAGGATATTCCAAGAAATCCTAATGGCGTGCTCGTAATCAGAGGCAGAAGGGTCATATTGCTGCTCAACAGGATGCCTCCTCCAATGAAGAGGTTCCAGACACAACTCATCTGGACATTGTCCTAGTCTCACAGACTTCACAATCCGTCAAAAAGTGTTTGGTTGATTGATTCAGGTGCCAGCAAACACATGACTAGCAATAAGAAGTTGTTCCATACTCTGAGTGACCGGCCCACTGGAGATCCGATCACCATCGCAGATAATCAGGAGTATATTGTGGTGGGGATTGGTGATGTCATCATTCCTCTTGGGACACGAAGATGTACACTCACGAAGGTGCTATATGTTCCAGGTTTGACCTCAAATCTCTTGTCTGTGAGTCAACTTCTTAATCATCAAATGCAGGTTGAATTCTTTGTTGAGAAAGGGGTCAAGTCCTGCATCATTTCCCAGGGAGACTCAGTTATTGCTCGAGCATTTATGAAGGGCCATCTATTTGCACTGGATGCGGTCACTTCATCTAACATTGCTCTCTCTACTTCAACGACGTGAGTCCACTGCACTATGGCACTTTTGATATGGTCATCTTTCTGCCAGGGCTCTGCATCAGCTCAGTGCCAAGGAAATGGTAAGAGGGCTTCCTCCACTCTCCCATTCCTTACCTCTGTTTTCTCGGGATGTCTTGCAGGAAAACAACATAGAGGTCCATTCAAACAGAGCTCTTATCATTCTATAGAGCATCTTCAGATTGTACACACCAATCTGTGTGGACCCCTGCCAGCTAGCTTCCAAGGTTTTGAATACTTCCAGCTCATCATTGATGATTACTCATGGAAAATGTGGGTATATTTTCTCCGGAAGAAGAGTGAGGCATTTGCCAATTTCCAAACCTTTTACCAGCAAGCCACCAGGAAGTCTGGGAAGCCTCTCTTCTCCTCCGCTCAGATCAAGGGGGGGAATTTGTATCAAATAATTTCTTAGCATACCTGAAGCATCATGGCATTCAGCAACATCTGACTGCACCCTACACTCCCCAACAGAATGGGATTTCTGAGTGACACAACAGGACTGTCATGGAGATGGCTCATTGTATGCTCTCCACCGACCAAGTTGGAGGATCAGTTTTGGGCAGAAGTAGTCCAGACAACAGTGTATCTACTCAATTGGGCACCCACGAAGATCTTGCAGAATATGACACCAGAAGAGGTATGGAATGGTCGTTAAACCTTCTATCCATCATTTGAGAGTTTTTGGTTGTACTGCATATATGCATGTTCTAGATGAGAAAAGGAAGAAGATCGATCCAAAGACACTGCCATGTCTTTTCTTGGGGTATAATACTACCTCAAAGGCATATCGTCTCATGGATCTTGAGATGAAGAAATCTACGAGAGTCGAGATGTGGTGTGTGATGAGTCATCCTTTGACTCCCTACCACACAATGGAGATCTAGTACCGACCTCGTCACATAGATTGCTCACACATCCAGATGATGGGCAAGATGATTCTTCTCAGAGAGAAGAAGAGCTGAGTGGAGACTTATTCGTTGATCTAGGCACACTGGAAAACACATCTTCACATCAGTAGTAGCAGCACCAATGTCTGAAATGGGTCTAGAATACTATTGGGGATGCACACCTGAACTCACTTCCAAGGACTTCTATGGGAGTCAGAACACGAAGTCAAGCCAGACATGAGGTAAATTTTGCACTCATGAGTTCAGTTGTTGAGAGCACCGAACCTGACACTGTTCGTGAGGCATTAGACCAACCACAGTGGAAACAGGCTATGATATGTTGAATATGATTCCCTACTTCAGAATCAGACGTGGGAACTTGTCGATCTGCCTCCAGGTAAGAAATCCATTAGCTGCAAATGGATTTTCAAAACAAAATATAAGGCAGATGGTTCAATCGACAAACACAAAGCATGACTTGTTGCAAAGGGTTATGCTCAGCAAGAAGGAATTGACTATGACGAGACCTTTGCACCCACTGCGAAGATCAAAACCATCAGAGTTGTCTGTACACTGACAGCACAAAATGGATGGAAACTTCAGCAGATGGATGTCAAGAGTGCTTTTCTGAATGATGATCTCAAAGAAGAAGTATACATGGCCCAACCTGAAGGGTTTGTAGACGAGCATCAACCACACAAGGTATGTCATCTGATAAATTCACTTTATGGACTCAAACAAGCACCTAGGGCATGGTATATAAAAATTGATGATCACCTATTCCAGCATGGATTCACTCGTAGCCCCTCAGATACAAATTTGTATATCAAGAAGGTAGGAAAAAAGATTGTTATTCTAGTTTTGTACGTAGATGATCTTGTGATCACATGAAGTTCTGACAATCTTGTGGATGATGTAAAGAATGATCTGAAGAAATCCTTCGACATGACCGATTTGGGGCTACTTCACTACTATCTTGGCTTAGAGATATGGCAGAAGAAGAATCATATCTTCGTCTCCCAGATGAAATATGCCAAGACACTCCTGGAGAAGTATGGAATGTCAGATTGTAAACCAATGTCCACACCTATGGAAAAAGGTTTGCAATTATCTAGATTCCAAGATTCACCACAGGTAGATGGCACTCACTATAGGCAGATTGTGGGGAGTCTCATTTACTTGACTTATACCAAGCCAGATCTTTGCTTTGCAGTGAGCTATCTCGCTAGATTTATGCAGGAGCCGAAAGAAATGTCATTGGATAGCAGCAAAGCATGTGTTGAGATATGTCCAAGGTACAGTTGACTTTGGTCTGGAGTATCAGAAGAACACTCAGTTCTTCTTATAGGGATATACAGACTCAGACTATGCATGATCCATTGATGACAGGAAATCCACTTCAGGATATGTTTTTCATCTCGGATCTGGAACTATCTCATGGATTAGCAAGAACTGAAAACTGTTGTTTCTCTCTCATCCATTGATTGTCTGAATATTGCACAGCATGAGGAGCTGTGTGCAAAGTAGGCCATTTGGTTACATTGCATTCTTGTTTAGATATAGGGATTCCTGAAGAGAAACCTCCCATCATTCACTGTGACAATCAAGAAATGTGTTGAAGCATTGTGAAGAATCCTTTTTTTCATGAACGAACAAAGCATATTGAGGTCGAATGTCACTACATTCGTGAATAGGTCTTGAACCACCAAATTCAGCTCTAGTACTACCCTACTAATTTTCAAGTTGCAGATATTCTCACCAAGCCTCTCGGAAAGGTGAAGTTTGATTTGTTTAGGGGGTACATATGGTAGAAACAATGTATTAAGGGGGGGAATTTAGCACATTAGTTAATACGATTGTTTAGTTTGGATACACAATTATAGGTGGTTACCTCCTAACCACATGCTCTCATGTATATATTCACTCCTCACACATTGAATAATATCAAATAATTACAATGTCTTGATTTATGTCATGCAATCGTTCATAAACGGATGGGAGGGCTTAGTCATGTGTGTAGTGTGTTATTATTTCTCCACTGATCAAATTTAAAGCTCGATGAACCTCCCAGACGATGTTGTTGTAGAAACTATTAGGCATTAAGATTGCAAGTAGTAGATCCTATGATTGGCTTTATCACGTAAGCACTTCCCAGAGGCACTGTATATACCGAACTCCGTGAAAGAGATCCACAAGATATCGATGAGTTTTATAGAACCAATGTATCACTATTTTATTCTCACATCTCTGCTGCATCTTTTATCAAGTTACAAATGTTTGAGGCTAAATATGGAAACCTATAAATTAGTACAATCTCAATGAAAATATATAATTACAACAAATGGATTTAGATGAAAATTGAATGGAAGGCAAATAAAGCTCGTGGCTTGTTGGAGTTAAAGAGGTATCCTTGGTAAGTAGCATCAGGAGTTACAGTGTGGCTCACTATGTGAAACTATCCACAAAAAATAGCTTCAAATTGATCCTTTTGGGTACCCCTACTGAAGGAAGACAAATTACTCAGAAGAACTTTTTAAAATAAAAGTTTAGCATTAAATGTTTTTTACCCTAACCAAATAGAGGATTGAAACTCTGCTTATATAATGTTAGCGGGGGTTTAGGTGTAAGTAAGTTCACCCTGGGTTGGCTAGAGTTGGTCTCCATCGCAATATATGATAATTTTTGCTAAGAAACACCTCAAAATTTTAATAATACTTACCAATTACAATATTATTGTAATTATTGGTGCCAAGAAAATAGTCTGTAAGTGGTGGCAGCTTCAACCCTGGATTATCCCTTGTCCCCTCCATAATGACTTTAAGAACCTTGTCCTGTACTAACCGAAATAGTTCCCAATAAGCACTCTGGGATATCACTTGGAGAATAAATATTTTTTATAGAATTATTACAACCCCTAGCAAAGTTGCATGTAGTTTCGTGCGATGTGAACGCCAAACGGTATATGTTATCCATTGATTTAGAGGTGACTAGTTATTACTATTCTGTACTTGATTGTAATGATGCACAGTGGTTCGAGTGATGTTACTCACATATGTAGAACATTGAATAGTTGATCCACTTAATTTCATGCGAAATGTTTCTACATTTCAGAACTTGTTGATAGATATAATCGTACATTGACTTCAACATTTGTTGGGAATACCATAGGTTCGATAGATTACATACAATGGTTATAGTTTATGTTCATTGAGGTTGAAGCATCGGTTTTGTTTTCCACTACAAGTGTTTTTTTGGATTCCAACATTTATTACATACAATTGAAATAACTGTGTGTGATTGATAGTTGCAGTGTACGAATTATAGTTGCACGAAGAATTAAGCTCGATTGACTGGATGGTTTTATGTGTACATTTAATTATGTTACAGATTCGTACAACTTTAAAGGTTGACAGTACCATCCTTGTAAAAGTACCTCAAATAAATGAAGAGTATGGACATACTATTCCTGAGTCTATGTGAGGTGCCTTGGTAATATAAGTCGATTAGCTTGAATACTGAAATGTTTCAACCGGTCCCAGGCTTTCAAGCACAAGTAGAGGTGAGGGACCACTGTGGTTGATGTTGTGAATGAACTATCAACAGAATCTATATTTATTAGATTTCCCTGAAAACAACTCAAAATAGTTTTAAAAGGGAAAATGTCAAAACAACCGTCCAAATTTAATAGAACGGAGAAAAGGTCAATATGGCCATTAAAAATTAAGTCATTGGCATGAAAAAACGGAAATACCTTTCTCATAGGGGGAAACGCCTTCGGCGTAATAAGCAATGATCATCTTGCTTTCTCTTGCATCTTGGAGAGGCATATAACTAGCAATCACATGTGTACAATGCAATGTGAACGTTAAATGGTATTTTTTATTCGATTTAGAATCACAATTATTACTTTTGTAGTTGATGTTGATAAGAGGTGTGATTGACAATACTGGTTTTCTATTAAAGTCAGAATAAATATTGTAAAATACATTAGAAGGGATGTTAGATAATAGTTAGTAGTGCAATAATTGAATTTAAATGCAAGTGAGAAATGTAATTTTGCTAATAGTCACTCTCAAGAATGTTCTAAATGTGAAGTGTTGTTGTCAAAGTAGATTGAGTGCTGTTGATGTCATGTGGGCTTGAGCAAAATTGGAGGCAATATTTCTGAAAGGCTTGTATAGAAGGAGTTCTGACCAACAAAAAAGGTCATATGACGTTGAATCATGAGTTGGGACCCTCCACAAATCTCAAGTGGACCCAAACAATTGCTTTAGTCGACCGTAGTTTCCATTTATCTCCTTTATGGTTCCTGTTGTAGCTCCAATCTTGAGCAACTTGAATAAGTGGTAGGTTTTCCATGGTTGCAAGGTGAACTCTATATGCATCCAAGAAAGTGGTTGTTTCTTGTACATCCACGTCACTTTCAACGACATGTCTCAAGATTTTTTTGCCAACATTTAATGATACAAACAAACGACTGCACATAGCAAGTGGTAATTTTTGTAACATGTGGCATGTTTCTTATGCACTTATGTCATGTTCAACAATGCTCTCTGTGAGCATTTTGCGGATCGCCATGTGCGTTAGTGAATCCTTGTCAGCATCTCTTGAAAATATGGATAGCATTTGGTGATAGGTTTTTGAACGTTGTTATGCTTTTGAAGCATATTTTGCAATATACTTCATAATTGCATGGCGGGAAAGTACTAGTTGGCAATCGACATTTTCTCTCCATATGGATAGCATAGTTTGATTGTGTATGTTCAGTCTATCATCGTTTCTCAAAGGGAGGTACTTAATTTTCCCATCACTTTCAATGAGCAGGGATGACGTAGGTTGTGTGGCCCATGGTGTGTTGTACCTACACTGCAGTTGTGATTGCTTTCTATGCAGGCATGTCTGTTCTGAACATTTTGTGTGGCACTGAACACGATTAAGTAGTTCTTCAAGATTTGCATGTGGGAAGGAGGATAGTACTTGTGTTGTATTTAGCAAACAAGGGTCATCTAGCAGTGACCTGCAAACAAAATCCAAGTGGTTGCAAGTCGGACGGAGGTTCCAGGAAGACACGAACTTATCAAAGTATTGTTTTGTTGCATTAATAACTGTTGTATCCTCCCTGTCCATTGCATCAATTTTAGGTGCGTTCTTGAGCCACAATACACCGTAGATGTGTGTGGAGCCTTTATGTTGCCATTCATGCCTACGAGACGAGAGAGCATAACTATTAGCTATGTAGTCTAGAAAAAACTTATTAAATAGTAGATTTTATTACCTGTACCAATAGTCTACTGCTCCAAGTTCCTTCTACAATATTTCTTCATGAAATATTGTGAATCTATGATGCAGGTATGCTGATACTCAATGAGGGTTTGAGACAATGTTATGTGTTCTCCAACGTTGTGCGGCTCGAGGATCAGTCGGGCATTCACCATACATAATACTATGGAGATCTAGCCATTTAGTGGCTGCAACACTTAGAATGAAGAATAAGGTTGGTGTCCCCATTTGTTCCACCATGTCTTAAAGCTCGCTTCTGTTTTTTGCCATGAATGAACACGTCCCGCGAAGGCTCGATCCAAACTACATTAAACTGTCTGGGAGGTTATCTTTAGGGCATTCCAATAGTTGTTTTCACAGATCTCCAATTGTTGTAGGGATTCTCGATTCGATGTTTTGTTTCTTGAAAACTGCAGCTATAGTTCTCTCTTCGTCGTGCTCGTTTTGCAGGAGTTGACATGATTGCAAAGTGACACACCTAGGGAGTACCACCTGTTGGGAAAAAAAATTGTCGATCAGTAATGAACGATGCATTGTTTGTTGACATACAAAAAAACTTTATACAATAAACTATATACAATTGTAATGCATGTGGAGTTCCAATTGGAACTACGTGTAAGAGGTATCATTTCGAGGATTAAAAATTTGCATTTGTTGGTTAAAGAAAATTATATTAGTTATATGAAAGATACAATACATTCCAATAGTATACAATGATGTAATTACGTACATAATATAAATGCAAGTAATTATCATTTATTTTCTTAAAAAGATCTTTCAATCCACATAATAGTAGGAGACAATCGTATGTAAGAATCAATAAACTATATACATTTGAAATGCATGTGGAGTTCTAGTGGGAACTAATCATACGAGGGTAACAATTTGAGTTCATATTGTTAGGGCGTGTCCCGCCATATAAGATGCCTCCTCTGTAACCAGATGCGTTTAGGGTGCCTTTTGGGCTCCCAGGAAACGAATAGCTCTCGCCTTCCGTTACAAAAATCCTGTCACAAATACATAAATTCTGTCTCTTCCCATTTACTCGATGTGATTGCCAGTGCCATTTTCCCTTGTATTTCGCCATGGCAGCCGAAAGCAAGAGCAGGGAATTGACGGTGATGGCCAACACTGGCCAAAGCACAACCATTTCTGTGCAGAACGATGACAAAATCGATCGAGTAAGGAAATTCGCGGGGGAAGAGCTCGGAATTCCAACCGAATGCAAACTCGACCTTTTCCTCCGCTTTACGCAGCCCATGAATGATAATGGCTCCATAGCCCATTACTTACAGGAAAAAGAGCGAAAAATTCTTTACGCGGAGGTGAATTTGCCGGATCATGATCCCAACATAATACGAATGATTATCTGCAAGTGTGCGAACCGTCCCGCGTATACCATTTTCGTTAAAAAAGATGACACTGTGAGAAAAGTGCAGCAGTTGTTGACGGGAATGAGCGAATGGGAGACGGTATCGAAGAGTAATACCGAGTCTTCTTCTTTCGTGCTCAAACATGTGTGTTGTGAGGAGGCTGATGAAGTGGACAGGTTTCTGGTCGACAGGACGAAGAGCTTGGCCGATTATCACATTAAGGACGGTTGTGTTTTCCTAAAACAGCCCACCCTGGTTATTTACAGGAAGTTTGTATATGCCGAGATCATGGATTCCCATGTCTATCAATTATATCCCCAGAACTAATCAGTGGGCTAAACTTCAGCGCCATCAATATTTGTAATTGGATTCTTTATAAGGCGAAAAATTCTGAAATAAAATTGTCTGATTTATTTCGATCAACGTCTTGGATTACATTCAGTGATCACTAGTAATGATGTTTAAATAGATTCTTTTTCTTTTAATGAATATTTTTTTATCAATTTGTTATCACTAGTAATTGTGTACAATGTAATGTGAATGCTGAAGGGCATATGTTATTTGATTTAGAGGGATATTTATTATTTTTGTTGTTGATGTTGATAAGGTGGCTCCATTGATTTTGTAAGTGTAGATATTACTTCATTTAAAGGTTCCATCTCTACATTTAAAACTTGTTACAAAGTCGTATATATACATTTGCAAATGTTATATCTTGAGTGGTAACTTTATGGGGAGTAGTTTATTTGAACTAAACATGTATACATGAAGTCTTCCGTACAATCGCTATGGCGTGTGTTTGATAGGTTAGTGTAGGAATATAGATGACACATTACATTGTAATGTTGTATGTTTACATTTAAATTTGTTACAGACTCGTACATGTAAAAGCTTATCCTGTTAACTTGTTCAATACGCATCTTCCCACCCACCGTTACATTTTTCGCTCTGAATTTTGTTGGGCATTTAAAAAATTCTCACTTGGCATAATTTTTTTCAAAAGTTAACAAATTCCCACTGTGTTAATCCATAATCTCTTAGGTAACAAGCTAAACAGGCATCCTACAAGCCACAACAAGATATAACTGCAATACAGTTTTGGATGCAAAATTGCTTTTCTCCTCCTATTTTTCTGGCTATAATCAATCAAAATCAATCACACCCCATATCAACATCAACTAAAAAAAGTAATAATTATCCCTCTAAAATAAACAAATTATATATATCATTCAGCGTTCACATTGCATAGAAGTTGTAGTTATTATATAACAGTAGAAACCATCCCAACCAGCCAAAGCCATAGGCATGTGAATACAAAGGATCCAGTGTTTCTAATACTATATATCAAATAAGGTAGGAAAATTGACAAAAAAAAGGCCTCTTTTAACTCTATTCACTGTAAATTAGTACATGCATATTGAACAAAGCACTTAAACAGTTGAACTTTCTACTTCAACTAAGCACGTCTATTTATTTGGATTTTCTATCACAAATGTGATGGAGTTCATTAAAACATGTTGTCAATGTGGACTTTTTGCTTCCAGAATAAAGCACTCTACCTGAGATCATTTACTGCATCTACATTTGGAATTATTATAACTTTAAAAAAACACGTAACACCTTAATATTATTCATTTTCATCTATAATTTACTTCCTTATTCTGCTTTCTTTAAATGTGTTCTAAAGAATTATAAGACAATTTCTATAAAGGAACTGTACAATCACTACCCACAAAGCTTGCGTGATATTGAAACTGAGCTGGAAACAGTTTGAAGCATCAAGCATCAGAATTTAGTGAGTCTACATGGATATTTTCTTTCTCAACATGGAAATTTGTTTGTTTTATGATTACATGGTAAACAAAAATTTGTGGGACATGCTACACGGTGAGTTAGCATTGCAAACCTAAGTGCTATCTAAAGAGCTCATGGCAGTAGCAGGAAACACGTTGAAGACTAACATAATAACATTGGGTCCTCTGGTGTCAGAGAAGATTATTTTTTTTTGCTAATTTGGTGGTGAGGAAGCATTTTAACACTAAACCCATACCCAATACAATGCCTATTGTTTTTCCCTTCTTAAAGACATGGGCCAGACACAAACCTGTTGTAATAGCTAGAAAAAATTTCAAATGGATAATTTTATGATTATGAATGCAAAAATTTTCAAAAATCATTAAATCCTTTAGTGAGTTGAGGCAATGCTTCGATTAATCAAGTAGGGATGTCTTCTATACCCAAATTTTCCTTCTACACCCAGTCTGTCTTTTAAGGTCCTTTACAGAAATAGTGAAACTTGAAAAAAATGTACAAAATATATGAGTGTTATCTTAATTTCTAATTTTATAACATAAGAAAAAGTGCAATTTGGTATTTTTGTCCTGAAAGGATATCACGTTATAGAAAATATATACCACCAAACTGACAGAATGAAGGGAAAAAATTATCGTGGCAGTGAAGGCAAATAATTGGTTCCAGAACTATATGTAATATTTATTGCAAGATTTTTGAATCATAGAACAAAATCCAAACAAGGATATGGTAGATTACTCATAATGGTTTGATAGATTTAAGTGCCAGAATGTATTTTCTAGAGGGACCCAAATGGGTACCAGATTCATCAATGGATTTTGGTTTCATATTCAAAAGAAGATGAGGTTTATGAAATTCTTTGGTTTCGAGGAAGCATTTTAGATGGAATTAAAGGAAAATGGAGAATTGTATTTTGTATGGTGAATGTATAGGTGGTCTTTATAGAGAAAAGTTTATCCATCACTTCTTGCTGATAAAATTTTGTAAACCCTATGATTTCGGTATAAATAAGAAGACTTTACTGTGGGTGTGGCTAGTAGATCAACATCTGCCAAATGCTTTCCAGCTTGAGGTTGACAACCCTCAATCAGATCTAAGTTTAATGAGAAGAGGCAGGGATACAGTGACTGCTCACTTGAATTATAACCATGTTCATGGGATGAAGTGTGAAGGTGTATGTCACTGAAAGAAAGAAAGACGGAGAAAAAGAAAAAGAATAACTCTTCCTTCAGTAATTTGGTAGAATAAAGTTAGAAAAAATGAAGCTCCGTGGTCAGGGCCACTGAAATTCATCAACATTAGGGTCATTATCATTTTTGGCAATAACTTAAAAGCATGCAATCTGAAAGAATTCAAAACTAACTGAAATAAATTACATTCAAGGAAACTGAGAGAAATGAGTGAAATGCATACATTCAATTGTTGTGTGACAGTTTCTTCTTGATTTGTGAAGGTAGCCCGGGGAGCATCATTGTCAATTGCATATGTATTGTGTGTTGTCAGAAACAAGTACTTATTGAATGACAATGAAGCGTTCTAAGAAAAGAAAAATTGAATTACTTCTTTGCAGAATCATCAAAACCAAACCAAATCTTGGTAAACAATTTTTTTTTTTGAGATTTCCACATGAGAACATATTCTTCTTGTTTTTATCTAGATTCAACAGCATGAATATGTTTATTACTGCAGCTGAATTCAAATAAAAACAATTATATATATACATACATACATACATACATGCATATATATATATATATATAGAGAGAGAGAGAGAGAGAGAGAGAGAGAGAGAGAGAGAGAGAGAGAGAGAGAGAGAGAGAGAGAGAGCCAAATAGTATTTATCTTTAATTTATGAATAACAAAGTTTTCTAGGGTTCAAACCCTTGACTTGTGGAGAGGTAATGAAGGATACGTTGCTGATTCCCCCATTCATTAAAAGAAAAAAATGTTTTCCATAGTAATTTGATAAATTAAGTGACAGATCTCATTAAAATTAGGATAATTACCACAATTTTAAATGTATTTATTGCTTGTTCATTAATACACCTCAAATTGCAAAGCTCACACGAGCCGCAGTCAAGTCCAGATGCACAATCACTATCGCTCCCACATGGATCTAAAAGCTGAAATTTTTTCCCCAAATTTCACAAAATTAATGCAAAGTGTACTCTCTACATTCAATTTTAAGTTGAAGAATTCTCCCAAAAATTTCACAAAAATTATTTTACAGTGTGCACTTGTTAGCATATGGATTTGCACGCATACAAATGACATGCAACAGTGTGGGAACGAAGTCCCTCCTCAATGAAGGTGAGTCTGCCTTTATTGAAAACCAAAACTGTATTTACATCTCTACATTCAAAATTGTATGTGGGGGGTGTTTTAGAACATCAATGGAAAGAAAAGTGAATGAGGGAGATGAAATGGAATGAAGGAAAGGAGTGGAATGGAATGAACTTAAAGAACATGCAACAGTTACGTAAAAACAGAGCCTAATATTGCATGAAGAAGAAAGGTAAATAACCAACACAAATAAAATGAAGTTTGAGTTAGCGAAACAGGAACGTGTAAAAGGGAACACACATGAGCAAGTAGATAATCAGAGCTTGATCACTGTGAACTAGAACAACCGATTAATAACGTTGACAATAAGATCAAAGATAATATTTGCATGCAAGATTCAAACACCTAACATCTAATGAACATAAGAACATCAAATGTTACTAGAGACAATGAATGAGACACAAAGTTCTTATTTCATTAACTCCAAAATGTTTTCACAAAAGAACACAAAGTTTCTTCCTGAAACAAAGCTTGCACACAAAAGTATTTCTTCTCTTCTCTCAAAGTCACATTTACAAATGAGCCCCTCACTTCCTTTTATAACCCAAAAGTTGGTTACAAAGTAGTTAGGGTTTAACATGATCATTAAATAAGGCACTTAAGTGACCTTTGAATTTTTCAACCAACTTTATTAAAGATAACCCAAAAATAGAAATTACTTAAAATATACATAGTTTCCCGAAAACAAATAACAACACTTTTAAAAATATACAAGAATAACCAGTGCCTTATCCATTGAAATGGGGTCCACCTATCTCAAGCGTATGAGAAATGGACTCTCCCACTTCGTTAGATAACAAGAAAATTAACTCCTTGAACCGCCGGTGAAATTAGGATTTGCCGCTTTTGCCAGTTGAAAGGATCTAAACCTTCCCTAAGTTTCAAACATATTTTCTTCTTCTTGAGGTTCATTTGGTTGAAGAATAGCCTCACAAAATACCTGCAATTCAAGAATTCTACTTGGCATATCATTTAAATTAACAATTTTGGATTGAGCGTTCTAAAATAAGTTCTTTAATTTGATGCACTGCTCCATTGAAACTGATGAGAAATTATTGGCGGGAGTGTACATGTCCTTAAACAATTGTGAAAATTGCTCTTCCACTTGTTCCGATGAACACCTTTGATTATGCTCATTTACGAGGTTGCAAGGAATCTCAGCTATGAATTCTTGAATCAAGGAGAGTGAAGTGAAGGCTTCATTTCACATGCTCTCATAATGGATCATAGAATCATCAAGAAGTTTCTTCCTTGATTTGAGATGCAGACACCAAAGGTAACGTGTTCCTCGATGTTCAAATTCGAGAATTCCTTCAATGGCTAAAACTGAGGATTCCATACTTGTCATCTCCTGCAAACTGGGAAAAATCTCATCCAAATTTTATATATTAGAAACAAAAGTTTCTTTGAAAGAAAGAATTGGATCAAGATACGCACTGACATCTTCATGAAGGTTAACCGCGGTCTTGATCATCCCTTGGCCTAAAACGAGAATATTTGAAAGCCAAGTTTTAGTGACATGGCCTAATGTGCTTATTTCTTTTGACAAATTGAGAGGTCTCTTCATCAGGGGTAGCCACTACATTAGGTACTAGGAAAGTGGATGATATGGGATTTATCAAATGTTGAACATATTCCACCAATTGATTCTTTTCGGCCTTGAGCTGAGAGTTCTGAGACTTATATTTCTCAAGTCTCTTTAGTACGATATCAATTGAATCTCGAGCCATCGTCATGTCACTTTCTAATGTATACCTCCCAAGTCCAAGTCTGGAAACTTCATAATCAGCAGGTGTCATAGCATTACTCTCCTTATCAACTTGTGGGATGGCGAGATCTGTAAATCTATTTCCATCATTATCCACCATTATTCGATAAAGCACCTTAGGCTTCTTTGGAATGACATCATTTGAAAGTTTGAAAAGGGCATCAAAATCAATGTCAATTGCCTTGACAACCCTCTTCCTTTTCTTAACCTCAGAATCAACCCAGGAAGGAGTATCATGCACTATTTCTGCATACAAAATCCTAGAGCTCAAATCAATATTCTCATTATTCCCGACATCATGAGATCCTGCTTGAATCCCATCTACG
The DNA here is from genome assembly GCA_019776745.2 of Taxus chinensis. NCBI lineage: Eukaryota > Viridiplantae > Streptophyta > Pinopsida > Cupressales > Taxaceae > Taxus > Taxus chinensis. The sequence continues at coordinate 887,156,006 of CM034147.1, forward strand.
ACCTTGATTTGAGGAGAAACAACCTCAACATCCACCTCTTGATTATTTAGGAGATTTTGGGAGATCCCTTAATGAACTACATGCTCCAAAGTGTTTGATATTTGAATTACCTGCACCTGAGTGGGCACTTGTTTGAAGCATAGCTGAGGATCATTTACCAAGAGCTTCTGAGCACTATTAAGACTGTGGGTAGAAGAATCTCTACTCGAGGTAGAAAATCCTGATACATGCTCTCTTCCTTCTTCGGGGTTAGGATCTTTAGATTTTTCTCCTCGTGACACGTTACTTGGCGAAGTGGATTTAGGTAACCAATCGTTTCTTGCTTGTTGTGTATGATTGGATGGTACAAAGGTTGATCAAGAAGAGGCTTTGGTTGAATGGAGGCCTCCTCGTGTTGACAATTTTTGTGATCCCGAAGCATGATCTTGAATTGATTGTAACTTGGCAAGTTCTCTGTCGTACCAAGACATACTTCTTTGAATAATTGGTTGATTCTTGCTATCAAGAGAAAATTCATCTCTTTTGGTCCAGTCGATTTGAGGCAATGGGGTAAAAGCAAATGCATCATATGAGGAATCAATGACATCTTCATCATCATTTATGAATGAATCGGGAGGGTTCTTGATGCGGAAGGATTTGATCTGAGCAAGTGTTAAGCAAGAAATTCTCGTCTTCTTACTTCATGTTTGTCCGAACAGGAAGCCCATAAATATTCCATGGTAGGGTTATGTTGATACTTTACTCGAAGAATCTTCTGCATATATCCATTGATATCAAACTAGGCTCTCTTCACATATGGATGAATTGTGATGAGGGCGAACTCTTTTTCCATGAGTTGTGCATTGAAAATATTTAGACATTGGTATTCCCCAATTTGGATTGGGAAATGAATTCCTGAACGGTGCTTGTCACTAAGAAGACAGTGAACTTGGAATAGTTTCCGCGCAAGCTCCATTAATGCCCATCTGTCACTGACGTACTTAGGAAGCTTCCACGGGGGTGGGTACCAATAAAGCCACTCATGCGAATGTAGGAAAATGATGAAAATTGAATAAACTAGGTTCCCCATTAGGAAATGACACTCATGGCTTCTTTAGAAAACCTTTCCTCAGTATTCCAATTCAGGTTCCGAATCACGCAGAAGGTGAATGCATCGTTGACTCTTCTAAAATGGTGAGAGTTATTTTTGAAACTGAGTTGAGGGTAATAATGAAAAACACTATTTGATGGTCCCATGACTCCTCTCGTTTCAAGTCCCGAAAATAGCTTTCTTCTTGCTACTGCATAAGTCAGATACGATGTCATGTAGAAGCATATAGTCATCTTAACTTCTATCAATTATTTGTGAAGGGTGTTATTGATGATGGTGGCCCAATCCACAAACTCTTTCTTGGATAGGATGATACAGATAAATTGATACATCCATGGGTGGAAAATCCTAGTAGAGGGTAAACTAAAAACTCGACTTAGGAGAGTAATCATGTCCCTGATTTCTTCCACGAACTCAACGTGGTACAGTTCTTTGGGAAGTTTGTCAATTCGAGGCCTTTTGGTTACTAACCAGTTATTAACCATCTCGGTCCATCTCAGGGGTTCTTCATCCCAAAATTCTTGCACTGACTGGTGAGTGATATCCGCATTCTCAAGAAAGTTAGGTATGCCTAGAAATTCCTCAATGTGCTCTGGTGTGATTAAGAGGAAAGGCTCGCGATTATCTTTAAAAATTCCTTGTCTCTCAGGATCATAGTGCTCAACACAAGCAATAACCAACTCTAGACACTGTGCCGAGACGGGAAATGTTGCTGCTTGAGGTAGACCACTATGGTAAAGCTTATTTGAGAATATGGTTTTTGCCTTCAGTTTTCACCCGTTCACAGAATTGTTGCACATTGATGTGACCCAGATTTGTATCAGTGATATTGTCATAGGCTGACTTAATGGAATTGGGAGGGATGATTCCTTGGAATTCATACTTGAGTGTAGATTTGTTCGATTTCTCCACTGGCTTCCTCGACTTTTTTCTTGCGGATTTGTTAGATTTTTCGGGCCATTATGAATTTTGTAGAAAAATGACTTGGGCACGTAAAACAATGCAAGTAGGGTTGGGTCTCAGTCTCCGAAACCCCTGTCAGTGCAAGAAAAATATGACTCACTTTAATTTTATTATTATTATTATTATTTAAAAACAATAATAATAATAATAATAATAATAATAATAATAAATAGTCCTGGTTACAATTTTTTTTTTCAAATACACACACTGAGACTCGGTTTGAATTCTGACTTGGGCGAAAACATTTTTTTAAATAAAATAAATGAAATCACCCAATTTCGTTATCTTGATTTTTCTTTAATTTTCCAAAGCCAATTCTGTCTAGTATGTGTGAAAATTGCCTAATTTAAATAGCCGCGTACTTTGAGATTCACTTCTTCCTTGCGATCTTCTGAGTGATACGTGAATAAACTTGCTTAATTCTTCTACAATTGCGTGGATTCTTCTAGACTATTTTGGAGAATGCTGTGATTGTCTTTGTTGAAAATTTTCCTCCTACAGGCCGCGTGAGCAATGTTTGGATAGCTTCACAGTATTTCTTTCTTGTATCTTGCGTGACCTGCCTAGGCAAATGCGTGGATATGTGCTTTAGGCATGAAAATGTGTAGATTGTTTTCCTCTGCAATTTCTTTCAGAAATTGCGTGGGAAAATTGCTTTGCTTTGGTTTTCCTTTTGAAAAATGCACGAATCTCCTTTGTCTTCGTTAATATTTTATACCATCCTCTCCTTTTAATTTTTCTGGTCTGCTCCTCCTGCTCCTGCGTGGGATGTGGAAACCTTCTTTTCTTGAAAAATGTGTGAAAAAATGCTTTCTTTTATCTTTTAGACTATTCTCTTTCTTGCTGTGTGTGGTCCTTCTTTGCTTATGCGTGGGAAATTTGATGCATAAAACAAAGATCCTTCTTTTACCTCATGTGTGGAATCTCCTTTTGTTTTAGCTTTGGACTGTCCCTCTCCTTTGAAACCTGCACAGCTTTTGGCTTTTGCTGTCTTTTTTTCTTTATTTTTGGACTGTGCTTACTCCATGTGTGGTGTTTTGCTCAACTGTCCTCTCTTGTAAAACTTGCGTAGCTTTTTATCTTCTTTGGAATGGTGCAATATTCTTTGTTTGGATTGTATCTCTTGATGAATGCGTGTAAACTCCTTCTCTCCCCCATGTGGAAACTTTAGTTTGGCTACGTATTTCCTTGGGCTAGGCGTTGGATTTTCTCAATGCATTAAAAACTTCAATTCTTCCAAAACAATGTCTTTGTAAATTCCCTTTATGGGCTGCGTGGTATTTTAGCTTGGGCCTGTGCTGTCCCAAAACGTGGAACCTCTAAAATTGCTCCTGCATGGTCTTTTGGATTGGTCTGTATTAACAAATCTTTGTCTTCTTGCTGTTTGGAATCAAACTCCTTCACTAATGCGTATCGCTTTGGTTTTTAGACCCTGCATGAAGCTTTAGGAAATAATATTCTTGTTTCTTATATTGCCTGGTGAATGCATGGATTTCTATGGCTGTGTTTTGAGCTTTTCAATGGTCTTCGCAGTATTGTGGGATGTGATAAAATATTATGTTCTTTAAAAGAAATAAGAAGCAATCAGAAAGCTTCGCACGACTCTTTCCAATGAGTCCGACGGAGGAATTTATGAAGGCCAAACTGACTTCCCCTCTTCCCGGGTAGTGGAATTAATTGACAGGGGAAATGGGGAAAGCAATGGCCAATTGTCAACGGGAATGGCAAGGTGGGTTGGCAATCTCTGTTCAATTTCCCCATGTGGGAAATTGAGTGATTTCTTGCACGTTTGCCAATTCATTGATTTGGCAATTGGTGGAGAAAATCCCATAAGCGGGAAATTAAAAAAAAATTGCCAGGAAAGGGGAAATCTGGGTTCGGGAAGCCAATTTGGCATTCCCGGCAGTTGGAAGCACAAGCTTACTTCCCCGGCAATAAAATAAAAAAAATTGTCGAATGACTTTTAATTGATATCTATTTAATCAAATACTCCCTAGTCATTAAAAATTAATTTTATCAAACAAATAGTAATTAATTAATTAAATATTAATTAATCAATTTTAATGCAGTTTAAAGCCTGGTGGGAGGAGTTCTTGCCTGAAATGGATGAAACGAAGACCGGAACGATCACAAAAATGAGACGATCGTGATGAGAGTGATAAATCATGCAAAGTAGCACTTTTGAAAAATTTCAAAATTTCCATTTTTTTTTTTTTATAATTTTGCAAAGTCAAAATTCGCTGATAACAACACTCTATATTCAATTTTAAGTTGAAGGCTTCTCCCTGAATATCACAAAATTAACAAAAAGTATACGCTCTACATTCAATTTTAAATTGAACAATTCTACTCAAATTTCACAAAATTAACACACAGTAAACTCTCGATTCAATTGTAATGAACCCTAAAATGTATGAGAGTTGCTTTTATAGTTACCTGAAAACTGCCATCCAAACAAGCATCAGTGCAACACAGAAAAATCAAAAGCAAAAACAAGAGAAAGAGCAGAGGTTTTATAATAGATATCCTCATATGTATTCTTAAGAAATTATTATTACCAAATTAAAGTATAAACCAGTTCAGAGTTGCGGGAAACCAGGTGGGACCCTTGCATAGAATTGGCCCTCAAGCCCATAACCCTAAACTTGACCCCTGCACAGGCCATGGATGTGATCGTTCGCTTAAACAACCCCAAATTAGTGCTAAATTTCTTCAAAGCCAAGGCGGCAAATCTATTGAGAGCCAAGTAAAACGCAAACTGCGGAAAGGATCTCATGGGCACAAAGTAGTGCAGACGGAGCCGAGAATGCAGGGATCAAAAAATTGTTAAAAAAGCTGAAAAATGTGAAAACATCCAGATGACTGTCAAACCATCAAATTTAGCATAGTCACCGAAACAAATGGAAGAGCCTTTCCCATATAGGGAATGCTTTCGGTGTAATTATAATATTGCTATCAGGATAATGTTTTCTCCTTATAATTTATAAATGGTAAAACTTCCCATGAATGGTGATTAATGATGATTTTTAGAACTGTACAAATAATTTTAAAATGTATTGAAAAGGTGTTTTAAAATTAAATCTTAAATACATCTATTTGAAAATGTTGATACACATAACTTTTAATGTTTTAGTTATCATTTAGATATTTTTGTTTTAATAAAAGATAACACATCAAATGAATACAACACTCTTGTGTACGTTATGTTAGAGTAGTCTGTCTATAGGTGTTTAAGTAGTTATAGGATAGTCGATGTTTGTGTTTGCACAATACTTTGTCTCTCATGTTCTCATATTTGTATCTGTGTTTCTTTTGGTTGAAATATATAGAAAATAGTTTTTTTTTGTATATTTCTTCTTTTGTTTTCTATTACTTTGAATTTTCATATTTAGTTTCATGGTCTCAGATCCTCATTAGACAATGTTGTTGCAATGCGGGTATAGTTTGTGAAATCTGAAGCTACGGAGTGAAGTATAAAAAAAGTGGTACAAAGATGGCATCATTTGTTGTAGAATATTCTCAGAGGATAGTAGAATGATTTGATGGCATTGGATTTAATCTCTGGAATCTTAGGATGTAGATGTTGTTTCTGAATAAGGACCTAATCAAAATAGTTGAAGGCACTGAAACTAATCCTACCAAGGATGCAGATTTGATCAGTAAGTGGGAGGAAAAGGAAGGTAAGGCTTGGTCTTGTATACTTTTAAGTTTGAGTGATAATGTGCTTTTGCATTTAAGTGAGGCAAGAACAACAAAGGATGCTTGGGATCAGTTGATTAAATTATATGAATCAAATGGTATTAGTTCAATACTATATCTTCGAAGAATGTTTTTTCAATTAAAGATGCAAGAATCATAGAAGGTATCAAAACACACAAACTAGTTTAAATCTCTCAAAAACTAATTGGCAGTGTGTGGGTCAGTAATTTCAAAAGCAGATGTTGTTATGACACTTCTTGGGAGTTTTCCAGAATCCTATTCTGGAATGGTATTAGCATTGAGCACTCAAACTAGAACCTGGATTTTTCTAAAGTAATAACAACATTACTTCAAGAAGAAATCAGAAGGAAAGATGCGGGTTTGAATGATGAGAACCCTATAGCCTTATTTTCAGTATCATATAAGGGAAAAGACAAGAATAAGAGTGAAAGAAAATTTCATCCCTCCCAGTCCAATGTATTAAAGAGTGGTAAAGACACAAAGGAGGAAAAAAAGAAGGGAAACTATTTTCACTATGGGGCTCCTAGACATTTTAAGAAACAATGTAGAAATTGGTTAGCATGGGTATATGAGGTAAAGAAAATTAAGGCAACTGAAGCTAACATGACTTCAAGTAATAACGAAGAACAATTGTTCCCAGTCATCACATCCCCAACTTTTGGTGTTTCAAAGTGCTGGTATTTAGATTCAGGAGCAAATAAACATATAACACTTGAAAGAGATTGGTTTACATCATTCAAAGAAGTACCTAAAGGGAATACTGTCAATATTGGAGATGACATCAAGTTTGAGATGATAGGAGTTGGAAATGTCTCATTGAAGATGTTGGAGGGTGCACATAAGAAAATCAAAGATGTATAATATGTCCCTACTCTAGAAAAAATTCTTTTATCAATAAGTAAGATTACCGATGCTAGAATATTTGCACAGTTTGATAGCAAGGTGTGTGTCCTAAAGTATGAGGAAAGAGTTACTATTTCTAAGGGAGTCAGTGATGGTAATTTGTACAAGTTATGTGCAGTAGTACCTGAAGTATTATTGAAAACAATAGACAATGAAAGATCATATTCGGTGCTTTGGCATCATATATTTGGACATGCAAATACACATTCCCTTGAGGTATTAAAGAGGGAGAATCTTGTAGAGGATTCAAATATGCATCTTCTGATTGAGTTGGGAGTGTGTGAATGTTGTTTTTTGGGCAAGCAACATAGATTCCCCTTCTCAAAGAAAAGAGTGAAAAGAGCTAATGAGCCATTGGAACTCATACATTTAGATATTTGTGGTCGAATGCAAAGAATGTCAAACAAAGGGGCAAGGTATTTTATTACCTTTATTGACAATACCTCTAGAATGACCTTTGTTTATTTTCTAAAAAAAAATCATGTGTATTAGAAATGTTTAAGATTTTGGTGAGAAGCAGCCAGGAAATCTTTTGAAATGACTTAGATGTGATAATGGGGGTGAATATACCTCAAATGCTTTCAAAATTTTATGTTCAAAGGAAGGGATCAAACTTGAGTACATTGTTCCCTATTCACCACAGTAGAACGATGTGGCATAAATAAGGAATAAGACTCTTTTTGAAAGTGTTAGATGCATGCTTAAAAGTAGTGGGTTATATCTAATGTCTTTTGGGATGAAGCGGTTTCTACCATAGCATATTTACAAAAAAAACTTTCCAACTATTGCATTGCATAAGAAGACACTTTATGAGGCATGGCATGGAGGCAAGCCAAGTGTCAATGGTTTGAGAATTTTTGGCTGCTTAGCATATGCACACATACCAAAGTAAGAATGAAGGAAGCTAGATGATAAGAGAAAGAAGTTTATAATGGTTGGATACAATGTCAATTCAAAATGATATCGTATTTATGACCCTATAACACATGAGATTATAGTAAGAAGAGACATCATTTTTGACGAAAATGCAGTTTTGCACAAATCAAAAGAGATGGAAAATGCTAAGGATTTAGAAACAAGGCCTTATGATCTCAGATCTGATAAAGAATCTGAGCATGAAGATTTTACTCCAGCAATACAATTACAAGTTGCAGCCACACAACCCATAGGAGATCTACAAGGAGAGAAATATCTTCGTAGATCAACAAGACCATGAAATCACACTCAAAAAGCATCTGAATCATATGCACTTCATGTAGAAATTGATGAACCAATCATTGTCCAAGAAGCACGTGAAAGTATTTATGCAGTAGACTAGAGGAAAGAAACGAATGTTGAATACCAATCACTCATAAAAAATCAAACTTGGTAACTCACAAGTCTTCCACTTGGAAGAAGAGTAACTGGGTGTAAATGGTTATTCAAGAAAAAGTATAAGTCAGATGGAACGATAGACCGCTACAAGGCTCGTTTGGTGGCAAAAAGTTACTCCCAAATTGTAGGTTTGGATTATCATGACACATTCTCACTTGTAGTCAAGATAACATCCATAATATTTTTATTAGCAATTGCAACAACCTTGGGTCTTCACGTGCATCAGTTAGATATGAAAAGAACATTTTTAAATGGTTTTTTAAAGGAAGAAGTTTATATGGAACAACCAGAAGGCTACATATAAGAGGGAAAGGAATAGTTGGTATGTAAGCTAAAGAAGACATTGCATGGACTGAAATAGTCCTCAAGAGCATGGTATGAACATATTCATGGGTTTCTCCAAAGTGAAGGATACACGAGTTGCAATGTCGATTCAAATTTCAACATCAAATGTATTGGTGAGTCGGTGATCATTTTAGCCTTATATGTTGATGACACCATCATTATAAGTAATGATCTTAAGATGTTAGACTTGTTTAAATCTCAATTAACTACAAAAATTGAGATAACCAGCTATGGTGAGATTCATTATTGCTTGTGCATTCAAATCTTAAGAGATAGGGAAAAGAGGAAAATCCATCTTAATCATGAGAGGTACATTAGTAACATTCTCAAGAAATTTGGAATGGAAAATTGCAAACCAATAAGCACTCCAATGGAAGTAGGTAAGAAACTTTCACTAGAAATGTGTCCCAAAACACAAGAGGAAGAAAATTATATGAGTACAGTACCATATCAAAACATTGGCAAGAGCATAATGTATGCAACGGTTTCTAGCAGACCTGATATTGCACGCATTGTAAGCATTGTGAGCCAATTTTCTAGCTATCCTGGACCACAACATTGGGCGGAAGTTAAAATAATTTTTAGATATCTTTAAGGAATAACTAAGCATGGGTTTACATTCAGTGGGATTTCAGAAAAATCTCTACAGCTTATAGGTTATTGTGATGCAGATTGGGCAGGAGATATTGATAGCAAGAGATCAACTTCAGGTTTTTGTTTTATCCTTAGTGGAGGTGTAGTTTCATGGGCAAGTAAGAAACAACCAAAAATTTCTCTCTCCAATGCAGAAGAATAATATATAGCAGCATGTCAAGCCATAAACGAATTGATTTGGTCAAGAAGATTATTGCAGGACATTAAGGTTACAAAAACCCAACCAATAGTGTTGAGGTGTGACATCCAAATTTGCATAGCCATCACAAAGCATTCAAAATATCACAGGAAGGTTAAACATATAGGGATCCAATACCATTTCATCAATGAACAAATTAAGTATAATAATATTCAAATGGAATATTGTACAACTTAAGTGATGGTGGTGGATGCATTGACAAAGGCATTACCGAGAATTAAGTTTGAATTTTTCAAAGAATGCTTCAATGTAATACAGCCTGACTGAAAAATATTTGGCTAAGTGGGAGTGTCAGATATGTAGGAAATGTAACCAAATATTTGGGGGTTTTAGTTAGCATTTAGAGCTTCCTTTTTTAATAAAAGATAACACATCAGATGAATACAACACTCTTGTGTATGTGCTGTTAGAGTAGTCTGTCTGTAGGTGTTTGAATAGTTATAAGATATTCAATGTTTGTGTTTGCACATGACTCTGTCTCCCATGTTCTCCTATTTGTATCTATGTTTCTTTTGGTTGAAATATATAGAAAGTACTTTGTTCTGTATATTTCTTCTATTGTTTTCTATTACTCTAAATTTTTAGATTTAGTTTCATTGTACAAATAAATTTAAAATATATTGAAAAGGTGTATTAATATTAAATCTTAAATACATCTATTTGAAAATGTTGATACATATAAATTTCAATGTTTATATTCTAGATAAATCAAGCATATCACATTGATTAATAATTTCAGTATATTCAGTTCATACAATGATGGCAAAACTGTTTCCTAGAAAAAAAGGACTCCAAATTCTACAATATGGCCAAGATATTACTATTTTCTCATTAATTTGTCAACGTTAAAACCAAAAAATAATTTTTGAAGTGACAAGAGTAGATGTAAAATTTATAGTCAAAATTACCTTGTGATGGTCAAATGAACGTCAAATTTAGTACATAAAATAAAACTTTACAAGTAAAAACACCACATCCCACCCCTTATTGTCATTGTAGAATACCTATCAACATAATAAAAATTATATTTAGAGACTGATAATTAAATCAATTGAGTAGATGTAAAATTCATAATCAAAATTACTTTGTGATGGTCAAATGAATGTCAAATTTAATACAAAAAATAAATCCTTACATAATAACATCACATCCCACCCCTTATTGTCATTGTAGAATGCCTATCAACATAATAACGAATATATTTAGAGACTCATAATTAAATGGTTTATATTTTAATCCAAAATAACCAAAAAAACAAAACAAAACAAAATCATCGTATTATCAAATAAATTAAGGTTTCCAAATCATTCTACTCATTAATATATATCCCTTCATGAAGTCTATAATAATAAGAAACATTAGAGCATAGGAAGCTTAAGGGTCCAATTACATAACAACTTATATATGTTGAAAAAGTAATTTTAAATCTTTCTAGATGTAGAGGAGAAAAACAAGAAACTCATTAATTGTATAGTTGTAAACAAAGGTAATTGGTCGGTGCAAAATGAAGAGAGTTTGAATATGTGGTAGTCTAAGGTTGCGGTCTCATGTAAGGGGTAAGCTAAAAATTTTGAGCAGGCGTGGGAGAGAAAAATAGGATATTTCAGCATTAATAGGGTCCCATAATTTTTTATTTTTTCTAAAATAGAAGTCTTTAGCATTAGCAAAAGTATGGTCCCATGAATCTAAATAAACAATTAGAAGGGAAAATATGGAGGGAAGCTTAAAGATAAATGCCAAGTGTCAAAAAATTCCCTAAAATTTTTAAGCAAAGGATTTTTGTTTGTGCCCCTAATTACTTTATGGGGCTAGAAATCATCTCCCTAAAATGTAGTTGCTTAGAAATTTTAGGAGCTTCATTGGATTTTAGTAGCAACAATTATTATTTTTACATGAGACCACATTTACCAAATAAATAGAAGCACTAGCCCCCAACATGGGACAATGCTCTAAGAATTTTATGGGATTCAAGAGAATAGGGAGAAGGTTATAGATATGTGCAAATTGATTTAAAATCTAACTAGACCATTTGGAAGGTCCTAGAATAAGAACCTATAGAATATTATATGACAATTAGTTATGAAAGTTGTCATGGGAATCCTATAAACACCTTGTAATCTAATTTGGACAAAAATTCAAAGACTTTTTGAAGAATTTATTTTGAATTTCTTGATCGCGTGGAAGATCTTGTCGAGTTAATTTTTTTAGGTTAGAGGGTTTGTAGTAATTGATATTGTAATTGATTACGCGAATTTCACATTTTTTTAGTGCATAAGAACTTGATCGGGTCAATTATATGAATCCAGATTCTTTTTATAGTTATACATAACTTAAAGTTTGAATTTGTCTTTTTTGTATTTCATTGCTATATGTTAAGTTCGTGTCAGATCTTCAAAATTCTCTCATAATATGAGGTTTCTCAGTGTTCTTTGTATGTCTCGAGTGATACTTTTAAGCACAAGCTTGATCGCAAATGGCAGTGCTTTAAAAAATAATTTCATTATATAATTTACATTTAATCAGATGATTTATCCTATCATTTTTAAATTTCCCTGCCAATATTTGGTTCCGTCATCGATATCTCATTTTCTATTGATTGTGAGGATATGGTGTGATTCGTTACATGGTTTCAGAAAGGATTAGGTTAGATCATGAGTTTTTGTGATAGCTTTGAAGGTTTTATGTTGAAACCCTAAACATGGTTGGGTAAATGTGTGAGTGCGGGGGCTAATCGATGGTAGGGTTCGAGGCAAGATTAGACCTTTGTGAGTCAAACTGAGAGTGTAGGATTTCATCATTTTAGGAAGTGCTATTATGAATTTGATAGGAAATATTATTAATATTATTGCCATGGAATCCTAGAGAGAGAAGGGGTTTGGTCTTGTGAATGCCATTAAAATCCTAGGAGGAAGGGAAGGAACAAGACAACTTACATGGTTTTGGAACTTGCTCTTGTTGTGAATAATTACACATAAGTGACTTTTTGGGTGATGGAAATGGTGATGTAGATGGAAAAAAGTTTTCAAGAAAATAAATGCAAGATTTCCTAGAGAGTCTTTGTCTTGTCCCTATTGAATGCATGTGCCTATACATGTTGCTCTTTTGAGAAGACATTTCTTTATAAAGCTACGATTTTTCAGAATTCAAAGATGTAATTATAGTGTAGGACTATTGGTGAAAAATTAGTGATTATGTGCAAGGAATGTTGAGTTTAGATGGTTGAGGAAGTACTATTGGCGTGAGCACTATATAGACTACTTCTATGGTTGTTGTGAGAGGAACACCAATGTATCCATTCAGGGTTGGCTATACGATGCAAATATTTTTTGATGCAAAAATGAAGTTATTTGAGTATTATGGGATGGAAAATACAACCAACCATGTACATATACATGTGTGAAATTTCATGGATAACAAAGGCGGTGCTCTCATAAAAAATGAAGGGGAGTCAATTTGCAACAACACCATTTCATAGAGAGCATACATGATATAGAAAGTATGATCCTAGTAATAGACTATTGTTGTTTTTCGATGTGTTGTGAGATAACATTATTGAAGGAGTTTCATATTCCATATTTTGAGCATGAAAGTATTTATGAGTTGAAGGAAATCAAGATAGACTAAACAAAGAGTGTGCACGCATATGATGTATATTTTAAAACCTTGTTGTCAAATGTATCATATGAGATTCATCCACTACAACATGCACAATGGTTTATGAGAGGGTTACTACCCCCTTTTAAAGACAATTAGTTATGAATAATTTTAAAAAAACATGATCTAGGTGTTGCGTTGTGTAGAAGTAGATGGGCGTTTTGATACTACAGTTTGGCCATTTCTATAAGTGTAATGACCTGAGCACCTCACGAGGACTATCAATGTGCACTCTCTCAAGACCTTCAATGTACTCTCTTTGGACTATCAATTCACTCTCTTAAGATTTTTCATATGTACATTTTGGTAACTATCCTAAAATAACATATGTTTTTTTTATGAATTTCATCATTATGACTAGGGCTCTAAAAACCTTGCTTGCATTTCAAAAATTCTACACAAATATCTAGGAATTTGATCTCCTTCATCGAAACCCTAATAGGGCCCAATTCAGTTCTATAAATTGATAAGGAAACACATTTGTTTTGGCTAATGCAATACACACAAGATGATTGGGGGCTAATGAAAACCAAGAGGCCTAATGAAAGCCAAGATTCCCAATACCAAATTTCATTTGACTAACACTGATTCTTGTGTCCCTTCGCAAAAATTTAGAGGATGTCCCTGATGAGGTGATTCACAAAATTGAAATCAATTCCTCTCAACCTTGGTGGAAGGAATGGAAGTGATATCTTGAAATGTATTTTCAAAACTTTTGTCCCAACAATGTATATGACATTTTGGCACCATGTTTACCCATGGTTGACAAGCTCAATGCTTATTGGTCTATGTACGCACTAAACATCACCACGTGACCTTCATGCACACTCTACCTCTTGAGGTCGTGCTAGGAAAACCGATGTAGAATGAGTGGATGGCTATGCGTAATGAAATGTGATGAAGGTGTTCAATCAAGCTATCAGGGTAATCTAATATCCTCTACGGGCACTAATGGAATCTGCTGTAAAGGGAAACGAAATCCTCTCTAACATGAGTGGGTGTAATGGAGTGGCCAAGAAGAATGCACACACGTAAAAGTGAATCAATGTCCGTATGGGAAAATATCTCAACGGGCTGTGGGATTCGTGGAAAATGATATGCAGGAGCCTCGTAAAAGTGTCTAGACAAGGTCATGAAAATAAGCGAGTGACGCTATAGAACCGTAAAATCTAAACTTGATTTGCTAGGGTGTCCTAGAACTTGTAAGCTTTGTCAGCTTTGATGTTCAGGGCATTCAACTGCGAGCTAATATCAGGTGGTGGTGGCGATGATAAGAAAACTAGTTCATATGCAAACTTGTGTCAATGTATGTGAGTAGTTCGGGCCCATTCAGTTGGGGGACCCTAGGATGACAATCATGTATTCTTGGTTGTTGTGGTCCTTGAATGGTCATGTGTGCATTTGTGCAATTTAATCTACTAAAGAAAATAACAAGTTAATCTACATAAATGAAAGCTAACTATATTTTTGTATTTTCCAATATAGAAGAAATGAAGCAATATAAACAATCTAATCTAATTAAAACAATTTTTTTTTGTATTTTATGAGCTTTTTGGAATTAATAGAGGAAACAAAGAAATGAAGAAATGAATTTCCTCTAATTCTAATTAACAAATTTTATAAAAATAAATAGTCGGATGTAACTACTTATCTGTGCAACAGTATATTTAATCTATCATAACTAAGCGAAACTTTTCCAAAATGTAATTGTGGATGTGAATACTCTATTCTGCCTCAGAGGCACAGGAAGAAATCAAAGCTTCTCAGAAGATTTTCTTCCCCTACAACTTCCCTGACAAAAGAAAAGTAAAGAAGGATTTAATGGAGGTTTTACAAATGAAAAGATATTGCAGTTGATTCTAAATTAATGCAGAAGCTTTCCTCCTAAGAAACTTCCTTTGTAAACCCACATGGATAGGCAAGGAAGTAATCTATCACCAGGAGATTTTCAAAGAAATGGAAGCTACAATATTGATATATCTATTTGTAACAATTGAAATGAAAGATTAGCTACTATAGTAAATAAATGTGCGCACGGATTTAGAAATAAATAATTGAAGAAATGAAGAAACTCAATAGCAACCCCAACCTGGAAATTGTAGTGTTGAGGCAATGCTAGTTGTGGCATCACTTTGTGTCCCCTCAGTTATCTTTTCCAATCTTCAATGTCCACATGAGTCCAGGAAGTTGGGAATGCAGAAGAAGTAAAGAAGAGGGTGCTGGAGCAATGGTGGCTTGCAAAAGTGGTCTAGTAGTAATGCAGGTAGAGGAAGAACAACACAAAAGAACAATGTTTGGTTTTTTAGTCTCTAACAAGATTTCATTAGCACGACAATGCAATTCACAATAAAATATCTGACCATTTTCTTTATAAGAAGCATTGGTTTTATAGAACATAGGTTGGGAAATGGTCTAAGCCATTTGATAGCAATGGGGTGCCACATCACAACACGGAGGGACAGTTAACTCTCAATCAACAATTAGAAGTAGAAGAGGAGGTTGATACACATCTATCAAGCCTAGAAACACTGATGCAATGGCTTGAGCCTTAACTAAGGTTACACTTGACTATATAGATTTGTATATAGTTTTTAGTTATTTTGTTTTGACTCTGACCCGATGAGTATGGTATAGGACTCAAAATGTTGGAGTTTTAAAATCATTCATGCAAAATATCCAGGAAAGCATAACCAAAAATAAGAGCATGACGTTAAGGACACTTAACATGTAGTTCATTAATTTTCTAGACTTTATTTTTCTTTCCATTCCTCGCGTTTTGTACTCTGTTTATATGTTGTCTGCTATTTTTTTCATTAGTTGTAGAAAATCTGGAATCCAGGAAAGGTTTATGCTGATTAAGGTTATTTTATGCAGAAATTAATTTAAACCACACAACCCTGTACCCCTTTTTTATAGCTTTATATGGGTTTTAGATGTTTTCCTGCAAATATTTTCTTTTAATGTCAAATACATATATCTTGAGTTTTTTTAAAAACTTAATTAATCTCCTCTTGAGAAATATAAGGAGTGGCTAGCCTCTTTTGTGTGGTACTTTGACTCACAACCTTCTTAATCTAGAAGAGACTAGAGATACCATAATTGTTGGAAAATCTATGCTAGAAAAATGTAAGATCCCCAAATGGGTCTCTCTTGTTCTCCAAAAATTTTAGATCAATTAAAAACACCAAAGGCTCACCAAAGGCTGATTTATAACTATTATGGCAAACATAAGATTTTTCAACAGTTGGAAAATAATTTATATTTGGAACCCTAACTGCTGCAATCTTATAGATAGCATAACTTTCTCTACAAAACTCTGATATAGGCAAATGACATATGCCCAAACTTGGAAAAATACAAGGAACAAGATGATGTAAACCAAATTATAACAACTACCAAACATGCAGATCTAACCCTCCTACTATTTCGGCCCACACATTTAGGGCATCAAATGAGCCCCAAAAATTATTTTCTCTATCCCGAATGATTGTTTATATTTTTAGGAACTCATTCATATAAAAATCAGAATTTGCAGATGCGAAATCAACTCAGAAATCAGATCCGAAATCTGATTATAAAACTAGTAAAAAACCCTTTGAATTTTTTTGAAACTAATTGGCTTATTTCCCAAAAATATTTAGATGGTTTAGCAATTAAAATCATATCTAAATACCTCCAAAATACAAAGCCAAATCTGCCCCAACTGGGTCGATCCAATAGAAGATGAACTGCTGTAATTTTATTCCTCAAATGCCTTCAAATTACACTGCTAGAAATGACTGAAAATAACACTGAAAATCTAATTACAATCAATGGAAATTTCTGAGTGAAAAACCCTCTCAATCCCTTGGGGTTTTCGTCCACAAGAGAAATCTTGGGGTTTTCATCCACAAGAGGTATAAACTAAGGTTTTTTGTCCTTAGAATATAATTTGCAAAAGCTCAAAGCTCAAATGCAAAAGAAATATCATATAAAAATCTGGAATATAGAAGAGGCAAGTCAACTTCCCTTTTAAAGGAAAAGAGCCACCAACCAACCTCCAAATCAGCCAATGAGCTCACATGATTTTTCCCATGCAAACATTTAATATTTTCCCATATTAAATGTTTTTCCCAACAATATTTCCCTCCTAGTGCAAGTTGCATTTCTCTAGGGGAAATACATAAATTAATTATGTTTTTATTTTCCCTAGGCTTCATTACTCTCCTTTGGCCCAAGTCGCCATTATCCTTTCTAGGAGGAATAAAATATAATAAATCCCTTTACAATGACTTTTTCCCCTTAAGGAAAATCATATTTTCCATAGGGATTACAATTTATTTTTATTAAGTTAAATAAATTAATATAAATGCTTTAATAACTTTATTTTATTTTTTTATAGAATTTTATAATAATTTATTATAACTTAAGTCACCCTTATATTTTTCCTTTGGCCGTCGGGTTGACAAAATAGGCCAAAGGTATTCAATTGGAAAGGGGGACATTACAATCCTCCCTTCCCAAAATTGCTTGCCCTCAAGCAATTCTGATCTTGTTTTGTTCAAGTGTAATGCACAAGAGAAAAAACATGCTGAAGTGATCCGCAAGCCTAGCACCTATTCCTGTTAAGTGAACTAAAACTTGCCACCATATATCATCCACAAGATGCTCACATACATATACTTGGAGAAATGGTTCAACAAACTTCAAAATGAAAACTTCATCTTCTACCATATCATGCATCTCATTATGAAAATAAATATGCAGCAATAAATAAGACACATTAGTATGCTCTTTATACCTTGGACTATCACCAACATCCTCGCCAATCTTGGTCTTCAAAATGTCTCGAATTTTCTGTCCTAAAATCTGAGTATTAGTGTTTACAATGGGCTGAAATTCCTCATAAATAAACTGCTGCAATAAATGAGATGGCATAATTTCTTCCACACTATCTTTAATCTGTGCAATCAATCCTCCTTTGAAAGGTATTTCCATGCTCCCGGATGCCCTCTCTTGAGGAATGACATTCCTCATACCCTGCTGCCCACTAACCGAAGACATCTTTTCCTTGAACTCTTGTAGGTGTTGTCTTGCTTGAGCGACTACCAACCTAGAAGCTCTAGCTCTGCTATTCCATTCCTCACACCTCTTAAGAGTTTCCATTACATCATCCTTGCTTGCATATACAAATTTCTTCTCCTCCTTTGGAGTTGAACTAATTTTCTTATCTTGGCATTTAACAAGCAATATTTCTTCCTTATTAATGTAATTAATGGAAACCATACCTTGCTCTTTAGAAACTTCTTCCTCTGGTTACAGATCTGATTTATCTTCATGTTTCAAATCAACATGTCTATCAAATTCATCACATAAATTTTTGCATACCTCATTAGAACTTGAAGACACCAAAGTGCTTTCATGAAGAGTTGTATCATCCATCTGTAAAGATTCTCTGTTCCTTCCACGTATCAACCATTCGGAAGCTATAGCGTGATATTCCTTCTTTTTCTGCTCAGTCTTGTATCCAATCTTCGGGTGCATGTCCATGTAGTCCATGAAAGGAAAATTCTCCCTAACATCTTGAGGAAGAATGTTATACTCCTCAAATATGCTAATCACTTCTACTTCCTTGTCTTGCGGTGTTAGAACTTTGTGAAAAGAAAATGATGATGATGATCTAGGCCTCCGATCTTTTCTGATCCTCAAACTGTCTCTTCTACCTCTTGACCTATCCACATCCATTCTCTGCATAATCTGTTGCATGGTTTGTATCATTTGCTGATGGGTGTCTACCATTTTCCTAAGAAGATCTCTATCCATATCCCATGGAAAGCTTTTTTGTCTAACTTCCATGATCCAGCTCTATCACCAACCTCTCATGGATGCATCAAATCAAAAACCCTCTAGGTGGGAGGAACATTGCTATGATACCACTGTAAGATCTCCAAATGGGTCTCTCTTGTTCTCCAACAATTTTAGATCAATTAAAAACACCAAAGGCTGATTTATAACTATTATGGAAAAAATCAGATTTTTCAACAGCTGGAAAATAATTTACATTTGGAACCCTAACTACTGCAATCTTCAAGATAGCATAACTTTCTCTACACAACTCCGATCTAGGAAAATGACATATGCCCGAACATGGAAAAATACAAGGAACAAGAAGATGTAAACCAAATTATAACAGCAACTACCAAACATGCATTTGACCCTCCTACTATTTCGGCCCACACATTTAGGGCTTCAAATGAGCCCCAAAAATTATTTTCTCTATCCCGGATGATTGTTTATATTTTTAGGAATTCATTCATATAAAAATAAGAATTTGCAGATGCCAAATCAACTCAGAAATCAGATCCGAAATTTGATTATAAAACTGGTAAAAAACCCTTTGAAAAATTATGAAACTAATTAGCTTATTTCCCAAAAATATGTAGATGGTTTAGCAATTAAAATAAGATCTAAATACCTCCAAAATACAAAGCCAAATCTGCCCCAACTGGGTCAATCCAATAGAAGATGAATTGCTATAATTTTATTCCTCAAATGCCTTCAAATTACACTATTGGAAATGACTGAAAATAACAATGAAAATCTAATTACAATCAATGGGAATTTATGAGTGAAAAACCCTCTCAATCCCTTGGGGTTTTCGTCCACAAGAGGTATAAACTAAGGTTTTTCGTCCTTAGAATATAATTTGCAAAAGCTCAAAGCTCAAATGTAAGAGAAATATCATATAAAAATCTGGAATATAGAAGAGGCAAGTCGACTTCCCTTTTAAAGGAAAAGAGCCAACAACCAACCTCCAAATCAGCCAATGAGCTCACATGATTTTTCCCATGCAAATATTTAATATTTTCCCATCTAATGGAGAAATTTGAAAAATCATTAAAGTTGCATTTCTCTAATACCACTGTAAGATCCCCAAATGGGTCTCTGTTGTTCTCCAACAATTTTAGATCAATTAAAAACACCAAAGGTTGATTTATAACTATTATGGCAAAAATCATATTTTTCAACAGTTGGAAAATAATTTATATTTGGAACCCTAACTGCTGCAATCTTCAAGATAGCATAACTTTCTCTACACAATTGTAATGTCCCCCTTTTCAATCGAAGACCTTTGGCCTATTTTGTCAACCTGATAGCCAAAGGAAAAATATAAGGGTGACTTAAGTTATAATAAATTATTATAAAGTGCTATAAAAAAATAAAATAAAATTATTAAAGCACTTATATTAATTTATTTAACTTAATAAAAATAAATTGTAATCCCTATGGAAAATACAATTTGCCTTAAGGGGCAAAAGTCATTGTAATGGGATTTATTATATTTTATTCCTCCTAGAAAGGATAATGGCGACTTGGGCCAAAGGAGAGTAATGAAGCCTAGAGAAGATAAAAACATAATTAATTTATGTATTTCCCCTAGAGAAATGCAACTTGCACTAGGAGGGAAATATTGTTGGGAAAAACATTTAATATGGGAAAATATTAAATGTTTGCATGGGAAAAATCATGTGAGCTCATTGGCTGATTTAGAGGTTGGTTGTTGGCTCTTTTCCTTTAAAAGGGAAGTCGATTTGCCTCTTCTATATTCTAGATTTTTATATGATATTTTCTTTGCATTTGAGCTCTAAGCTTTTGCATAAAAAATTCCAAGGACAAAACCCCTTTGTGAATTCTACCTCTTGTGTACGAAAAACCCCAAGAGTTTGAGAGGGTTTTTCAATCAGAAATTCCCATTGATTGTAATCAGATTTTCAGTGTTATATTCAGTCATTTCCAGCAGTGTAATTTGAAGGCATTTGAGGAATAAAATTACAGTAGTTCATCTTCTATTGGATAGACCCAGTTGGGGCAGATTTGGCTTTGTATTTTGGAGGTATTTAGATCTAATTTTAATTGCTAAACCATCTACATATTTTTGGGAAATAAGCCAATTAGTTTCATAATTTTTCAAAGGGTTTTTTACTAGTTTTATAATCAGATTTCAGATCTGATTTCTGAGTTGATTTGGCATCCACAAATTATGATTTTTATATGAATGAGTTTTTAAAAACATAAACAATCATCCGGGATAGAGAAAACAATTTTTGGGGCTCATTTGATGCCCTAAATGTGTGGGCCGAAATAGTAGGAGGGCCAGCTCTGCATGTTTGGTAGTTGATGTTATAATTTGGTCATCATCATCTTGTTCCTTGTATTTTTCTAAGTTCGGGCATATGTCATTTGCCTAGATCGGAGTTGTATAGAGAAATTTATGCTATCTTGAAAATTGCATCAGTTAGGGCTTCAAATTTAAATTATTTTCCAACTGTTGAAAAATCTGAGTTTTGCCATAATAGTCATAAATCAGCCTTTGGTGTTTTTAATTGATCTAAAATTGTTGGAGAATAAGAGAGACCCATTTGGGGATCTTTCAAATTCATCACATAAATTCTTTCTAGGAGGATTAAAATATAATAAATCCCTTTACAATGAATTTTGCCCCTTAAGGAAAATCGTATTTTCCATAGGGATTACAATTTATTTTTATTAAGCTAAATCAATTAATATAAGTGCTTTAATAATTTTATTTTATTTTTTTATAGCGCTTTATTATAATTTATTATAACTTAAGTCACCCTTATATTTTTCCTTTGGTCGTCGGGTTGACAAAATGGGCCAAAGGTCTTTGATTGGAAAAGGGGACATTACAGTCCTCCCTTCCCAAAATTTCTTTTCATGTGATGAATTATGATGGTTAGTAATCATAATCCTAAGAAGATCGCTATCCATATTCCATGGAAAACTTTTCTGTCTAACTTTCATGATTCAGCTCTATCACCAACCTCGTGGCTACATCAAATAAAAAAACCTTCCAGGTGGGAGGAACATTGCTCTGATACTACTGAAAGATCCCCAAATGGGTCTCTCTTATTCTCCAACAATATTAGATCAATTAAAACACCAAAGGTTGGTTTATGACTATTATGGCACTTCACACTAATGCAGATTTGAGTAAAATGTGACTAGGATTTTGAATATAATCTACTCAAATGTCAATACAATGCTAGCCTTTCTATATTAGCAGACCCAGAAATGATACCCAAGCTGATTTATGACTGTGCAACAATAAATATAACTGCTGCAAAAGATTTCCAGCAATGGTGACTAGTTTGGTATATAAAATTACTCACAACAGCAACCAAACCAAATAAAATCTGACCTGTGTGTATTGGCAACTTAATATACATATAAAATCTAAATTTTCTCAGTTAATATTAATCTGAAATTTATATCATAAATCTGCAGGTTTAAAGAGGCTAAAACAGTAATATAAATCCATCCATAATATTGAAAATACCTTCTCCTGAGCTGTAAAAATGAATATAACAAATAGCAGTACGGATCAAACCTTAGAATGAATTCAAAACATCACATAACAACCAAGGATGAGTCGCTCCATTAGAGAAAGTTAGTACAACACTACTGCAACACTGATCTTCAATTCTTTATTGCAAAAACTCCTCAACTATAGCTGGAAAATACTGAAAATACTCATGCTAGCACAATAGAATTTCCTGTGTGGAAATCCCTAACATTCTCTAAGAGGGTTTTTGTCATCCAGAGGCAATATACTAAGGGTTTTTCGTCCTTAGAATACTTTAATACAAAAGCACTTGGCTTAAGATCAGATTCAAAAACGATAAGTGATTACAATGGTGCTCTACCCAAGCCGCCCCTCTCCTTTTTATAGGAAAAATATTACAAAATGACCTTTTTCATCATCCAATGAGAAAAGAGTGCCAAAATACCCTAAAAGTATACCCAAACCTAGGCGCACTTCCTCCTTGAATAAATAAACATTAAATAATTTTTTATTATTTTCCCTAATGTCTATTTAGCCTCCCATGCCCAGTTGCACTTTTCTTGGGAAGAGTGATAACTTTTATCCTTTCTAAACTAACTTTCCTTCCTTTGTCCAAGTCACATTCTCTTTCCTAGGGATGCAAAACATAGCATGGGTCTCTTTCTACTCTCCCTAGAAAGGATACAACATAATATTAGACCCAATGCACCTATTTAGAGATTACCAATTTATTATTAAGTCAAATAAATTAATACAAGTGCTTTATTAATATTTTTTGCACTTTGTAATAACTCATTGTGACTTAAGTCACCCTTATATTTTTCCTTTGGCCGTCAGGTTGAAAAAATGGGCCAAATGTCTTCGATTGGGAAAAGGGAACATTACAATCCTCCCTTCCCGAGATTGCTTGCCCTCAAGCAATTCTGATCTTGTTTTGTCCAAGTGTCATGCACAAGAGACAAAACATGCTGAAATGTTCTACCAACCTAGCCCCTGTACCTGTCAAGTGAGCTATAACTTGCCACCATATTCCATCAGCACGTTGCTCATATATTTGGAGCAATGGTTCAACAAACTCCAAAATGAAGACTTCATCTTCTACCATATCATGCATCTCATTATGAAAATAGATTGGGCTAGGCAACAATAAATAAGATGTATTATTATGTTCATCATACCTTGGAGTATCGCCAACATCGATGTCAATCTTGGTCTTCAAAATGTCTTGACTTTGCTGCCCCAAAATCTGAGTATTAGTGTCTACAATGGGCTGAAATTCCTCATAAATCAACTTCTATGATAAATGAGATGACACACTTTCCTCCACACCATCTTTAATCTATGCAATCAATCCTCCTTTGAAAGGTATTTTCATGCTCCCAGCTGCCCTCTCTTGAGGAATGACATTCCTCATACCCTGCTGCCCACTAAGCGAAGACATCTTTTCCTTGAACTCTTATAGGTGTTGTCTTACTTAAGCAGCTACCAACCTAGAAGCTCTAGCTCTGCTATTCCATTCCTCACACCTCTTAAGAGTTTCCATTACATCATCCTTGCTTGCATATACAAATTTAATCTCCTGAGATGGAATAATTTCTCTAACAAGCAAAGTTCTACTAACACAATTATTTTGTTCAATGGAAATCATACCTTTTGAAGCTTCTTCTTCTTCCTTTGGTTGTAGATTTGATTTATCTTCATGTGTTAAATCAACATGTCTATCAAATTCATCACATAAATTTTTGCATACCTCATTAAAATTTGAAGACACCAAAGCGCTCTCATGAAGAGTTGTACCATCCATCTGTGAAGATTCTCTGTTCCTTCCATGTATCAACCATTCGGAAGCTATAGTGTGATATTCCTCTTTTGCCTACTCAGTCTTGTAGCCAATCTTTGTGTGCATGTCCATGTAGTCCATGAAAGGAAGGTTCTCCTTAACATCTTGAGGAAGAATGCTATACTCCTCAAATATGCTAATCACTTCTGCTTCTTTGTCCTGTGGTGTTGGACCTCTGTGAATAGAAAGTGATGATGATCTAGGTCTCAAACTGTCTCTTATATCTCTTGACCTATCCATGTCCATTCTTTGCATAATCTGTTGCATGGTTCGTATCATCTATTGATGGTTAGTAATCATAATCCTAAGAAGATCGCTATCCATATTCCATGGAAAGATTTTCTGTCTAGCTTTCATGATTCAGCTCTATCACCAACCTCGTGGCTACATCAAATCAAAAAACCTTCCAGGCGGGAGGAACATTGCTCTGATACCACTGAAATATCCCCAAATGGGCCTCTCTTGTTCTCCAACAATATTAGATCAATTAAAACACCAAAGGCTGATTTATGACTATTATGGCACTTCACACTAATGCAGATCTGAGTAAAATGCGACTAGGATTTTAGATAGATCTTAATGCAAATGATAACCAAAAATTACATTTTCGTTCCCAAATGATTACTCAAATATTTAGCAACTGGATCATGCAAAAAACTGAATTTATTGCAGCCAAAACAACCCATAAATCAAATATGAAATATGATTAATATTCTGCTTGTAAACCCTTACAATATATTTCAGAAAATGATGAAAATATAGCGATTTGGTATAATATTATGGAGAATATTTAACAAGTATTTAAAAAGGAAATACCTCTGGAAAATGCTGCCAAACTGCCCACAACAAATCGATTCAGCTGCTGCCCAAAAACTACTGAAAATACCTTCAAAAACGCTTCACAAACATTGCTGAAATAAACCTGGAAAATCTGATTAACACGTTGGAAATTTCTGAGTGAAATCCCCTCTCAATCCCTTGAGGTTTTCGTCCACAAGAGAACTCTTGGGGTTTTCGTCCACAAGAGGTATAAACTAAGGTTTTTCATCCTTAGAATATAATTTGTAAAAGCTCAAAGCTCAACTGCAAGAGAAATTATCATATGAAAAATCTGCCATATAGAAGAGGCAAGTCGACTTCCCTTTTAAAGAAAAAGAGCCAACAACCAACCTCCAAATCAGCCAATGAGCTCACATGATTTTTCCTATGCAAACATTTAATATTTTCCCATATTAAATGTTTTTCCCAACCCTCCTAGTGCAAGTCGCATTTCTCTAGGGAAAATACATAAATTAATTATGTTTTTATCTTCCCTAGGCTTCATTACTTCCCTTTGGCCCAAGTTGCCATTATCCTTTCTAGGAGGATTAAAATATAATAAATCCCTTTACAATGACTTTTGCCCCTTAAGGCAAATCGTATTTTCCATAGGGATTACAATTTATTTTTATTAAACTAAATAAATTAATACAAGTGTTTTATTAATATTTTTTGCACTTTGTAATAACTCATTGTGACTTAAGTCACCCTTATATTTTTCTTTTGGCCGTCGAGTTGACAAAATGGACCAAAGGTCTTCGATTGGGAAAAAGGGACTAGTGCGACTAGGGTTTAAGAGAGATAACAATGTAAATCATACCAAATAAAAATACTTCTGATTTCTAATGACTACCCAGATATTTGGGGACTGAATTACATAAAAAACTGAACTTATTATAGTCCAAAAATGCCTAGAAAATCAAATCTGAAGTCTGATATTATTCAGATTGAAAATCTTCAAAATGCACTTCAGAAAATGATAAAAAGTATAGCGATCAGATTACAATATGATGGCAAACATTTAACAAATGTTTTTGGATAAAAATACCTCTGAATTCACTGTTAACTTTCTTATATTGGGCCGACCCAACTGCTGGTTGAAAATCACTGAAAAACATCTATAAATCTCCTCATAAACATGGCTGAACTGAATCTGGAAATCTGATTAATACCGCCGGGAATTTCTAAGTGAAATCCCCTCTCAATCCACTGGGGTTTTCGTCCACAAGAGATAAATTCACAAGGACTTTCATCCTTAGAATTTTTTTTTATAAAATCTCAGAGCTCTTAGCAATGCAAAAGATGATTATAAAAATCTGGATTATAGAAGAGGCAAGTCGACTTCCCTTTTACAGACAAAGAGCCAACCTCCAAATCAGCCAATGAGCTCACATGATTTTTCCCATGCAAACATTTAATATTTTCCCATATTAAATGTTTTTCCCAATAATATTTCCCTCCTAGTGCAATTTGCATTTCTTTAGGGGAAATACATAAATTAATTACATTTTTATCTTCCCTAGGTTTCATTACTCTCCTTTGGCCCAAGTCGCCATTATCCTTTCTAGGAGGAATAAAATATAATAAATCCCTTTACAATGACTTTTGCCCCTTAAGGCAAATCGTATTTTCCATAGGGATTACAATTTATTTTTACTAAGCTAAATAAATTAATATAAGTGCTTTAATAATTTTTTTTTTTTTTATAACACTTTATAAAAATTTATTATAACTTAAGTCACCCTTATATTTTTCCTTTGGCCGTCGGGTTGAAAAAATAGGCCAAAGGTCTTCGATTGGAAAGGGTGACATTACAAAAAATTAGCGAGTTCTGAAATAGAATAGGTTTTTCCCTCAAGGAAAATGCTCTTGTAGATTGCGTGCAGGGAAATTCCAACTAGAAAATTAAAGACACGGAGTTGCCGGTTCTTGAACATGAGATGATTGTGAATGATGTGGAGGCAGAGCAAAATGAAATGTGAGAAGAGAAGTCTCTTACCTTCTCAAACACAGGATATACAAACTGAGAACTCTCCCCAGAATGAAGAAGACAATTATTGTAGGATAAGTTTTTGTGAACAAAGCCTTTCAAAGGCTAAACAAACTGTGTCTGGATGCGAGGAATGCATAGCTGTTAATGGTGTTGAATGCAAAATTGGAAGTCCAGTATTGGAGCCAAATACATCACATAACATTCTTTGCACAGAGGAAGATGTTATGATAGGAAATTCAAAGGACTATGAAAAACCTTCTGTAGTTCTAGATCTGTTGAAAGTAGAGACAATTCAATTTGATGGGAAGTTGGAGGTAGATGACATTACGAACTATGAAAAAGCAGCGGGTCAAGTTCTGAAGAAAGAAGAAGAGGGGATTTAACACTACTACAAGGGGGGGTCATTTGAGACATTAATTAGAGACAAAAATATATTTTTGTCTCTAATTAATGCACCCTCCTACTTTTGTCTCAAAAACCCTTAATGTATTTTTTTAATTTAAAAAACTCTCTAGTATTAATTTGAGGCACGCGGCTTGCAAAGCGGGCGAACTGGGCGAAAAATCCGAAGGCGTGGAAAATGGCCAACAAGCTCGGGCGGGAGGGAAACAAGCATGCACAGCTAGATGGTCATACAGATTTGATTAGGCACAGAGGAGGAGGGCGAGCTGCAGGTATCCGCCGTTTTGCCCTGTTTTGTTTTGTTTTAGCTGTGAGCATTTAAAGATTTATGCACAGAAATGGCCACTGCGATGGTTTGGTTTTCGACCTGTCCGGCCCTTACAGGATTCCGCGAGGGTATATTTTGTGGCAGCTTCTAGCTGGGAACATTTCTCAACTGCCATTTTTTAGATCTGTCTGATATTAGATGTCAGATGTCTGCTGCCTGATATTAGATATTAGATGTCTGATGTCAGATGGTTGCTTAGCATTCGTATTTCAGATAGCATTCGTATTAGATCTTTACTTAGCCGTCGATAGTGTGCTCAGCTGGGTCAGTGTGTTGGTGGCTGTATCTTTTTCCCTCTATTTCAATACTGCCGCCGCCTGTGCTCCACTTTATCTGACATGGCATTGGAGTGGTTTCCTTGAAACCTTGAATAAGGATTGGTAAGATTTGTTTGGAGGTTCTTGACTGTCTTAGGTATCATGTCAATGATCACAATGAGAACTCAGTAGTTGTAATGCAGATTTGTTGCAAAGGAATATCTTGATGAATTATTATAGTCCTTGCATATAATACATTGTTCTTGCCTTATGGGTATATGATTCTTGAATGATAATTATAACAAAATTGTGACTATGTTGGACAAATCCTGATTTGTTCGGCAAAATGATCAGAGCCTTAGAAGCATGATAATATTAGAAGGTTCTTCAAATGTAAATATGTGAAAAAGTTGGAAGGAATGCTATGGCTAGGTCTTGAGGATGAGTTCCTTGATATTGCATCTACATTCATGAAACTCTGAAGACTGTGCTAGTATTGATATTTGAAGGGTTTGTGTATTTGTAAACCTGTGTCTTGTATGTTTGCACAAACTGTGATTTACCTAAGCCTTGGAGAAGTGAGATAAGGCACATATGATGCATGGATGGGAGCTAGATAGTAAAGGAGTTTTTGTTTCTTTATGTAATGGTAAAGTCACCAATATCTTGTTGTACACAGTTGTATGCAAGCCTTATTTCCACGAAGATGATCACACTAAATCATTTCCATGACTCATTAATTGCTCATAACTCTTTAGGAAGATTGGATGGTTTGTGTTAATAAGTTGCAGACATTGAAAATGAATCCATTCCATTATTATATAGAAAACTATGCTCTCGGGCTATTATTGTCTTCTACCTAGGATTTGATCTTTGGAGGCCTGAACCCTCAATTTTAAAGCTAAAATTAGCAGGATAATACTATGACTAAGACTATTAAATGATTTTCAGATAAATTTTGAACTCCAGTAGGTGAATTTCAAGTTATCTTTACTTGTCTTTGAAGGATACAAAAACACAGTTAGATACCTAGCTTTTAGGGGTCCATTGGCAAGAGAAGCGGATCTAAGTGATAGGGTCTTGTCCTGAACTCAGTAGTTGTAATGCAGATTTGTTGCAAGGAATATCTTGATGAATTATTATAGTCCTTGCATATAATACATTGTTCTTGCCTTATGGGTATATGATTCTTGAATGATAATTATAACAAAATTGTGACTATGTTGGACAAATCCTGATTTGTTCGGCAAAATGATCAGAGCCTTAGAAGCATGATAATATTAGAAGGTTCTTCAAATGTAAATATGTGAAAAAGTTGGAAGGACTGCTATGGCTAGGTCTTGAGGATGAGTTCCTTGATATTTCATCTACATTCATGAAACTCTGAAGACTGTGCTAGTATTGATATTTGAAGGGTTTGTGTATTTGTAAACCTGTGTCTTGTATGTTTGCACAAATTGTGATTTACCTAAGCCTTGGAGAAGTGAGATAAGGCACATATGATGCATGGATGGGAGCTAGATAGTAAAGGAGTTTTTGTTTCTTTATGTAATGGTAAAGTCACCAATATCTTGTTGTACACAGTTGTATGCAAGCCTGATTTCCACGAAGATGATCACACTAAATCATTTCCATGACTCATTACTTGCTCATAAATCTTTAGGAAGATTGGATGGTTTGTGTTAATAAGTTGCAGACATTGAAAATGAATCCATTCCATTATTATATAGAAAACTATGCTCTCGGGCTATTATTGTCTTCTACCCAGGATTTGATCTTTGGAGGCCTGAACCCTCAATTTTAAAGCTAAAATTAGCAGGATAATACTATGACTAAGCCTATTAAATGATTTTCAAATAAATTTTGAACTCCAGTGGGTGGATTTCAAGTTATCTTTACTTGTCTTTGAAGGATACAAAAACACAGTTAGATACCTAGCTTTTAGGGGTCCATTGGCAAGAGAAGCGGATCTAAGTGATAGGGTCTTGTCCTGAACTCAGTAGTTGTAATGCAGATTTGTTGCAAGGAATATCTTGATGAATTATTATAGTCCTTGCATATAATACATTGTTCTTGCCTTATGGGTATATGATTCTTGAATGATAGTTATAACAAAATTGTGACTATGTTGGACAAATCCTGATTTGTTCGGCAAAATGATTAGAGCCTTAGAAGCATGATAATATTAGAAGGTTCTTCAAATGTAAATATGTGAAAAAGTTGGAAGGACTGCTATGGCTAGGTCTTGAGGATGAGTTCCTTGATATTGCATCTACATTCATGAAACTCTGAAGACTATGCTAGTATTGATATTTGAAGGGTTTGTGTATTTGTAAACCTGTGTCTTGTATGTTTGCACAAACTGTGATTTACCTAAGCCTTGGAGAAGTGAGATAAGGCACATATGATGCATGGATGGGAGCTAGATAGTAAAGGAGTTTTTGTTTCTTTATGTAATGGTAAAGTCACCAATATCTTGTTGTACACAGTTGTATGCAAGCCTGATTTCCACGAAGATGATCACACTAAATCATTTCCATGACTCATTACTTGCTCATAACTCTTTAGGAAGATTGGATGGTTTGTGTTAATAAGTTGCAGACATTGAAAATGAATCCATTCCATTATTATATAGAAAACTATGCTCTCGGGCTATTATTGTCTTCTACCCAGGATTTGATCTTTGGAGGCCTGAACCCTCAATTTTAAAGCTAAAATTAGCAGGATAATACTATGACTAAGCCTATTAAATGATTTTCAAATAAATTTTGAACTCCAGTGGGTGAATTTCAAGTTATCTTTACTTGTCTTTGAAGGATACAAAAACACAGTTAGATACCTAGCTTTTAGGGGTCCATTGGCAAGAGAAGCGGATCTAAGTGATAGGGTCTTGTCCTGAACTCAGTAGTTGTAATGCAGATTTGTTGCAAGGAATATCTTGATGAATTATTATAGTCCTTGCATATAATACATTGTTCTTGCCTTATGGGTATATGATTCTTGAATGATAATTATAACAAAATTGTGACTATGTTGGACAAATCCTGATTTGTTCAGCAAAATGATCAGAGCCTTAGAAGCATGATAATATTAGAAGGTTCTTCAAATGTAAATATGTGAAAAAGTTGGAAGGAATGCTATGGATAGGTCTTGAGGATGAGTTCCTTGATATTGCATCTACATTCATGAAACTCTGAAGACTGTGCTAGTATTGATATTTGAAGGGTTTGTGTATTTGTAAACCTGTGTCTTGTATGTTTACACAAACTGTGATTTACCTAAGCCTTGGAGAAGTGAGATAAGGCACATATGATGCATGGATGGGAGCTAGATAGTAAAGTCACCAATGATGTAAGGCACATATGAGTAA